>JAZEWT010000018.1:13809007-13862239 GCA_036362905.1 Mordacia mordax
GGGCATTAGGCCCGTCCTCAGGCCACAACTGCCCGCCAGCATTCACCTCCAAGCAAAAAGCAAGCCCCCCCCCCACACACACAAAGCGCGCTAACCTCTGCGCCATCACTCCCCGCGGCCGCGACGCCAATCACTGCGCCACCGCCCACACACTGCGCCACTGCGCTACTCCGCGGCTATCGCGCTACCCACTGCGCTGCCGCTATCCACCACGCCACTGCGCTATCCCGCGGCCATGGCGCGAACCGCTGCGCCACCCGCTATCCGCGGCTACTGTGCTACCGTTGCGCCACCGCTATCCACCGCGCCACTGCACTATCCCGCGGCTATGGCGCGAACCGCTACGCCACCCGCTATCTGCGGCTACTGCGCTACCGCTGCACACCCTCCTTCCCTTGGGGTCTGACGAGCCGGGCGACCCAAGGGGCCCCCCTCCCCCGGCTCCAGCGCCGACGGGCGCCACCACAATGGCAGCCCCACATCGGCGCAGCTCCACCGCGCTACTGCGCCTCACCGTAGCTACTGCGCCACCCGCTGCGCTACCGCTATCCACCTCGCCATTGCGCGACCCCGCGGCTATCGCTCTAACCGCTGCGCTACCGCTCCGCACCCTCCTCCCCTTGGGGTCTGACAAGCCGGGCGACCCAAGGGGCCCCGCTCTCCCGGCTCCAGCGCCGACAGGCGCCACCACAATGGCAGCCTCACATCGGCGCAGCTCCACCATGGCTACCGCGCTAATCACTGCGCCACCGCTCCCCACTCACTACACACACACAGTGTGCTTACCGCTGCGCCACCGCTCCCTACTCACTACACACACAGTGCGCTAACCGCTGCGCGACCGCTCCCCACTCACTACACACAGTGCGCTAACCGCTGCACCACCGCTCCCCACTCACTACACACACAGTGCGCTAACCGCTGCGCCACCGCTCCCCACTCACTACACACACAGTGCGCTAACCGCTGCGCCATCGCTCCCCACTCACTACACACACAGTGTGCTAACCGCTGCACCACCGCTCCCTACTCAGTACACACACAGTGCGCTACACTCGCTCACTCACTCACACACAGAGCGCTGACCGCTACGCTCACTTGCTCACACACAGAGCGCTACGCTCGCTCACTCACACACAGAGCACTGACCGCTGCGCTTGCTCACTCACACACAGAGCACTACGCTCGCTCACTCACACAAAGAGCGCTGACCGCTGCGCTCGCTTATTCACACACAGAGCGCTGACCGCTGCGCTCGCTCACTCACACACGGAGCACTGACCGCTGCGCTCGCTTACTCACACACAGAGTGCTATGCTCGCTCACTCACTCACACAGAGAGCGCTGACCGCTGCGCTCGCTTACACACAGAGCGCTGACCGCTGCGCTCGCTTACTCACACACAGAGCACTATGCTCACTCACTCACACACAGAGCGCTACGCTCGCTCACTCACTCACACACAGAGCGCTGACTGCTGCACTCTCTTACACACACTGACAGAGCGCTGACCGCTGCACTCTGTTACGCACACTGACAGAGCGCTGACCGCTGCACTCACATACCCACGGAGCGCTGACCGCTGCACTCGCTTACTCACACAGAGCGCTACGCTCGCTCACTCACTCACACACAGAGCGCTGACCGCTGTGCTCGCTTACTCACAAACAGAGCGCTGACCGCTGCACTCGCTTACTCACACACAGAGCGCTACGCTCGCTCACTCACACACACTGACAGAGCGCTGACCGCTGCACTCTCTTACACACACTGACAGAGCGCTGACCGCTGTACTCTCTTACACACACTGACAGAGCGCTGACCGCTGTACTCTCTTACACACACTGACAGAGCGCTGACCGCTGCACTCACTTACATACACACACACCAACCGCCGCACCATCGCTGTCTCACACACAGCACACTAACCACTGTACAATGCAGGCCCGCCGAGCAACGCCGCAGCTTCCGCCTCCTCCCGCCTTCGCCGTCATCTCCTCCCAGCTTGGGACGAGCCGGGGGGGAGCGGGCCCCAATGGGCCCCCCCCCGCCCGGCTCCAATCGCCGACGGGACGCCACCACAATGGCTCCCAGCGGCCTCCAACACCACGTGCGGCCGCTGAACAATGGCGAGCCCGCGCGGCGCGGCCCTGATGAACAACGGCCAGCAGCCGCCATCACTCCGCCGCTCGCCGCCGCTCTCCGTCGCTCGCCACCATCGCCATCGCTCGCCACCATCGCCCTCGCTCGCCACCATCGCCGTCGCTCGCCACCATCGCCGTCGATCGCCACCATCGCCGTCGCTCGCCAATCTCTGTCGCTCGCCATCGCTGCGTCGCTCGCCATTCTTATCGCTTTCCTCCTGCGGTGATTTCCCCATGGCTCGCTCTCTCGCCGCCACCACCCTGCAACTCTCGAGTCGATCCGCCATTTTGCCGCGGCGATTTCCCTCCTCGCCTCGCTTTCGCAGTCACTGCCCCGCCCCCCAGCCCACGCCGGCTGCTTCACCGCCGGCTCACTCCGCTCGCTGCCTCCACCGCCAAACTTCTCGCCGCTCTTCCAGCCGCCACTCGTCGCAGTCTCCGACATGAGTCCGCATCGCACTTTCTGACACCAACTGTGGCACCACGACTTGGACCGCGGACTCGTGACGGCTCGGCGATAACACCACGGCGAGGATCGGCATTCACTCTGCGATTGTTCAGTCAGCGAGCAGAGACTGCTTGACTTTTGATGCTTTATTGAACAGAGCGTGACGCAGGCCCGGAGCATGACGAACACGAGCTGCAGACTACATCCTGGCTCCCTGATGACTAACTGACTGAAGACTCCCTGTACACTCCCAACCCGCCCTTCTTTATATCGCTCCGCGCCGCCCCCTCTCACACCTTCCAGATGACATCACCCTGTAGTCACGAGTCACAATGAGTCATGCACCACGAGCGAGCGACTACGGGACAATAAGTCAACAACACGAGGTGCTATCACAACAACAGGAAGCTGACGCACTGTTCGTTCGCGCCCCCCCCCCCCCGCAGCCCCCCCTCCCCGTGCCCCCCAGAAAGCTCCAACTCCACACCCCAATGGTAATACAATTGGCCAAACATCCCAATTGTAACAGGGATTTTAGAGGGGACTCGGTGAAAAGGATTGTATTGCTGCAAGTGGACACTTTATTTTATAACGAGACTTTAATGGAGCAATCTAACAAATTGGAAAAAATTATAAATAAAAAAAGTACACAATTCCACACAAGACGAGCACAAATTATTGTCTGCCTATTTTATATGTTCATAGATTTCTAATTAACGCTATTAGGGCCAACGGATGATATGAATTAATATTAACATGCTTTAAAGGCATGTTTTCGCATTTTATTCTACGAAAAAATAAGAAAGGCAGGCATTCTTATATGAGGTACAGATTTTACATTTTTGGTCATATTGTGGAGTTAGAGTTTTACAAGCGGACAGTGCGATTGCGAGACCGGTGATTCATCGAACTCGTGTTGTTGACTCACGTAATCTCCTGTTGATTACCCATTGTCTCGCCGGTATTTGCATGAGGTCATCTGGGAGGGAGCGCCGTAAGGTGAGATGGGGGGGGGGACGTAAGGTGAGATGGGGGGGACGGCGGTGATTGGCTGGGATTAGAATTTAAGCAAGCGTGGAGCAAGGAGAGAGTAGTTGCTGTTCGAGTTGCTGTTTGGATACGGAGTGAGGGAGTCGTCAGTCAGTCATCAGGTCGTCAGGATGTAGTCGCCACTCGTGTTCATAATGCCCGGGCCCGCGCGCGCTGTTCAATAAAACATCAAAAGTCAAGAAGTCTCTGCTCGCTGGCTGAAAGATCGTGGAGTGAACGCTGATCCTCGCCGTGGTGTTATCGACGAGCCGCCACGAGTCCACGGTCCAAGTCGTGGTGCCACAGTATCATTAATTTCTACCGGACACTGTAACTCAAACAAATAACACAGAAAAAAAAGATGAACAAAAAACTCAGACCTTTCTTCACAGATCAGGCATATTATTAATAAACAATCGGTGATCATTGTACATGTAACAAAGGTAAAGCTCACAACAATACTAGTCCGTCACAAACAAGGCTCCATGAATCAGTTACTCCTCCGGCTCAACCCGATCTCACGTTGAACCGGATCCCCTGGACACGCGCCGGGCACTGCCACCAATCAGAGCCCGTCCTACTGCCCCGCCGGTGTCGCTCGCCCAATCACAGCTCCCCTTACTAAGACCTACAGGGGGTTCAACGGCACGGAATTGTTCGTGGTGAGTATGGCTGTCGAGCCGATAATTGTTAATTGTTTGATTTAAATAAACGTTTTAGGCGTAAATTAAAGACGTCCGGGGCTTCTTGGGTAACTTTAATCAAGCCGAACGTGCGACTGAGTTAATCGCTGCTATTGATTTGGTTAAAGATTGCGGTTTAAATGATAGCTATCGTTAATTTGGTCAATTGGCCGCGCCGTGGCCAGTAGTCCACTGCTGGATGTAGGAAGGCGTCTGCCGAGCGATGCGTGCCGTTGAGAGGTTGTTTGAACAGATTTCGCCACGTTGGTCAGTGTGCGGGTCGGTGATGAGGGACCCAATTCAGACGAGTGTGTGTGTGTGATCCGCGTCACTGGCGTTAGCTGTGGCCCGAGGAAGACGGACGTGTTTCGAGCGTGGCCTGCCATAGCCATGCCGTAGCCATGCCGTAGGTCGTTATGATCCCACGTTTGACGAAAACCGAGGGACTGTTAACACAATCATACAGTTCTTCGGGTTTGCTCCACGGCTGGCCGATAACGTCATAATATATACGCATTGTTTGCTTGTCTGCCGTTTCCTCGCGCCTCTACCGCGAGGAAACCTTCGACATTGAATGAATATGGGCGCGTTATGAAATGTATTTCAATATTTTGCTTTATAATGCAACAATCTAAACCCGCCCGTTGTTCGAGGGGTTTCTATAAAACGACTACCACTACTTTGTGGCAATGTCAATCGTGGTTGGTTTGTGCTGCAGAGACAGGCCCCCGCCATATAGATGTGGAACTGTGCCAGTAAGCTTCGACTGGTTGCTCGTGTGATTTTACTGTTCATGTAGAATCCGTTTTGCCTGTCCATGCTGCCCCCGCTGTGTGGGTTATGAGAATTATGCCTGACAGTATAGGTTCGTGAAGGCGGAGTGGATATAGTTTTAGAATGACAATAGGTTTTGTTTCACTGCGTTCTGCTACCCACCACGTAGTACCACAGGCTTTTGGCGACGTGTATGTGCGTGATCATAATTGCTTAATAATCCAGACACTTTCTAGTCTCGAAATCAGACTAGTTAGTGCGCATTACTGGTGACTTGCGCATAGACGCTAAAGCAGGTGGGTATTAACAGCGCCACTTGCACAATGTGTCGCTGCAAATCTTTACGGTCTGATACGTTCTGGAATCATAAAGTATCTAAAAGTGACGGTATCTGAAGGTCCTTTACAGTGAAATATTTATGTAGTTGATTATCCATATCACCTTACACATACTAAACATTTGCATCATGTGCACAAGTGTTAGTGGTATTAAACAAACTTGAAGATGCCTCACAATAAATATAGAATTTAATATAGACTGGATGACAATGATAATGGTGTTAACTTAAATGATGATGAAGGCTAAGAGGGTGACGATGCTTTTCGAAGCAATCATCATGATGACATTTCTGTCGCAGCCCACACCTCGCCGAAGGGGGGAATGGCGTGCACCCTCGTAGCGGACCCACGTGGGGACTTCCCGACGTGGCTAGCCACCCAAGGGATGAAGCTCAAATTTGCAGAGGCTATGGAGCGCGAGCTGGGGATCAGCGACTACGAGGAGTTGCTGGCGTGCGCGGAGGACACGCAGGTGATGGCCGAGCTGTTTGGCGCTGCGCGCGAGAAGCTACCCTTCGCCTTCTACGCAGTGCTACGCCGGATCCTCAAGGCTATGTCATCGGGAAAGCGGAGCAAGACAAGGCTTGCGCAGTCGGTGGTTGAGGTGGCTGTGCATCCGTTTATGAACTCGCTGCTGGAAGCGATTGTGGGCACACTCAATAGCTTAAGCCACGAGCTGCTGCAGTCAGCCGACCGATTCAGCTGCCTGGAGCCTACGATGTATACGAGCGAGCAGGCGGAGGCGGAAGAAGCCCTGCGCTCCACCAACAACTCCTCCTGTAAGGCAAAGTGTTCAGAGGCAGAAGTCTATTGGTTGTGACCTTGCCAGTATACTTATGTGGCAGACAATTAAGGAATTGAACATTCAATTCAATAAAAGACCGTATAACACAATGTAATATAATTTGGTTAAGCGCGACTGCATCTCGCCATACATTTATAAGCACGTGCACACTGAGTGGATATAAAGAAGTATTTTCTTTCAGATTGGTTTGGAATAAGAGGTAGGATCCTACAGGTTGGTTAGAGAAATGGGATGACACCATGGCAAAAGTTAAAAGTGAAGGTATTTCAGTTAACGTTTGCTATCTGTGAGCCTTAAGACCTATGGCGTCGCTGTCACTGCATCACTCACTCTGTGCATGTGTTTGTCCCAGGTGTGGTGGAGGAAACCCCCGCGGAAGACTCGGCATTCCTTGCGGAGGAGGACCCAGCCGAAACATGGGAGCAGGGCGCGGAGCATGCGTGGGTGGAGCGTCACTCCCCAAACTCGGCCGGTGAGGCTGTGCGCACCTCCACCACCGCTGCCACTACTGCCATTGCCTGGAGTTTGTTTATTCTTATAGTAATGAACGTGTGTTATATTTCACGAAGGTCCATGGCCAGAGCACGTAGAGTCTCAGCTGGAGGTGCCTTCAGATTTCCATGAGGCAGAGAAAGAGCAGCGCTCGCAAGGCTCGTGGGGCCGGCTCCAGGTCAAGACTGAGATCATTCCTGAAGGTGCGTCCAGCGCTGATGACCTCTGTACAAAACTCTATTGCAGTTGTCATATGCAGGCTTGGTATAGTTCCATTCACAAAGTCGTAATCATATGCATAATGAGCATTGTTGCGAACCTTGTTACTGTATTATTTCCTAATGTAATTATATTACATCACCTCTTTGATCTGATACAAATCATTGATACAAAGCCTTGGTAGAAAACTCTAAATAGCTATCTCGATAAGTGGCTTCTAACCTGTCTGAACCTGTGAACCACTTATCAAAACTCAGCATATTTTGAGGACCACCATATTGTAAAAAGTATTGCGTTTTGTGAATACATAATAATAGTTGCACTTCTTGACCGCTTTTTACCCGAGCGTCACAAAGTGCTGCACAGAGCTGTGGATAGAACAGCATAACAACAACAGAGTAGATCAATTAACAGTAAAATGATGGCTATAAATCAATAAAGCATATAATATAACAGATAAAATCATTTTTAATAAATAAAGAAATGAAAAAGTGTTCCTGTGCAGGCGTACAGCAAGAGCAAGCCATCATCCAAGCACAACAACAGTGAGCAGTATCAGCAGTCCTAGCCAGAGGGCTTCAATGCCTTATGGAACAAGTGAGTCTTGAGACAGGATTTGAAGATGCCCAGGGACTCAGCTGACTGAATTCATAATAGAAGGGTGTTCCACAGTCTGGAAGCAGTGCACAAAAAGGCTCTGTCACCCATCGAATGCAGGTGCGACCTGAGCACATGCATCAAGCCCTTATTGGAGGATCGAAGTTGTCGTATTGAGGAGGGTGCCTGAAGTAGGTCACGGATTATGTCGGAGGAGCGCCAGTGGGAGGGAGCCTTGTAGGTGAGGAGGATCTTGAATTCAATCCTGTATTTAACCGGTAGCCAGTGGAGAGACACCAGCACTGGGGATTTGTGCTTATGGATAGGTGTGCAGGTGAGCACTTTAGCAGCCACATTTTGCGCACGTTGGAGTCTATTGATCAAGTATGCATTGATGCCAAGAAGTAGCGCATTGCAATAATCTATTTGTGAAGAGATGAAGATGTGGATTAGCTGCTCAGCATTTGCGCAGGCTGACTAGTTTCGGAGATGGAAATAGGCTACCTTCGTCGCCTTGTTGATGTGCGTTTCAAAAGTGAGTGAGGAATCAAGAATTACTCCTAGACTTCGGACTGCCTTAGCAACTTCAATGGTCTGGTCGTCAAGCATCAATTGGATAGGTTCAGACAAAACTTCTGTTATTTGTGAACAGTTTCCCTGGACCGTGGTGGACAGATCTCAGTTTGGGCCCCGCTGATTTAGACACAGGACCTTCGGAGAGCACAGTAGTGACATAAATGCTGTGTGTGTGTCCCATCAGTGAGCGCGGTGCGGCCTCGCAATTGTATTCACCGCACTTTCGGTAAGATCGTGCGCGCGCCTGCGACTCTGCTGCAGACTTTGTGAATGCGACGCGTGGAGGAGGTGGCGAGCCCACCGTGGCTCCTCCCTCACCCGGTGCCCGGGACGTGGTGGAAACGGATGGACTTGACACGGTGCTCGGTGACGTCAAAAACGAGCTTTACCGAGGTGAGAGACCCCATGCGCAGTACCCCGCTAGTAATAAGAGACGCATGACGCCATGTGTTTGGCTCAGTTGACTCGGCCCGTCATTCTTATGGGGTCAATGAAGTGAATATCACTTTATTGGGATTTCAACTGTGGATACACTCAACCCCACCATAGGAAGGAGGCATTTTCACCACTGCCTCAAGGCTTGGAACAGGAGATGAGTGCTGCCTCACTGAATATTTGGGCAGGAAATCTTTGATTCGTACACAAGCATCCCTTTTGTCAATGGACGACCCCTATTCCGCACCCTGTTGGTAATGGGTTTTATCATACTTAACTTCCCAGGTCAGTGTGGATTGATTTCACTTGCCACTAGTGTTATTATCAATAATCATGTTTAATAAACGCTTGTATCAACTCATTGTAACTGCTCAACCAATCAGTGGGACAACACTCTTCTTCATTGACTGGTAATTGAACTAGTTTCTAAATTCACAGCGCGTTGTACCAATCACTGCCACCATGACACCGATATAATACTAAACTTAAAAGAATACAAGTTTCTGCCCAGCTGCAATTGCAAAAATTGATAGCAGGTTTTGAAGCCTCGCATGTGCTCTTTCCTTTTGTTAACCAATTTCATATCGCACTCTTACACTGTCTCTTATTGGGATTTTTGGTCATTTTAATGCTGTGCAATTTTGCATGCTACTCTTTACTTTATGATTATGGTTAGGGTTTATTCATTGCACAAACATGTGTTGTGAATTTGTTAGTGCAATTTTGCATTTATTACTTTATGATTAGGGTTAGGGTTTCAGCTTTGCATAAATTGGTGCTGTGAGGTTTTTTTAATTTTTGATTTTATATGTTGTTGCATTTGTCGGTTTAAAGGTTTATTGTATTGCAGTTATTCAATTAGAGCTTACAAACTCACTGGGTACTTTATATTGTAATAATAAATGTCTATCATATCTATGCACAACCGTAACGCGCAGATCTAACCAGAGCCTGCACCCACCCTTGCCTCTTTCCCGTGGTACACCAACAAGGTCTGCCTAAGGCTCGCGTTGGAAGCGATCACAGCACGGGTCTGGAGGAGGAAGAAGAAGAGGTGGCGCCAGTGGCAGCGAACAGGAGCTGGAAGTCATTTGCGCCGGGTGATACGCCCAGCGAGCGCTATTACGCAGGTGAGCCCAGTGCATGCAACCCGTGCACGTAATAATAAATAATATTTGTACTTCTAGAGCGCTTTTCAACCGAGGGTCACAAAGCACTGCCCATCAGCAGCGGCACCTACACTGGAGCACTCGTAATCTACAAATAAACAAACGAGCGCACGTTTTTATTTGTGATAGCAGTATTGGCGCATGGCTATGCGACAGCATACGTCATGGTTCGTAAGTAAATAAAAACAATGTGGGGTCGTCTCTTGTATTACATGCTTGACAGATTACAGTCAACTGTGTCATGATGGACATCCAGTGATGTCACTGTGGTGTTTTGATACCAGTACTCTTTGGTACGGTGCCAACGTGCACCCTGAGGCATTTTTTGACTGTGATTGTAATTACTGTTAGGGTTTTGTGGCCTCACACCTAGGCCTGTGTGTTAGTTGCAAACTGTCGCAAGGGGTTTAGCACGTCATTAATTAGCCAAAAATAAAAATCACTCAAGGACGTAAAAATAGCACTGTAGTAATGTGTCTTCAATGTTGGTGTCTTATATTGTTCAGTAATGACATTGCGCTGATGTCACTGGTGTGCAGTATCGATGAACATGACAAACGCTACTGTCCTTCCTCTCATTAATAAAGCTCAAATCTGGTGTTGAATATGTGGCGGGTATTTAACGCACGTGCAAGCTTGAATCGTGATTGTGATTACGCAATCGCGCAGTGACGTAACTGTAATTACAAGAGTGCACGTCTCGCCAAGTCACTCACTGGTACCTCGGTGGGCAGATCACACACGCAAACGTATACATGCACAGACGCTGTTGTGTACTATTTTTTTCTTGTGCAAGTAATGTCTACAGGCGTGTGTTCAATGTATCCCGCGCAGTGGTACACAACGCTAGCAGGCCACCCTGTCAGTCATTCGAAGGAGCTTTGATCGCGGACGCTTCTAACGGAGGCCTTAGCAGCCGCTCACGGCACTATTTCCCGCATCGCCTAATCCCGCATGAAGACCAACATCATCAGCAACAGCAACATCAACAGCATCATCTTCAGCAACAACATCAGCAACAGCAACAACATCACCAACAGCAGCCACAACGGCGGCGGCGGCAGCAGCAAAATCAGCAGCAGCAGCAACAGCAAACAGATGGAAGGACCCCTGCTCTGCTGAAAAGTCTTGACTCAGCTGCCAGTGCGTATCGGCTGAGCTATGATGCGGCGGCAACGATGGACATGGGCTGCGGCGGACAGTTGCAGAGGGCGGCAGCGGCAGCAGCAGCGGTGGAAGGAGGGATTGGCGGGATGATGGTCTGCCGAGATGTGGATGGCGCAAGCACAACCGGAGAGCCAAGCTTGGTGTGCACATTGTGCGGCAAGGGCTTCGGGCGTGCGCGTAACCTACGGCTTCACATGCGCACGCATACGGGCGAGCGACCATACCGCTGCGAGTTCTGTGGGCGTTCGTTCGCACACCCCTTCGCCTACTCGCAGCACAAGCGTATCCACACGGGCGAGAAACCCTACTCGTGCGACGTGTGCGGCAAGGCCTTCGCGCGCCGGTTCACACTCTCCTGCCACCGCAACACCCACGGGGAGCAGCACCGCTTGCCTCCACCACCGCCGCCTGCAACGCAGCAGTGAGCGAGTGACTGCGAGTGATGCTCCCCCAACCCCCAGAGGGCTCAACGTGAACAGACGGCTGGAGCGCAAGACGACTGGTGGCAGTGTTCGGTAAGGCGGCGAAAGCTGCGCTGACCTAATCAGCCGATTGGTGTTAAGGGGTCTGTTACTTAACGTCGACTTGTGGAATTGTGAGTTGAATAGAACTTCCAAATACCTGTGGTTTGTTAACATCACACGCTGCACAGTCACTCCTACATTTAATACGTGTAGGTTTTAATGAGCAATGCTCTGGGTTCGTGACATTCACACTTCGGTCATGCTAATATTTTACACGTGTAGACTTTTGCAACTGATGTGATTCGCAATTTATGTTTGGGTCTGATTGCATGAGTAAAATGTATTGTACACCATCCTCCACCCGGCACAGCTAAGTAAATAAAGTTACCACCTGAACAAATGTGCCAATATATCAGTGCTTCAGCAGTACATTAGTGTGTCGGTGATCAATCCATGCACATCTGAAAACGTGGCTACAGCGTTTCACTTCATCAGGCAGTTGCCAGAATTGTGAACAGTTTTTGGCCCAAGAACAATGTGGATTTACCACTGCCAGCCACTTGCTCACACTGACTGTTTTTTTGTGGCAACAATGCGTTTCTATTGTTAGCACTCCCAGTCACTTCCGTGACCACGACAACCTTGCAGCAAGAGAAGAGCCTGAGGTGGTGGCGACTTCATTAATGTGTGTTTTGCCAAATGTTTTTGAAAGTCCCTATTTGACACTCAAAGGAAAGGTGGGGAATGGTGATGCAGTGTTTAGAATGCTTTGCTGTAAACCCACGACTCAAGTTCAAATTGTGCTAGTATCCAACACTAGAGGAATATCTTAATTGGTCTCAGGCCTTCCCTTTCTCGACTCAGCCTCGATTGAGTACCTGGTGCAGTGTCTAAACATTGCCACTGGGAAAACAGGAACTAGGGTGTGGTGCCAGCCTTCTACCCCCCTCGTCTACTGTGCCAACCTTTATAGGTGCTCATTAACAGAACTTCTCCCACTAGTCTGTTAATGCTAGAATGGGGATCGTTGTGTTTGTATGCCAAAGGTATTTGAAAGTCTCCATTTGTCCATCATTAAGGAAAGGTTGACTCCGACTTGGAAACGCAATTGCTGAAATGAGTGACACGCACTTTTAACTTTTGGAGTCAGAAGGTGTGAAAGGTATATGCCATCTCAGCCTCACGATGACACCATACAGAGATTTTCCTAAGACACAGGTGAAGGTTTGCAACCTGCTCACATCAGACGACACAAAGTTCACGTCTATGTTTAGCTATCATTACACATGTACTTGGGCATCACGCCACGACCAAATCCATCTTTCCAGCAGTCCTGACCAAGATGTAAAATAATGTCTATCGTCAGTATAAGGCTATATGCCAAGAAGCATCGGGGCCGAGTTCGTGAATCTTGGTAGTCTTTAATACACTGGTGGAAATATCACATTTCTGTGTCAGGGTCTGGTTTATAAGCCAACAATCATGCTTCACTTCCAGAAATGTCTTCCAGCTCAAACCAATGTGAGCGTGGCTCTCATTTCCGTTGGTGGCCCAGAGCTAGTAGTGGAAATTCCATAGCCTCATGACGGGGGTGGGTTACTCGATATAGAAAATCCACTTCTGGTCTCCCACAGAGTTCTACTTAGTTTATATACGCTTGATAGATTGTGGACTTAGTCATCGAGATTTCAGTTCGTGCACTGTCATCTGTGTCTTGTGACAGCACCACACGTCAATGTAGAGACGATTACGTTGTGTATAGCAATGAGTGCGGGTGGACAATATACATATATTTGTCGGTTTTCACGGCACGATGCATGATGATTGCTTCGAAAAGCTGCTGTCTCGGGACAGCCGTGTCGTTCACTTCCTCTCTCCACCTCGCGAGAGATCAGCTTTTCGAAGCAATCATCAATATACATATAACTTATTACAGTACTTACACAACATTAGGCAGTAGCGGTAGTGCAGTCGGTCCCCCGTACTATGAACGTGGTAATCCGAGGTTTATTCCTGCCCATGGGCAGTATCAACGGGAAGTGATATCTTAATCGGTCCTGGGCACTGTTACTCCTGGCGCTTCACTAACCCCACACTGACATGAGTAGTGCGGTATGACCTAACAACTCCCATGGGCTGACACGTTGTGGGTTGGGGAGGACTTCATCCACAAGTGTATTGACAAATGGCCCGGAAGTATAAGGCAGTAGTATATAATTAAACAGAATAATAGATTATTACTTTTTTGGGTTGTGCCTTTTCGATAATGTTTGCCCACACATTGCTGTGGTTTGTGGTGGGTGCTTTTTGTAAATTTAAATTTCGGTGCGTGCTTAACAATGAACTCTAGAACTGTCAATATTAGCAGAAAACTGTTTGCATCTACGTTTCGGCAATAATAATCAAGCTTCTAAAGAGGCTCTTAAATATAATTATAACAATAACATGTTGGACTGGATTTTATGGGTTAAATTTCACATGTTATAATATTGCCGAATCATAATATTAATCTTTTGAGTGTTTTTATGACTTGCGGTAGTTGTACTTTGCATAGCAATGGAATGTCCGTTTTATAAACTCTAGCACTAAACGTAATTTTCTGGTCACCTAAGGTTTAACCTAACATGCATTCTGAAAGTTATATCGTGTAAGAGTGTGCTGTAATTGAACACTGCAAACCAACATGTTGCATTTTTGCTTCGTGTAAATCATGTTTTCCCCTTAAGAGCTAGTAGAGCTGGCTAGGCGAATGTTTGCTGCGGTTGTGTCACTATGGCGTATTGACATTGTACTGCACTGATTGGTGGCATTGAAATGCCTCAGGTTACTCTTCCCCACAAAAGCGTTGAACGCCTTATAATTAAAACGAATGGGGAAAGGTGTACTTAAAGGAAATATAAAGCAAATACACATTTTCACCATTTTATTTGTGATTGATGACCATGAGGGTAAAGACGAGGAGGCTCTGGTACCCTTGTCCATATACATTTTTTTTATCAGTGAAATATAATACCGGCACAATGCGGTGAAGCCTAGAAGAGCATGACGTGATATAATAGTGCATCAGCTTCCGACCGTGATTTATAATCTAAAATAGCTTAGGTGGAGCTGTCAACGCTTATGGGTACTTTTTGCCAGTATACATATATAAGAGTAGGACAGGTTTTACCGTATCTGGCGATTATGCAGGTGTTAAGATCAGGTATGCAGGTGTTACATTGAAATACCACACAGCGGTTAGCAACGCTGTGTGGTATGCAAGTGTTAAGATCTTAACACCTGCATAATCGCCAGATACGGTAAAACCTGTCCTCTTATAAATCTAAAATAGCTTCAGGCCGCTGTCGACATATTCACCTACGACAGGGGGGACCTATTTCTCACGGGGAACAGTTTAGGCTTTTCACATCCAATGGCCAACCACATGTTGGTTGATACGAAACCATACTTGGTCCTAGCCTGAGTTAATTTTTATTTGAAATTAAAACGTTGTGCTCAGACCTGCACTTGATAGAGAAGTAGGTGACTGAGTACATTAAAATACCACACAGCGTTGCTCACCTCAGTTGTACTCCCATTCTAGTAAGTGGTCTGCACAGTTTAAATGCTCGTAGAGAGAGATGCATGTCGTTGGGAGGCCATTTCAAAGTGCTAGGTCTTGTGTGGATGCACGAGTGTTATAAAATTGAGTCAGGCTGCAGGTCATATCTACAGGCTGATTCAGAACGATCCTTTTTTTAAATCTGGTGTCTTCCTTTCGACATGTCTTACGCAAATGGTGTCGCTGGCCAGTATACTGCTGTGTTCATGAGGTTAGCCTCTACATTTCAGTTATTTTGTTTGCAAACCATCTACGTGTGCAGTTATGTAGGTTCTGTGTCATATCACATGCCTAGTCATTTGAATGTCCCGCATTTGTGGTAATTGTGCCATTGTTCTTCCCAGAGATAAAGACAATGAGGACATTCTGTTGTAATTGCCTGTGTGAGATAGTCATTTGACCCTGTAGAAGTTTGACCCCGAAGTCAGAATGACATTGAGGTTGTGGGATTCTGTCCAAATGTTTTTTTACAACCTTGTTCAAAACGGCTACCGCTGTATTACATTACTGTAGGCCAGCTCCCGATATTATTATATGGATGAATGACCCAGACTGACAAACCGAGTTATTTAACACGCTTTTTACCCAGGAAAGCCTTGCTTCAGGATGTTCCTGCCAGGTTTTTATAGTATGAGTTAGTGATAGTTTACTTTGTAGAATCTCAATTGAGTATTTTGGTAGCATTTTTTTCACTTCAAAAATGTATTCCATGACACTAGCGCACAATGGCCTTGTTCTTGTCAATGTTCTCACAGAATCTTGAACGTCCACTGTCAATCAGATGGTGCATTATTTTAACATTAATACACCGGTAGTAATAACTAGTGTGACCACTAAATTCCCACCCTGAACCTATGCGATAAACAGAAAACGACTAGGCCGTGTCATCATCCCACTGAGATAAACTCTCACAGTTGAGGGTTCAATTAGAAGATTATGCTAACCCTAGGATCAGAATTATACGGGGATAAAAATACTACCCGACACTTGCATGCAGCCCAGGTTCAGGAGACCGGCGGCTTCCGAACCACTTTTGCTAATGGTCATTTAATAAAAATGTATGCAATTATTGTTGACCTTATCATTATACTGATCTAACTGACATATGTAAGAATCATTATGTAATCCTGTGTCATCGTTAGCCATATGACTGTAAACAGCAAGTGAACCGAGCATGATCAAGAGAAAAAATAGATGCAAGTCTATGGCTTCACCCCCGTTATCCACGGGGAATCATGCATTAGTGTGGCCCACTCTATATAAGTTTTGCATTGTCCATGTTGTGTTTTTAATGCAGACCCCACCGTGACCTCGTGTAACCGAGAAGAGACTAATCACAGACGCACATGTGCGCCTGCGTAATGATCGCAGCATTGAAAAATACTGGGCAGCTCATTTCACAGGGGGGTACTTATCGAGTCGTTTTTAAATATTTACATTTGCAGTGCCACGTGTTTCCCTCCTATGTCTTATGTACTGCTTCACACCAATCAAATACCGTCTCGTGCAACTCTGGTTTCAAGGAGCAAGGAGCAAAGTTTCCGTGTGTAAACCGTTGAATTACGCGTGCCTCTGGCGGCTTTGGTGGTGTTGATTTAAAATGAATAAAAATGCGCGCTACGTTTTCAAGAGACGTCATCATTTTGTTTGTAATGCCCGTGGTGGTGTTGTTTGTTAGGGGAGCGGTAGTGTAGCGGTTAGCACATTGCGATACGAACCCGGTGACCCGAGTTTGATTTCCGCTTATGACCAGTAATTTGTGATTTTCTGAAAAGCTTCCTGAACTTCGCTAGGTTGACTCTAGGGAGGCAATGCAGCTGGGCGTGGTGCTGGTCACTCACTGTCGCGCTGGTCTTCAGAGGTGCTTGTTAACAGTACTTGACCCTATAGTCTGCTAAGGATATACGGGAGAGCTTTGCTGTTGGTAGTTGGTGCCTGTTCGCCATTCATTGATTCAGAAGCCTCGTAGGTGGACTGCACGAAGATTTTTACATGTGTCAAATTCCGTACACACTAGCTGGCCGTGCGGCGAGTAGGGTGCTGACCTGTTTGCAATGGATTTTATCTGTGTTATCTCCTCGTATGTGTGGTGTTTCTCTTTGCACTTAGGTTCCCTTCCACATGCAAACACACAATAGTATACCTTTCCCATAACGTCTCAAGACATTGCGAGCCCAACTATTATGGTTATCTATAACCACATCTCACAAAATTCACCCAATTTAATCACAACTCGCAAATTAAGCAGGGGTGGTTCTGCACAGTGCTTGAACACAGCCTTCATGCATAAAATAGATGATATATGCTGTAGGGCTCCATGATTATCACAGGGCAGTGCAGCTAAAGCTATTGTGGTAATGTGCTCCATTCCGTCTGTGCTCCCTGCCTTCACTAACCCGCATTGACCAACGTGGAGAAGTATCGATAGATGTTTATTATTACGGCAGAGAAAATACCCAGTGAGCTTGCAAGCTCTTCGCTGGATTTCTGCGACAAAACAAACATGCTAGTTGCAAAAAATAAATAAAACAAAATTAGAAACAGCGATGATAATATAATATTTGCACTTCTATCACGCTTTCATTATATATTGCACGTAAATCACCAAATAAAAACAGATAAATATTGCAATGGGGGAGAAAAAAATTATAGCAGCATATTGCACATTGAGAGGGAACATATGTAACAGCAACATTTCAAACACGGATCACTATTTGCAGTCACAGCCTGGAAGATATTTTATTTAGTATCGGAGGAAGTGACGAGCTTAAATCTGGGGCAATTTTGTTCCAAAAACGTGGGGCAGCTGCTACAAAAGCTTTTTTCCCCATATCTTGACGTGAACCTAGGAACATTTAACAGAGAGTACTTTGAGCTTCTAAGACTTACTTTGTTACTCTGTATGGTCAACAAATCCTTCAAATATTATGCTGACTTGTTAAGTAAAACCTTAAGTATAAAAAGAGCCCATTGAATTCTTCTACGATTATTTAGTGAAGAGAATTTATAACCAATATACAAGTCACAATGGTGGCTTTTATACGGGCATCCAAAGCAAATCTAAGAGCAGAATGAAATAGTAGTGGTTTAAGTTTATTTAATGCGGTGTTGGATGCTGATTGATAGATAACGTCGCAATATTTAAATGATGGAAGAATAGTTGTCTTTACCAAGTCTAGACGGAACACAGTTGGGAAACAATGTTTGTCTATAAAGAAAGCCAATTTTTATTTTAATCTTTATTGCAATAAAATCAATGTGGGGTGTGAATTTCAATTTTGAATCATTTATGATTCCAAGGTATTCGTATTCATGGTCCAATAATCCCCGGAGCTCGTGTGGCATAGGAAGGTAATCATTTACATATGCGTGTGACTGCATATGTGTGTATGTGTATGCGCTTGTGTGTGGGTATCTGTGTTGTTATTCGTGCGCTATGAATCCGACGATCCGAGTTCGACGCCAACTCACGGCCAACACTCGTGATAATTGAATGCACTATAATGCTGGTGATCTGGATTCAAATTCTGTCCATGGATAACATAACATCAGTGGCAAGTAATATATATGCCAATCCTGGGCCTGGGCATTCTGTAGGTTTACTTATCCTTAAATGGATACATGGAGTATGTGGACATCAGCATTGGCAAAACAAAGGTGTCATTCAGACACGGTTCGGACTCTCCCATGATCTCATCTGGCCTTCTGGACTAATAAGTGCTTGCTAAGAGCACTCAACTCAACAGCCTATACGTTTGGATGGTGGGTATTTGCTAGAGCTGGGACGGCTAAAAATTGTCATCAACAACTCTGTTGCTGATTGACTTTTTTGCCTCCCTGACATCTGTCTCCTTTAAGGAAGGAAACCCTATACAAGCCACGTGAAATGATGCTGAGAATGTCACCAAACCTCACCTAGGGCCTCCCTCTACAGTGGCATACGTGGGAACAGATGTGAGATTTTATTTTTCCGAATAATTTTGCGTCATGCAATTAGTCGAGCAATCGTGCTGATGCCTCATAAAACGATTAATTGATTACGTCACTGATCGAAGTGCCCTGCTCCTAGTCATGCGTCGCTTTTCCTTGTGTGTGAATCTCAACACCGATGTTGTCCCTGCTTAAATCTTAACGCTTATTCCTTCTCCCGTCAGCCGTCCGGCTTGAAGAGTGCCCCCGGGACCCCAACACTCCACACCTGCGTGGCCCACCCTGCCATGCGGCCTCCGCTCAACTCCCCTCCATCTCCTCGGTGGCTCTGCAGCAGCATCGCGGCACTAGCTGGCTGCGGCAAAGGAACGTTCCACCTCACCACCACTCTGCCGCGCCGTTTGACGGTCAACCCAGCTGTACCCAGCGACCACCCTACATCTCCACCACTACCTCCGCCTCTACCACGACCACCACCACACTGTCCTTGAATCCAGCCGATCGTGGCGGTGTTGGACGGCAGGCCCGCCCAGACGAAAGTCCCTGCGCCTGCGCCGTGTGCGGGAAGGTGTTCACTCGGGCGCGGGCCTACGCGCGGCATGCGCGGACCCACACAGGAGAGAAGCCGTACCGCTGCGAGCAATGCGGGAAGGTGTTTGCGCTGAGCTCCTACCTGAAGCTCCATGCACGCACACACACTGGCGAGAAGCCCTATCGCTGCCGGGTATGCGGCCGACGTTTCGCAGCCACATCCAACCTGGCCCACCACAAGAAGAGGCACACGGGGGTTGGTGCTCACCACATGCGGGCACCGCATGCCACGCTGCCAGTGACGATGGCGATGCCGATGCCCCCATCCGACCATGGTAGCCCAGGTCACGGGTACGGGCATTGATAACCGTTTGGTTAAATGCCTGCCCGGTGCTTTGGGTGTTGGAAATGCGTTAAGCCATTTTGTGTGTGTGTGTGTGTTACACATAGTGCACTACTAAAGTGAAATTAAAGCCCTCAAATGTCCTGCTTTGGTTGAGATAGTCTCGTTGGTTTCAGGATGTTTTACAGTGTATGAAGTGTTTAACGTTAGGGTTTTGCCACCTGCTAAATGTTCTGGCCCATGTACAACTTATCGTACAAAGGGTGGGGCTAGCTCAGTAGTGGGTGGGATCGGCAGAGGCGTAGGCAGGGTGAGTGTCGAGAGGAGCTCAGTGGTAATTTGCTGTATGGGCAGGGTTGTTGAGCAGGTGTAGCTATATAAAGTGGGCAGGGCTTATGAAGGTGATGGTCTGCCAGCTCGCTATGTGTCCAAGTTTACCTTCCCAGTAACGTTGTCACTTCATAATGAGAAGTGGTAGTAGCGTGAATGAAGAGTGCATTCCACTTTGTCGGTGTGTACCAATTCTCACAATATGTGTGTTCAATAGGGTGCGCAAGAATTGGTTGTTTATGACTCACGCAGTTTGTTAGTAATAACTCTCTTAAAGGTCCATGGAACAAATGAGGCAGAACAAAACTAGATTTTAATGAAACCCTATAAAATAAAATATTTTCTATTGGATCGCAACATTGGTTTGAGACCGTTCGTTAACTCGCGAAGTGTCGGCGATTCGGTATTGATGGATTTCAAACCGTCGTGTGTTCAGTTGGACTTAAAGCAATGAAAGTGAGTCACATGAAAATTTAGATTGTCACATTTATTCAAGAATCAAGTTTCGTTATGTTCCATCTCGTTTCAATTATTGGTCTTATTCTGTATGTCTTATTTGTACTGTCATCTCTGGCCTGTACACATTATTTTGTACTGTCTTGTTTCCACTATCTCCCTCGTTTGTCCTGCCTCATGTGCACCGTTTGTCTGATACTGTTTGGTGTGTACTGTCCACCTGGTTTATGCTCTGTCTGATTTCTACTGTCTTCCTCTCATTTGTACGGATTTTTTCTCTGTATACTGTCTGCCATGTTTATACATGCTATTCTCTCCATAGCTCCGTGCAGCGCTTTATGACCTACGGGTGAAAAGCACTCGAGAAGTGCAATTATTATTCTGCCCCCATCTCATTTGTATTGAGAGTCTTTGTCTGTACTCTCTCATGTGTACTGCCCATCTCATTTGTATTGAGAGTCTTTGTCTGTACTCTCTCATATGTACTGCGCATCTCATTTGTATTGAGAGTCTTTGTACTCTCTCATGTGTACTGCGCATCTCATTTGTATTGAGAGTCTTTGTACTCTATCATGTGTACTGCCCATCTCATTTGTATTGAGAGTCTTTGTACTCTCTCGTGTACTGCCCATCTCATTTGTATTGGGAGTCTTTGTCTTAATGACCGAAAGGACAAGATCGCGGATACAAGCGGCCGAAATGAGTTTCCTCCGCAGGGTGGCTGGGCGCTCCCTTAGAGATAGGGTGAGAAGCTCGGTCACTCGGCGGGAGCTCGGAGTAGAGCCGCTGCTCCTTCACATCGAGAGGAGTCAGCTGAGGTGGCTTGGGCATCTGATTCGGATGCCCCCTGGACGCCTCCCTAGGGAGGTGTTCCAGGCATGTCCCACCGGGAGGAGGCCCCGGGGAAGACCCAGGACACGCTGGAGAGACTATGTCTCTCAGCTGGCCTGGGAACGCCTCGGGGTCCCCCCGGAAGAGCTGGAGGAAGTGTCTGGGGTGAAGGAAGTCTGGGCATCGCTGCTTAGACTGCTGCCCCCGCGACCCGGCATCGGATAAAGCGGATGAAGATGGATGGATGGATGGGTCTTTGTCTGTACTCATGTGTACTGCCCATCTTATTTGTATTGAGAGTCTTTGTCTGTACTCATGTGTACTGCCCATCTCATTTGTATTGAGAGTCTTTATCTGTACTCTCTCATGTGTACTGCCCATCTCATTTGTATTGAGAGTCTTTGTACTCTCTCATGTGCTGCCCATCTCATTTGTATTGAGTCTTTATCTGTACGCTCTCATGTGTACTGCCCATCTCATTTGTATTGAAAGTCTTTGTACTCTCTCGTGTACTGCCCATCTCATTTGTACTGTCAGTCAGTTTTATTTATACTGTCAGTTTTATTTGTTCTGCTAGTCTTACTCATTCTGCCCACATTTATCCCATTTGTTCTCTCTCGATCTGACTGTTAGTATGTGTGAAATAAAAATCGGTAATATTTTCATAAATCTGTATAACCAACTCTTGCACGCCTAATTCCTTGCAGGTATAATAATATTTGCATTTATAAAGCGCCTCATGAGTACAGGTGTCTGTTTCCACTATCGAATTGGCGCATATCTGCCGTAAGCACCGTATTAAACCTTGTGGGCTCGAAGCCATTCGATGAAGCTACATAAAACGTGGCTTACTATAGCAAGCCCTGTGACAGTGCTTATCAAGGCAGAGCCTGTCAGCTTTCTCTTACTCTCGTTCAATACTCCAATCTGAAAACCATTTTTGCCGAGGGAATTCAAAATTCAGTTTCTGAAAACCCAGTTTCTCCGACTGTCAGTCAGGACCCTTGAGTAGACACCTTGTCTTCTATCAATATGTGCTGCATATGTTCAGGAGGCTTTGGAAAGAGGCTTGTGAGCTGGCTCTTTGCCAGCTCATTTGGTGAAAACGAGCTGACCAAGAAAAGTATGGACTGTGCAAGAGAGTGTGTGTCACTATGGGTACTTTTTTGCCAGTATAAATATATAAGATTACAACAGGTTTTACCGTATCTGGCGATTATGCAGGTGTTAAGATGTTTAATCTTATATAGAATGTGTGTCAGTTGGTACCTTGGATATCCTTGCAAATACTATAGTCCATCTCAAGCTGTTATCGAGGTAAAATATGTTGATGAAATGAAGGACAGTGATATAAGATGAGGAAGGTAAAGCAATGACATGGAGCAGACCTGTTTGACGATGCCATGGAGTAAATGAAATGGGACAATGGTGATGCTGATCATGCCAATTAAACCATGTGATATTGATGGTCTCGCGATCACCGCTACACATCCACTGCACGCTCACTTGCAAATTGATGAAGGTTTGATACTGGATATTTTTTGTATTTCAGTGGAACGCCCCCTCCCCCTAGTCAATTCTGGGTCAAGAGCAGTGTTAGCGCTCCAGTATAGCTTCATAGAAGAATGTGTTTGCGTACATCGTCTGTGTAACGTGCATAATTTTAATAAAGGAGGGCAATTATGATTATTTTTTTGCTATGCTTTGTTGTTAGTACATCTTAGTTTCTATTCTTTCTAAAAAGTGTCAGTAAAAGGAGTAGCATAATTTTGTGAAACTTCATCAGTGGCTGTCCTACCAAGTGACTGGGATTCTCTCAAGGGAACGTGAACTTTCCATAACTGGCTCTCAGTATTGATGGTAACGGCTTGGCGAGGTGTTCATCCAGCAGTGGAACAATATGACTGCTAATTATGGTTCCCAGCTAGAAGGGCAGATGACCACAGATTCTACTGCTTGTTTAAACAATGACTAATATGAATACTATTATTATCAGGCATGATCTTCCCCAATAACCTGAATTCGAGATGATCTCGTCGCTTCATTTCCTTGGAAGACCTTCACCGCTGTGTGTTCTCACCCAATAAGATGTCTTGCATTTGTTCTGTAATGCACATGTTCCCCTTACTGTCCCCCCATATAATAATAATAATAATAATTGCATTTCTGGAGCGCTTTTCACCCAAGGGTCACAAAGCGCTGCACAGAGCTGCGGAGAAAACGGCACGCCAACAACGACATTTAAATGAAAAGTCAGCAATAATACATTTTTTGGTTTTTTTTAAATATGCACATCATTGCAAAACAACATGTAAAATATGATCTGATTTTCAACTATAATAAAAAAATGCAAAAATAGTGTTAATAATACATGTATTGGGAAATGGTTTAATTTATCATTTATCGTATAATAATAATTGAATTTTAGAGCGCCAGTCACCCGAGGGTCACAAAGTACTGCGCAGAACTGCGGAGAGAACGGCACATCAACAACGAGATAAGAACGGCAAATCAGCAATAACTTTTTGGAGGTTTTTTTTAATGATTAAGAACCAATTAAGAATTATAAGCATTACAGGTAATGGAAATAAAACCAAGGTAACATTAATTGAATGATTGTCTGCTGCCCTCAAAGGAGTCGTAAAACACGATTTGCAGAGCGACTGTGAGCCTCGTGTCCCCGCTGATGTAAAGCGTGTTTCTGAGTACACACTTCAGTTCTATGTCATCACTCATTTCCCAAGTTTTTGCCAAAAACAGTCATCGTTGAAATGGACCAAACATTCTCATCTGGGAGAATCATATTGGAATGAGTGATTAGTCATCAGTCATGAATCATGCAGGCTTTGGTAAACCATCAGCGTTGGTTTAACCAAGACCGACTGCTGGCGACAAATCAGACTGGTCAAAAACTACCGCTATTAAACCACGTGATTGAATAAAGGGCCCTTGACAACACATCCTACATTCTCTCGTTTGCCAGTGCGACCTGAATTACATCAATTTAATTTAAATACACTGATCTTGCCTAGGTTAATTGCCTTGACTAAATTGCCCCAAGTACCCTTAAACGTTGTAACCTGCTTACTCTTCCTCCTCTCGACAACTGTTAAAAGGAGCTCAATGGTTACTTTTAGCTTAAATACAGACTGGTTGAACGTTTTAAAATCTAATTTAATCGGACGGCAGTTAACAGCAAAATACATTCGAGAATTACTTTGCAAATTGCTTCATTCAAACTTCATTTGAATTGGGCCTCCTTAAATACATTCAGCTTGATACCTGTTCTAAAAAAAGCGTCCAATGGAGCTGAAGAACGAAACAATGAACTTTTATCACCACAAAGTCTTAAGTTGCCAATGCTTTCTAGGATCAAAGGCCAACGAAATACAAATCGCGTTTTGGCCTTAACGCCCCCTCGTTCCTCCGCTGGCTGCCGTGACGGCAGCCCCTCCCCTCAGGACAAAGGCTCGCGTCTCCTCTGCCCGCGTCTGCGCGACCCCAGTTCAACACCGACCCCAGCCGCCGCGACCCCCTAGCCCCCCCCCCCCGCCGTCGGATTCAGGTAAACGGAGATTCGACCCCCCTTCCCCGGCGAGGGTTTTCACCCCGCGCCGCCGCGTCCCGAAAACGCGGCGGGAGGCGTCGAGTCGCGCGGCGACCGCCGCGCAGGGCGGCGATGCGGCCTGCTCGCCTAGGCTCGAGTCAGGATGCGGCGCGGGAGCGAAGGCCCGCGCGGCGCCGTCTGCTCGGTGGAACGAGGCTCACATCACTGCTCTTTCACTGCCGTGCAATGTGTCTGTGCTAGCTTCGTTGTGTAACTCTAGCTCTTGCGGGAAATCATTCCCCTCACGCCGTGGCGGTCACGCAGGTTGTTTGACCAGATTTCGCGCTGACCACACGTTTACGTGGTGTTTATTTTTTTTAAATAGATATATGTTTGTTTATTTTTATAACATGAAAAAGTACCTGGTGAGCTTGCAAGCACTAGATACGGGATTCCTGCAACACAACACCGGCTCCTACCACTGGCTCCTATCACAAATACTAAATAGATAAATACTTACTATTCCACCAAAAAGTACCCAGTGAGCTTGCAAGCTCTAGATGCGGGATTCCTGCGACACACGAAACGTAAATGATTAAGGAGGGAGGTCGGTGAGCGTTATGGCCCCAGAGTCGTATATATTCACTCCCCTCGTCAGCCGTAGTCAGCGAGCCGTCTCTCTCTCCCCCCCCCCGTCCGTCAGTTATCCCCGCACACATCCGGTTATGTGGGTCGATGAGAGTACCTTACGTCGGTGGAAGAGATTGAGCGACATCGTTTCCAAGATAGATTATAAAATCGCAATGTCTGTAGATGGCGGCGACATGGAAAGGCCTTCGTTCAGCAATGGATTAGCCATAGCTATTGCTGGTGAGGGCGGCACTGTGGCCCAGTGGGTAGCGCTGTCGCCTCACAGCAAGAAGGTCCCAGGTTCGAATCTCGGCTCGGGTGCCTTTCTGTGTGGAGTTTGCATGTTCTCCCCGTATCCGTGTGGGTTTTCGCCGGGCACTCCGGTTTCCTCCCACAGTCCAGAAAACATGCTGCTGCATAGGTTAGTTGGCTTGCAGACTAAATCGCCCGCAGTGCCCGGTGATGGACTGGCGTCCCAATGTGGGTATGTCCTTGTCTTGCGCCCTGTGTCTGCCGGGATATGCTCCGACTCACCGCGACCCTGTACAGGACTAAGCCTGATGATGATGAATATCGAGGGCAGGTTTTGTAGGCAGTAGCATGGGGTTAAAATATGTATAAGATCTCAAGCCTCACGTGTTGGGCGTGAGACTCACTTTTGCTTCACGGTCGCGTCGACAACAGACTCGTCAATCGCACCCGTAAACGAAACCGCATCGACCCGACGCTCCACTGCCCTCACTGCCTTCAAAAACATAGTCCATTAAGTCGCCCTACGTGCCTGTCTACACCCCCCCATCTCACTCAACACTCCACGCCCCTCCACGCACTCTGCTTCCTCTCTCTTCTCTTCACACAGTTCCGCTCCAAGCACTTATCTCACGACTCCTCTGCACGCACTCGTACCTCTCTCATCTTACTCTGCTCCCCCTCCTCGCACTTGTCTACTATGCCCATCTCAACTCATTCTAGGTCTCCCCCTATCTCTTCTCATATCCACGTACTCTCAGCTTCACCAGCTAAGCACGCCTTTTTCTGTGACGTTTACAGTCAACGTTCTCACAGAGTCGCTCGTTCTTTTCCATGCTCCGCCGCCGAAAAGTATTAAATGTCTATTTTCCCTGTAATCCGTTCTCCCCAGTACAAATGCAGACTTGAGACCTTTTTTTTCTCCTGCATAAGTTCTCTTCTGACTGTAAAATACATACTCTATTATACCTCACTCTGTACAACGTCTTGACATGCAGTCATATTTAGACGCCATATAAATCCACATTTCATTTTGTAATATCGCAAAAAAATGTCTCGCTCCAGGATGTGAAACCGAGGTTGGCCACCCCTACGTCCCTCCACCACAGCCTTTGTTGAACCGACTTTCACGCCGGAACTGACCCAGTCAGGCCCAGGCCGGCCAGTCCCACGCATTGATCGTTTCTCAAGAGCTCTCACTTGAGCCACTCTCAGTCATACCCGAGGCAGTCATTTGAAGACGTTAAGAGCAAAGAATAGCACTGCAAATGCGCTCACATTGTTTTATTATTTATGGCCGTTTTCTATCGGCTGCTGGATGAGTGGCTTCCCATGTTTCGGTCACTTGGGCTGTTTTGATCGTTGCTACGCTGGTCAGTGCTGGTTAGTGATGGAGTTGGGTGCTGATAATATCGTTGTTGCCTGTGACGGGGGCTAAAACTTTGGTTTCTGGGCTTACAGTGCAGTAGAATAAGCACTTCCACGACTTCACCCCGCATTGTGACATTGGTCATGATCGTTCCGCTGCCGAATGAAGGCTTTTTCAAACCCCAATTTAGCTCCTGCGAGTTGATCTCATTGCATCTCGTCGGTGGACATTTTCTTGGATGTGTCCTCTCATTTGACTACCGTTCCACCACAGGTCTCGTTCAACAGCTATTATCCATTTTATCAATACGTCCAACTCCTAGACCACACTTTTAATGAAGGAAAGCGTATCTCACAAGTCACTGTGATGAATATTCTGTTGTTTGTGTTCTCTAATCGATGTATTCTTATTTTATCTCAACAGTATAACTCTACGCATGTGTATTTTTTAGCGTCTGTTACATTTCGTTTGTGTTAATGCCACTGGTCCTTACTAATAGCAGGCGGTATGCACAGCTACGGTGCATGATTACTGATTGGCATGTGCTGCTGTTAGCTCAGTCCTCAACATTCACAGTATGCTACAGTTTTCTCTTGTCAAATGATTTAAATTGCCGCAGCATTTAAGCTTTTATTACATCACTTAAAAAAATTGGATTTTGAAGTTAAAATAATAACGTACAATCCTTAGTCAATTCACTACTAAAGTCAATTCTACGTAGCAACGGTCATTGGGGTTGTGTGAACAGAGTTGACGATGAACTATTACAGTTGGTGATTATTGATTAGCGTGTATTGCAATTAGCATGACCCTCAACAGTGACCCCACCATGCACATTCATTTGACTGGCAGTTGAATCGCTGTATTATCCTAGATTGTGTTTCATTACCTTTGTCCACTGTCCAAATTTCTGATCCATACTTCACAGCTGACAGTGTGCATCCCATAACCAGTGGGATGCACTCTGTTTGAAACATTTAATCTGATAGAGTAGCTCTTCAGGGCAGTTCTCAAGTGCCACAATTGCCAATGAGCACGCACCGCAACAATCACAGCATGTTGCTTTCCCACGTTCCCCTTGCCAGGTGACTTGACTGGAAACTCGTCGTGCACCATGGCTTCCAAAGTGGCGATGACAAACCCGCACGAGGACTTCCCAGCATGGCTGGCTTCGCAGGGTATGAAACTGAAGTTTGCCGAGGCCATGGAACGTGACCTGGGTATCAGCGACTATGAAGAGCTGCTGGCGTGCGCCGAGGACTCACAGGTCACCGCCGAGCTGTTCCGCTTTGCGCGCGAGAAGCTGCCATTTGCGCACTATGCCGTGTTGCGCCGCATTGTGTCCGGCGTGGTGATAACAGCGCGCGGCGCCGGCAAGCGAACACGCCGCGTTGGCGGGCAGGGGCAGTTCTCGCCGCAGTCAGCGATCGCCGTGGTGCTCGAGGCCATCGTGGCGACGCTCAACAGCCTGAGCCAGGAGCTGCTTGAGTCGGCAAAGAGGTTCACCTTCCTGGACCCAGTGAACCATGGAGGTCTCCTCAACGATGATGACGATGATGATGATGATGGTGCGTCCGTGTGTGTGACAGCAAAACAGGCTTGCTTATTACCTTATTAACTCTTTTACCTTCACACAGTCAACTTCCTTAAATTAAATTCTTCATAAACATGTAAAACTGGCTTAGGCTTTATTACATATCATAGGTTTATGTGTTCACCCTTGCAGCCACAAGAGATCTTGTTAAATGTTTAAAATGTTGGGAAAAGAGTGGATGCTGACATCGAGCTGAGAACAAATTGTGACTTCATCGGATCATGGAGCAGAGAATGGTTTCCTGCTCATTCCACTAGTTTAATAAAATTTGCATGGATCATCGTTTCATGTAATGGGTGGCAAGGTGGCACAGTGTTAACAACTGCACCTCACATAATGTCCTGCCTGAGGTGATTTGTTCCCTGCCTCTGGTTCCTTTCTGTGTGACGTATGTGTGTTCTGCCCCTATTCTGTGTGGGATTGTTCCAGGTTCTGTGATTTCCTCCCACAACAAAAAAACACGAATTAATTGGCCGATGCAATCATGATATTTCGGAAACAGTGTCTCACGGGCTGGCGGCGCCTGTCCACCAGGACGACATTCCGCCTCCCGCCCCCCGCATGTACATCAAGCCTCCGAATCCGGGTCTCGTCCATGACCAGACATAGCATTTGCATGCGTTACAAATTGAATGAACAATTATTTAAAAGTTCAACTTTATTGTGTATTTGCTTATGCCGTGGCTTGCGTATCATTCATTGCATAACCTAGACATCTGCTTAACTTTGCCTCTTATGTCACAACCCTTACCACCTCATATTCCACCAACCCCTCCACTTTGTCCACCTCCGCCAATCATTACGGTCGCTACCAACCAACCTGCTTTCGCCATTTCTTTCACACCCACCATCTCTCGGACTCCCTCCTCCATGCAACGACGTCCTCCTTCAATTGCTGGCGATTCCGCTATTCTTTGCGCTCTGGATTATTTCCGTTCCTAATGTCAATTTACATTCTTCACCTCCCTTTCACATCCTCCACTCTCACCCATCCTGAATTCTGGCTAACTCAAGTTCTGCTTGGAGATGCTTTACTAAACGTTTACAATATCGGTGGCACAATGGGGGAGGGTGGAGAAAAAAAATGAAACGTGCATTGTGCGTCTTCATTGTAGGCCCGGTTGATGGTGATGAGGTGTACCTGCCCGACGACGATGACGAGGGGGCGGTGATGGCGGGGACCGAGTGGGATGAAGAGAACACTTGGGCAGATGGAAATCCAAGCACAGATGCTGCCACTGCTGGTGAGGGTCACCTAGGTCCACACTACTGCACCCCTCAATTTTACTGTTGAACCGTATAGTATACGGCCATCTACGCTGACGGACCCTTACTGCTGACTTGCAATAATATGAATTGTGAGGGTAATTTCCATAGCACCGTAACATTGCAAGTTGTTACAAGGGTGCTGTACTACTGGATCGCACTACTGAACAATTTCGCTAATAAACAGTACCACTGAACGTCACCACCGTGCCACCAAGCTGTAGCAGCGAATTGCACCGCGAAACAGCTGCGCATTCTCTGCCACCCAACAACAACCGCACTACTGATCAACTTCCCCATATTTCCACTGAACACGACAGGCAAACCATACTACAATGGTGTATTATTAATTATCGCGTGTGCTAGTCATTAACCGTGTAAACCCCCAATCTCCTTTTGCCCCTCCCTCTTTCCTCCCCCGCCACTTCCCCTCCCCCTCACAGCACTGGGGTTGGATTCTCGCACCGTCTCTGCCCGTGCCACCCGTGACCCCGCCGGCCAGCAAGCCACGGGGATGTCATGGCGACGCATCAAAACGGAGGCCGTGTGGAAAGGTGACACGTTAGCTCATTAACCTGTTATGTCCTTACCCCTTTTACTCATAACATTGTCACTGTAGCACCTCATTAACCTTATTACCTTTTCATCCCATCACCCTGTTATGCTGTCTCTCGACACTTTGTCACCTCAACTCATTCCTTTTATTCTGTTATGGCGTCACTCCATTGACCACACTTACCCTTTGACAGCATTGTCCTGTCACCATGCGTTATCCTGTTGAACCCTTGGCTCGTCACCTTGTTACCCTGCTTTTTCACCTGGTAAACGCAATATATATGGATATATATTTAAAAAAAAACCCAAAAAAATGTTATTGCTGCTGATTTTCTGTTCTGGCCATTGTTGTTCACGTGTTATTTTCTCCACCCCCCTGTACAAGTACTTATTACTTTAATTCGAAGGCTTTTGTGACCAATATTATCAATGAAATCCATTTTTTGGGTCAGGTCACGTAAAAAGTTATAGATTATAAAATAGTGTCGTTTAACCCTCCACCACCCGACACGGCCAATCAGCAAGGGGTTGTCACGTTGAACAGAAGACGCGCCAATTCCTTTACTGTCTCAGCACACCGGTGTGTTGAAAAGCGACCCCACAATATTTTACAAAAGATCTATGCACGACGTTTCGCTGACAACAACGTTCAGCATCATCAGGCACCCGCGCCAGCAACTTGCTCGCCCAGTTGCTCTATGTACGACGTTTCGCTGACAACAACCTTCAGCATCATCAGGCACCCGCGCCAGCAACTGGGCGAGCAAGTTGCTGGCGCGGGTGCCTGATGATGCTGAACGTTGTTGTCAGCGAAACGTCGTACATAGATCTTTTGTAAAATATTGTGGGGTCGCTTTTCAACACACCGGTGTGCTGAGATAGTAAAGGAATTGGCGTGTCTTCTGTTCAACGTGACAACCCCTTGCTGATTGGCCGTGTCGGGTGGTGGAGGGTTAAACGACACTATTTTATAATCTATATCTTTTTACGTGACCTGACCCAAAAAATGGATTTCATTGATAAGTACTTATTCATTCATCAAACGCCCTTCATATACTTGATAGAGGACTGCAGAGCTTTGGAAATTGTTAATGCCGAGTCTTCGTGGCGGTGCCTTCCTGCATTTCTCTGGTTCCTCCCACCTCCGAGTGAATGCTGTACATATTACAAGTTGAAGTTACGGATCTGATCATCGTGTGGCTGTAGAGTATAATGCACCGTCTCCTGTCTTGGCCATTAGAAGATTTTTGCTATGTGGCTGGTACGGTAAATATATTTTGTACCCCTGGATATTGATGGTCGTTTCTCATCAGTCATGTTTTTACGAGCGAGTCATCCTTCTATTTAATACTTCTTTATCCCCCCCCCAACTCATAATCGCACGCTGCACTTCATCTCCTCAGGAGAGGTAGAGGCAGAGGCCGGAAGTCCCATGGTTGATGACACTGCTACCATCGCTGCCACCACTGACGACGCTGATGCAGCTGATGTTGCCGGCTGCAGCAGCAGCGGCTACCGCTTTCTACCGAGGAAGGTGAAGAGTGAAGCTTTCCCAGGTGAGGATTGGAGTTGTAGTGGAGGGTGAGGGGAGGGATTGAGATGCAAGCACCTGGTAATGAATGGGATCGTAGCAATTCTGTTCCCAATCACTGCCGTCGTTCCACAACTTGGCTCAAGAAGCCGTTTTTTAATAGTGTTGTGTTTTTTCGCATTTGTATTATTTTCAGCTTCTTTTTACAGTCTTGTCTGCTCTGTCATCGTAGATATCACTGGCATATCAGTGAATTGTGTCTCTGCGATACTGAAATAGAAGTTATGTAAAGTCTGGTACTGGTTGCAAGTTGATATTAAATGCGTCGGTTCATTTAAATTAGGGGTGGGAAACCGTGTGCTTACTGAGATGCTTGCGGTAATGAATAAGTAACGTTTGCAGGCCATTTGAAAGCAGTGTGCCTGTGGGCCATATGAAATAAAGCCACAGACCGGGCCTGGCTGGTGGTTGCATTGGATGTTCTTAAGACAGTTGTGGATTTTCCTCTATGCACAGGCGATGACGAGCAAGGTGCATCGGATGACGGTTACCACTGGGCGAGTGCCCAGTCTGGCCTCCCCGTGCCACAGCAAAATACGGACGGGCACGGCCCCGGCCCCCGCCGGGCCACAACCTTCAGCGACAACTCCTCTTCGTCGCGTCGCCGCCGCCAACAGTCGCGACCCGCACATCGCGCCGGTAAGCCGGACAAGAGCAAAACGCTTGAGGAACTCATCATGGCCGTGAAGGGTGGTGGCTCATCGCAGCAGCAGCAACAGCAGCAGCACAGCCCAGGCCAAGCGGCGAGCGGCGAGGGTGTCGAGGTTGTGGGTGTATGGTGGAAGCCATCAGCCGACAAACCGTACCACTGCCAGGATTGCGGCAAGACGTTCACGCAGAGCGCCCAACTCAACATGCACCGGCGCATTCACACAGGCGAGCGTCCCTACAAATGCGGCTTCTGCGGCAAAGCCTTCACGCAGTCGGCGCATCTGGCGCAGCACCGGCGCACACACACGGGCGAGCGACCGTACAAGTGCGGCGAGTGCGGGCGTGCCTTCATCACTTCGTCGCACCTGTCGCGGCACCGCAAGGTGCACATCGCCGCTTTGGACCTCCCCGGGGTTCCAGCGCCAGCTGGCGAAGATGCGCTCTGAGCCGGGCGCTCGCAGAAATTGCAGGAAGGCAGTTTGGTGTAGAAAAGCGGTCCAGTGAGCTGTGGGCAAGTGAGTGTGCGAATGTTAGTTGTCCACTTAAGCTGGTTGCTGCTGGGGAGGCGAGCGATGTTTAAATTGTGCGTGTTTGTGGCTAGGCGTGTAACGATTCCTAGATTTAAATTAGTTATTTTTTACATGTTCACAACACGTGCGTTTGTGGCTTGTGCGCGTGTTTTATACGACGCTGTGGGAAGAGCCCTCATCCAAGCAGTGCATTGTTAGGATTGCCTTTAGGGAATCGCCAAAGAACTGGCCAGGGGATAGTTCTTCTAGTTATGTTCATTCGTTGCATGCCTATGAACCACCTACGCCTGGAAGCCAGGGGTTGGTGGCTGCGAGATTTCCAAACGGCAAGTTGAGGTGGCCAGTAGCTGGCAATGCAGAAAGTAGTTTTCTGATATGTCTGTGTCTGAGTGTTTTCCCCTCTTCGGTGAGGGTTTTCTCTGGGTACTCCTCGTGGGTAAGATGTGGGTGGTTGTCCCGTAAGTTTAAGTAGGATATGGAGGTGTACATCTGCTCTCTCTATATAGTAACACAATCCACTGGCGATTGAGCTTGAGAAGTTTGCTGTTGTTTACACAATTGCAACTAGCAAACATGACGACCGACAGATTAAGTGTTTCAGTCCTTTGGTGATTATTCAAACCATTTAGATACTACTGTATTTTATAAAAATTTGCTGGAATGATAAAAAACATACAAATCTTCTTTTGTTTTCTGTATTGTTATAATGGAACAATATGTACCCCCAGTGAAAATATTCTTAATTGCATATCTTTAGTTGTACGATTAATTTTATTACATTTTATTTTTTTACAAATCATTTTGGGGGGAGGGGGGTAGGGTGGTGGTTGTGGGAAATGGGAGTGCCCATGGTCTTGCTACATCATGAATCACAATGGCTGTGTCAAAGAACATTTTTTAACCTTCAGACTTTTCATAAATGTACTCAGTTAAAATCTTGCTTGGGATTAGCAAAGATTGAAACAATTATTGGTCCACAGTATCAGTTGCACTGTTGCAATGTAACCTTAATCCAATCTAGTAATTGAGAGAAAAAATACTAATAATTGTACTCCCAGAGGTCGGACTTAAGTGTGTGGAGCCACGCCAATGTGTTAGTTGCATCTGCTTGCCACGTAAAAACGTGCGTAAAAAACATGCTTGGCAGTCCCAAATTAGTACCCTATTGCAACACTTTCTCATTCCACGACTGCTCCACCACCACTTCCATGACAACCTTAATACTACAAATTTTAGAGCAGTCGAAATGGCAAGCGTTATATTGGCTCAATTTGATAATTGTGAAAGTAACAGGGTATGCCACAACATCCCACCTATGAATAATCCCTGTATTTTAAGGTTGCTTTATCAGGGCATGGATCCTTGTAAAAATAATGGTTTTAAGTTGATGAACTAATTACCTTGCATATCCCAATGCAACAGTATCAATGATTCACAGCAGCGGTGTCTATACAATTATGAACCAAATACGCTGCAATTGCTGCATCAGTCTGTATGTACGTCTTAGCCTTCTGTCTTCCCTCTCCAAAGAAGGGCCTTGACACAAAACACTGCTGGGTATGAATATATTTTTACGCACTGTAAATGGTAATGGTGCTCAGTATTTTGTGGTCATTATTAATATGCTTGAAGCTTTCAAATGAGGGGAGCTGTATAGTGCATGGAAGACTATAGCTCAAATACAGCTCTGGGGGGATGTTGAACGAAGGTTCATCTGGAAAAGTTTGAAAGATCAGATTAACCTATGTCAAAATACTTTTGACATGTAAATTAGAGGACTTGCGTATTCAAAAAGCAAGTTGATTTGGATAAGATGCATCATCCCTGGGTGACCTCTTCAAGGCTTTTATGTGGTTGGTTGCCCTTCCAAGCACCATGCAGGCTCAAACCCCTCTTCGCTTCAGAGGGCCATGGAGATTGGACATATACTTGGTGATTTGGTCATATGCTGTAATACTGATTGCTACACCAGTATTACAGCAAAGTGGGCTAGGACCTTGCAACTTGCAATGGCAAAGCGTTGACCTTGTGATGTGTCTTTCAAGGCAGTTTCGGGGTTTCATAAAAGGGCTTCCTTCATTGACGGTGAAGGTAACACGAGAGACCCTGATCGTCGCTGGAATGGACTTGTAAGACTTTGTGTAACTTAACAGCAAAGGTCCATGCAACCCAATTAATGCTCCCAGTTTTTTTATTCCAAATCATAGCCGGTCCATTATATGATTTGTGATGGATAACGACAGCCACAGTTTCAATACTTTGGCTCACTGATCAAGTTTGTGGTGACATGCTGTAATCGGTAGTTAAGTCTTATGTGCATGCTGCTGCAGGGGGTACATTTTCAAGCGCAAAGTTAACACTGACGTTTGACTTCTAAGCAGTGTGTTCATAAAGTAGATAATAAAATGATTAATTTGCTAAACTCACAAAGCAGAGGTTTTGTATTTAATCATGTAAGTCATGCACATACGGTTCTACGGTGGTATGTATTTTGAATGCTTTGTTAATAAATGATTGTAAACATTTGTGGTGTGAGGTTTGCAGTGTGATTTTTTTTTTAAATAGTGTAAAGCCATCATTTTCCTTGTTCTTTCTATGTCTATCTTGCTAAGTGGCTCGTCTTAACTAAAACAGAAGTTTGTTTTGATTTGTTTCTTTTGCCACATTTACATCTTGTATAATTTCATCCATCCATCCATCTTCTTCCGCTTATCCGGTGCCGGGTCGCGGGGGCAGCAGTCTAAGCAGCGATGCCCAAACTTCCCTCACCCCAGACACTTCCTCCAGCTCTTCAGGGGGGACCCCGAGGCGTTCCCAGGCCAGCTGAGAGACATAGTCTCTCTAGCGTGTCCTGGGTCTTCCCCGGGGCCTCCTCCCGGTGGGACATGCCTGGAACACCTCCCTAGGGAGGCGTCCAGGGGGCATCCGAATCAGATGCCCAAGCCACCTCAGCTGACTCCTCTCGATGTGAAGGAGCAGCGGCTCGACTCCGAGCTCCCGCCGAGTGACCGAGCTTCTCACCCTATCTCTAAGGGAGCGCCCGGCCACCCTGCGGAGGAAACTCATTTCGGCCGCTTGTATCCGCGATCTTGTCCTTTCGGTCATTACCCAAAGTTCATGACCATAGGTGAGGGTAGGAGCGTAGATTGACCGGTAAATCGAGAGCTTCGCCTTTCGACTCAGCTCCTTCTTCACCACGACGGTCCGGTACACCGACCGCATAACTGCGGACGCTGCACCGATCCGCCTGTCAATCTCACGCTCCATCTTTCCCCCACTCGTGAACAAGACCCCGAGATACTTAAACTCCTCCACTTGAGGCAGGACCTCTCCACCCACCCGGAGAGGGCACGCCACCCTTTTCCGGTCGAGAACCATAGCCTCGGATTTGGAGGTGCTGATTCTCATCCCAGCCGCTTCACACTCGGCTGCAAACCGCTCCAGTGCATGCTGAAGGTCCTGGCTTGATGAAGCCAACAGGACAACATCATCTGCAAAAAGCAGAGATGAAATCCTGTGATTCCCAAACCGGACTCCCTCCGGCCCCTGGCTTCGCCGAGAGATCCTGTCCATAAAAATTATTTGTATAATTTCATCCCAATTAAATTCGTCATCAGCCAAGGTGTATTCACGTTTAAAGCCTCTTCACACTGCTGCCATCTTTCTTGCGTTGCTACAGTGCATCTCATGCATGCAAATCCAATGTTATTGTCACATCTCATCTCGCATCTCATTGTCAGAAACCGCTTAGTCCTGTACAGGGTCGCGGTAAACCGGAGCCCATCCCGGCAGACATGGCGCAAGGCAGGGATATACCCACAATGGGACGCCAGTCCATCACCGGTCATTACGGGCAATTTAGTCTGCAAAGCAATTAATCTATGCAGCAGCATGTTTTTGGACTGTGAGAGGAAACCGGAGTGCCCGGCTAAAACCCACGCGGACATGGAGAACATGCAAACTCCACACAGAAAGGCACCCAAGCCGAGACCTCAACCCGGGTCCTTGCTGTGAGGTGACAGCGCTACCCATTGGGCCACCAGCGGGTAGCGCTGTCTTAGTTACCTTTTCACGCGTGTTCACGTCTTTTGGCTGCCGTTTCCGGCACTGCTCAACCATTGGCAATTATCTGTTATATAAATCCATCTTGTTCAAACCCCCACTTAGATTTTAAGGCGACAACTATTCATCTGATTGTTTTCTAAGTGTTTTCACTTTAAGAGCATTCCTGATGTCACACTCCTTTGCAAACGGCTCAGCTTTTGTTTCGTTGTCATTTTTATGAGTCGTACATGGATCACATGCCTTTTCACAGCTCTGTGCAACGCTCTGTGTCCCTTGGGTGAAAGGCACTCGAGAAGTGCAAATATGGAAGGAAGTCGTGACGAGAAAGTATGAACAAATCTGCAACCAATTACATCTGTGATGAAAAAATACTGGTCTGGCTGGGCCACGTGATCCACATGGCATACCTCTTTAATACACTGCTAGATGAGGGCCTGCCATGTTACATCGACTCCAGAAATAGAACACAGATGCTTGCTGATGAGCTGGAATCGAACAGAGCATTCGGACAATCGGGGTTTGAGAAGTGCTCCAAGTGTTGCTTGAAGGCTTCAGAAGTGGAGGCACGGTTTTCCCCACGTGGCATTGCTTTTGGATGGACTGTACTAATTCAATATGCGTTATTACCATGTAATACAAGGTAATATTTTAAAAGAAAAATATGTAATCATTAATTTGGGATTTGTGGTCTGCTGAAAATGGTTCAGTGATTTTGAGCATGAGTACGCGACCGACGATCCGAGCTCAATTGTTGACCGTTTAGAGTCGGTGGCGAGTGACGCGCGAAATTCCAAACCGGTTATGGTTGCCTACCCCCATTTGTCTCAATCCAACCAGCAAGTCACCGCGGTTGATTTGTGGGCAAAATCCTCATGACTGGTATTGCGTGGAAAGTACTTAAGCCAGTGTTAAGATGAATCCAAATGCAGTAGATATTTCCGTGGGGTTATTTTGATTAGCTGCAGTTCATCAAAACCTGAAATCTGAAACCAGTCAATCATGAACCATATTGTTTGCGAAAGCCTATATGAGTTAAGTCATCAATACTATAACAGCTTAATACTATACCAGATTAATACTATACAGGGTCGTGGGGCCCCACAGCCTATCCCGATGGTCAAGCGCAAGGTAGGATTTTAGCCAGGATAAGACGCAAGTAATCGCAGGGCACTGGAGCCAATTCTGTCAACAGACCAATTAGCCTAGGCAACAGCAGCGTGTGTAGACTGGAAAGAAAGCCTCGTGGATATGGGTAGAGAACACGCAAACTCTACAAAGAAAAGTGGCAACCAAGCCAGGATTCGAACCCAGGGACTCCTTGCCCTAAGACCATAGCGCTCCTCACTGCGCCACCGTGCCGCTCCTGCACCTGTTAATTGTAATACATTTACAGGTCACTGATTTCCGCGGCGAGGAAAGCGCCGACCCGAGATTAACATTGAATCGCGTTACGTTCCCCCGGCGTCATTAGGTGGCGCTAAAACGCAACTCTCTCGGGCATCCGTGGCGAGAGCAGCAGAGGCGAGGGGAGACGCAGAGCAGAGGGAATAAGGGAGGAGATGGAAACCACAACTGTAGCTCAGGATCTACAATCGGGGCCTAGAACCCGCAAGCTTAACTTATGGATTTTGAACCACATCCGTGGACGCGGCGGACTTCACGATTTAAGGTTTGGAGCCCAGGACCACAGAGAGGCCAGCGATTGGGCTCCGGGCTCGAACCTGAAAAGCGAGAGAAGAGGTGGAGGTGCGAGTAATGGCTTCGGAGATAAAAGTGGCGGTTGTGGAAGTGGAACGTATTCGTGAAGTGGTGGATGAAGATAATATAGCGATGATGGAGTTAGGACGAGGGTCTGATGTGGGTTAGTGAGGTAACGAAGATGAGGCTGGAGGGTAAAAAGGTGGGAGAGGAGTTGGCGATGTGGGCGGTTGCGGAGGTAAGCGAGATGACAGCAATGAGTGAGGAGGTGAGAGTGGATGAGAGTAGAGTGATCGGTGTGGAAGTGAGAGGTGCAGGAGAAAAAGCGAGCGAGGTGAGGAGGTGGCTGAAGAGATGATGAACAGCGGAACAGTCAGTGTTGTGAAAGCTGTTGGTGAGAATGTGAGACTGGAGAGTGAGGAAATACTATTATTAATAATTAATTAGAAGTCGCCCTGATCCAGGGCGACTTACATCATTACAGAGATAGCGAGGAAACCACAGCGAGGCGGAGGGAACGTAGCCATGCAGCAGCCGGCGCCAAAACTTGCCTGACACTGCTTTCGATATATATTGATTTTAGCCAAAATTGGTGGTTGGGAGGTGGATATAAGGAGGTTATTGTGGCGAACAACGACATTGGTGAGGAGGTGGTGTAAAATTGGAAGGTGGGTAAGGGAGTGAGAGTAATGTGTGAAGAAGTGAGTAAGGTGAGTGAGAAGGTGGGAATGGTGAATGAAAGGATGAGTGGCGAGGTCTGTAAAGAGGTGGGAGCTTCACGCGACATGCAGACGGAGGCATTCACATTCGATATTTTCGAAGAGGTGTTCGAACAACCCCAGACTGAACCCGGTGCAGCCATCATCGTAAGTTTAAAGTTGTTGAGCCAGCTTCGTGTCTGACTTGTATGTTGTGTATGAATGTTGTGCCTGAATATTGTCCTCATTTTGCATATGACTATACTTGTGAGGGCACACCAACGGGTCAACTCCCTCATCACCAGTTGGCCTGCCCGCTGGCGTTCCCTTGTGATCCCGGCAGTATGAGCTAAACAGTGGAGACTACATTATTTTCACTACCATACACGCAGCAGCCACTCCAGCGAGAGGACGGGAGAGTTCTTTCGTTGCAGCTCTCTATTAACACTACACACTCCAGTAACAACGCTAACACCAAATTACACCCAGCGTTTCGCGCGCCAATGATTCACCTCACACTACATGACCGTCACTGCGCCATCAACTTCCCATACGGACTCTGTCTTGCCCTCTGCGCGTCTCGCCTTATCCCCCCCCCTCCAATAATTTCCAGACTCTCCCTTCAGACCCCGTGTTGTTTATGATCTCGGGAGGAGGGGGGGGGCAAACGCCACCATACTTCGTACGGTCTCTCCTCACCTTGCATGACCTCCCGTCAGACCACGCCCGACCTTTATCCCGTTAACCACAATTAAAGACGACCTCCGCCAATCGGGCAGAGCCGCGGCTCTGCCCGATCAGATCGCTCTAGCACGGATATCGACCCTCTTCCACGGTATGGGCGTCGGGATGCACTTAGCCTGGCACGGCGCAAGGCTTGATACCACATACTGTATGAACGGTTGTGATGTGTTGTGTCGTATTAGTTGTTTTGTGTATTGCCTCGAAATGTCTTATATGAATTAATGTCTGTGCGGTGTGTAGTGAATGGTTGTGTAAGTGGTGTTTGTTGTTTGTAATATGCGTGCCGTTTCTAAATGTTGTGTATGAACACCATAGTTATTTTGTATTGTGTTGTTTGGGACGTGTGTTTTATACCGTGGCCATTGTTTTATCATTTATTATTTTCTGATTGTTGTGAGTAATGAATTGCAGAGTTAAGGAATAGGGGAGGGGGGGGGACTTTTACTGTAGAGGGGGGGCCGGCGCCACGTGGGGGACAAGCAGAACAGCTTGCGGGAACTTTTACTGTAGAGGGGGGACAAAGCCACGTGGGGTGACGTCGGTTAGAACTTTCTAGAAGTGCCACGTGGGGGGACGGACAGCAGCACGGGCTGCGGGGGGGGGGGAGCTTTTACGGTGAAGGGTGACGTCGGTTAGAACTCCTAAAAGGGGCCGTGGGGATATATAGGCAGCGGTTGGAGGGGGCGAAGAGAGTCTCCTGGGGGAACGAGAAGGAGCGTCATGATGTATGAGCTCGTTGTGTGCCGCTACTCCGGCCCGTGTCTTGCTGGTTTCAATAAAGCATCTAAAATCAAGAAGTCTCTGCTCATCCGTGGTCGCTGGCTGATCTATCGCGGAGTGAGCGCTGATCCTCGCCGTGGTGTTGCCGCTGTGAGCCGTCACAAGCCCGCAGTCGAAGTCGTGGTGTCACAGTTGGTGTCAGCAGTGGGGATGCGGGCTCACGTCGGAGACTGCAGCGAGTGGCGGTGGGGGAGAGCGGCGAGGAGTCTAGCGGCGGAGCCAGCGAGAGGAGTGAGGATGCCAGCAAGCCAGCAATGGAACGAGCGGCGTGGGCCGGAGGGAGGGGGAGCGGCGACGAGAGGAGAGTGGAGTTGCAGGAGAATGGCGGCATGGCTCGGAATGCGGCGGCGGCGTGAGAGCGAGTCGCGGGGGGAGAGTCGCGGGAGAGTGGCGGCGCGGCTCGGAGTGCAGCGAAGGCTGCGGCAGGCTCAGCGGGCCGGCCTGGCGTTGCTCGGCGGGCCGCACGCATGCGCGGAGCGCGCGTGGTGCCGGGGGCCGCTGGGAGCCGTCGCCGACGTGGGGCTGCCGTTGTGGTGGCGCCCCGTCGGCGCTGGAGCCAGGGGGGGGGCCCATTTGGGGGTTCCCGGCTCATCAGACCCCGGGAGGAGGTGGCGGCGAAGGCGGCCTGGCGTTGCTCAGCGGGTGGCGCAGTAGCCGCGGGGGAGAGCGGTCGCGCAGCGGGTAGCGCAGTAGCCGTAGGGGGGAGAGCGGTGGTGCAGCGGTTTGCGCGGTAGCCGCGGGGGGGAGCGGTGGTGCAGTGGGTAGCGCAGTAGCCGCGGGGGGGGGGAGCGGTGGTGCAGAGGGCAGTAGCGCTAATCGCCAACCACTGCCACACATACTTGTGGCAAAATATGCAAACAGGAAGCTTTGATAACACATGCAATGTGTCTAGTATGGTGTTTTAAGATCTTAACACGTGTATAATTGCCAGTAATGGTAAAAACATTTTCAACTTATTACATATGTACACTGGCTAAAAGTACCCATAGCTTTAACAGCTCCACCTGAGCTACTAAGCATTAATATTGCATTGTCCTGAGCTGACTGCCTTTTGGCATCATCTGGCTAACACTGACAATCAGGCTCACAGATGCATGTTATAATAATTTAGGGGGAAAATACGCGTCTTTCATGCTTGTATTTAATTGGTTTGTATAATCAATAGACGACGCTCCGAGTCGGGCTTGGTGCATTTAACAACTGAGGGAAAGTCAGAGCTCATGAAACTCTACCAAAGTCCAAACGGGCAGAACAAAATCATAGACATTAGGATTCATTGACTGTGAGCTTAGACAGTACACATGGCCTAGTGTTAAGACTAATAAGGAACAATCCAAAGAAGACCTGAACGCTTGTACAATATAGCAATGGGCTCACCAAGCTGAAACATCATGAGACTAGGGGATGGTAATAGTTGGGGAGGTCTTCTTCCAGCAGTGGATAGTTCATGGCTGCCAACTTTGTCCATACAAATTGAAAAGAATTCTATTGGTTAACATATATATTACCCCAATTCCCTACTCTGTATTGCATTTGGCTAAGGTTTCATAATGGTATCTTATTGTTGGGGATTTATAATTGTCCCTCGACAACGATATATCAACCCATTTTAAGGCTCCAATTGAAAAGGTGTATTTTTGTTTCCAAAAGCTGTTTTTTCGGGATAACCGTGTCGATCCACGCCTCCTCTCTCCTTCGCGAGGTTTCGCTCCCACGTTGGAGGCATCCTATAGAGCTCTGTGTGTGAGTCATGTGTATGGACATACAAATAGGAGACAGCCACTCCCTTACAGGGACAATGGAGTGAGGGGGGATTCATTTTAAAGGGTACCATTTGTATGTCCAGGCACTCCTTTCTGCAGCGTCACTCCCACCCAGGGACAATGAAAGGAGGGGGCGGGGGGGGTCCATTTGAAGGGTTCCATTGTCTTGCTCGCATAATAAAATTCAAATTAACTTGATCCAATTCTAGCTCTGGCTCAAGAACCAATTTGTATTTCTTGAATGCCTGCCCAATTATCCAAGCACGTGGCACGTGTTGGGTGATCTCTCGTGATGTTATCTGCAGTCCAGTGTTTTATAACTGTTCATTTAAAAAACTGTCTTCCAGGTTTTGCTGAGCTTTATTCTGTGTGGAGTTTGCATGTTCACCCTGTGTCCGCGTGGGTTTTCGCCGGGCACTCCGGTTTCCTCCCATAGTCCAAAAAACATGCTGCTGCATAGGTTAATTGGCTTGCAGACTAAATCGCCCGTAGTACCCGGGATGGACTCGCGTCCCATCGAGGGTATATCCCTGCCTCGCGCCCTGTGTCTGCCGGGATAGGCTCCGGCTCACCGCGACCCTGTTTCGGGCGAAGCGGTTTCTGACAATGATGAGATTCTCATTTCTTGTTAGTGGTTCATGGGCTTTTTTCTGCCTTGTGAATCTCTATTGCTTCACGGATTTATCTTGGGCTTTTGTGGCAGATAGCAGCCAGTACACACATCTTATCAAAATCGATTCTGTGTTGTCTAAACTGTGCTGCTGTTGCCGATTTATCCGCATGCAGCAGATGCACTGCTGCCTCGTGTTCTCTGTTCCTTGTGGCTACGTTTCTTCCCGTTTGCTAAATTGACACTTCTTCACAGTTGCTGCAAGGAATTCAATAAACATCTTCTGTCTGTAATGGCAGTCGATCTTTGGGCGATTTGAAAGCGTCCTGTATCTTCTGATGGGTTGTGGAGACTGTTTTCATCTTGTATTTCTCTAGATATTTGCTGACATTGTCGGTGGTGCAATTCACATATGGCAGCAAAGCACGTTTTTTTTAACATATTCATTTTAATGTTTGTTTCTGTCGTAGTTCTCTCTTTATAGCACGTTGGATGTTTTTTTGTATCCATTGCTGAGTAGTGATTGTTGTATATATTGTGTCTCGTTTTCTATATGTTGTCTATTGTTTTATACCGGTGGTCTAAGGTATGCAGTATCCCCTGCTTGTTTTGGGTGATGGTAAGACCCCGTATGTAAATACCTGTCCGTATGTGTTGTCTTCCTGTATCTCATCTCTCTCATTATCTGAAACCGCTTAATCCTATATAGGGTCACGGTGAGCCGGAGCCCATCCCGGAAAAACAGGGCGCAAGGCAGGAACACACCCGACGACGGGACGCCAGTCCATCGCCGGGTCTTCCTGTATACAGTGTGGCTCAATGTCCCATTTGCATTTCTTTTCGCCAGTACGTCCAGGAACGGTATTTCACCTTTTTCTTCTGTTTCCATCGTGAACTTGATATTTGGGTGTATGGAGTTCAAATGATCAAGGAATTCATCTGGCTTGTGTGGCCATACAACGATTGTGTCATCAATGTATCGTTACAGTGGATGGGTTTTAGTGTAGATGAGTTCATGGCTTCCTCTTCAAAACCTTACAGGTTGGCTGTTGCGGGTGAGATTGGTGATCCCATTGCTGCACCCTCTTTCAGTTGGTAAAACTCATCGTCAAACATGAAATAGGTTGTTGTGAGGCATACCTTCGCCAGCTCTAACCTTCGGTTCAACTGTTTTTCAAAAAGTTTGATGGCTTCATCGAGAGGTATTTTTGTAAATTAGGAGACATCAAACCTGACGAGCAGATTCGTTCCGTTGTGATTTGTTTTAGTACTTTGAAGTGCCTTTAGTTCTTGATATATAAAGGTGCGAGCTCCACTGTGGGTTGTAGTTTGAATTTCTCATACACAGTGGCGTTGCGGACTTTTCCGTGCATTTTCAACTTGTAATCATCTGTTTACGATGACTGGCATTTCTTTTGTCGGCTTGCAGAATGACATATAGGAGACGTACATGTGACTCATACAGTGTCTGAGGATGCCTCCAACGTGGGAAGCGAAACGTCGCGAAGGAACGATTGACGTGGTTATCCCGAAAGAACAACTTTTCGAAGCAATTATTATGCAGAGCCGTGAAAACCTACATCAGTACAATTTGCTATTATAAAATATTACACCACCATTGCAATTAAAGTCTTGCCCATGACTTTTATAATGGGATACTAGAAAAATTAAATTGTTCACTCTGAAATATTTATATTGCTGTTGATAAGTTGAGGAGGTATTGCTGTCGTGTGGGGTAGCACACTTTCAATCCAGACAAAATTGCCCTTATCTCCGTGTGGCAGTTGAAAAAGATCAGCCACATAAATGCGTGCAAAAACATGTCAATTTGCATGTCTAAGGCAATGGGGTAAAGTGTAGATACGATCATCTCTTACAAGGTATGGTCAGTGTGGAAGTCCACTAAAATGCATTGTAGAGCGGGCTCTCCATAGCTTACTCCAGCAGCAGTGGAGTAGAAAGACATTTTCGGGCTAAGCCAAAGGAAGTTATTCAACACATTCACAGCAAAATTTAGAAATTTGCCACTACGGACACAATGAGACATGTGCAATTAAAGACCATCATCGTACGCGAGGATTTTATTGAAAACAAATTCCTTCCGATGAAGTAAAAAAACCCCATACTGCAGAAATAACTCTTCCCATTGTTCAAGACTCTCAGTCAACACCAGCCATTGCAGCCAATAGGAGAGCAACCTTAATCGCTTTACACAGAACAAAAATACATTACTAGTGACAGTAATTATGTCAGAGTACGTGGGGGTCGATTCGTGAGGTGAATGAACAGTGATAGGTATGTTGCGTGAATGATGGTGTGCGTGTTTTGAGACGAATCTAGGGTACGGGGTCGTGATACCGGTTGTGACGAGAAAAACGCAGGGAATGACGAAACAGAACTTGGATGAGGTGCTTGATGTTGCGATAAAGAACAGAGCGAATCAACACGCTCACAGCGTAGTCGGGGTCTTCAACATTTGGTGCCAGTTGTGATTTAGGAGGAAGACGAAGATTGAAACGGCGGCAACAGTAACTTCTAAGAGGCGCCGAGGTCTAGTGCAAGACCAGACGCCAGTCGTTTCTCACCGATGGGCTCGGTGATCCAGTGATGAAGGTGAGGGCAGTTGGACGGCACTGTGGCAGCAGCACTGCGAGAAGGCTGTGGGAGAGTATGAATGCCTGGGAACTGGACAAGGCCACAGGGTAAGATCATCTGCGGAATTCAGAGCGAGCCGTGAAGGCCGGCCAATAACACTGAAAATCATGGAGGGCTAGGGAAACAGGTTGGGCCAGGAGGAACCATCATTTATGGTTGAGGTGAAAAGCATCTTTCTGGAGCAGACGCCTCCTTGTGGTCTTACTGGGCATGTGGGATCAGGAAAAAAACCCAATGGGCCACACACCGAGGGTGGGGCCTCCTATGGCTGGCGGCATGCTGTGAGAGCAGCAAGGGGGAGAGGGGGAAGAGCTGTACTTCCGAGGGTAACCAAAGGAATGCTAGCAGCGACACCGACGGAAGTCGCCATAGCATCACAACTGGTGGCTCCGCCAACACCTCTGGTCATGCTGGCAGGCGGCACCATGGCAATGCCACCAGCGACGTGGCCAGGCGCCAGCATGATACCAGCGACGCAACTGCAGCAGCCACCACACAGACCACTCAGTATGCTTTGGCCAGTCTTGCTGATCCCGCAGCTTGCTCCCTCTGGGTAATAAGCCAAACCAAACGCCCCATGTCACCACCTCTGAATATATCGGTCAAAGCTCTGGATTGGCGAACAGTTTAAGGAGACTAGAGATGACAGGCACACCTTCATGGGCCGTTTTGACATCAGTGACTGTTGTTGGATGGTCAATAGCAAAGGCCCTGCGCATCTTGTTGACCACCTGAGCAGTGCAGCATGTCAAGCAATGCCGGACATATATTCATCAACTTGCAGTGCTCGAGAGCTGCCAAAAGAGACAGAGTCCTCACATGCCTTTCTGTATGGACTGCCATTTTTGGTTTGGAAGGCTCTCTCACACTTGGATAGGAAGACCATCGACTATTTGACCTGTGTGATGCTTCTGGACGATGCGTGCCAGCATCGGTTCCTACCTACCCCGCATTGAGCAAGCATCACCGTCGTCCCTCTGGGTCACCAGGTTTATATAGGCCCACGAGGACACTGCAGGGCCACTGGATGGCTGTTCACAGCTGAGTTGTGGGTCATCCGTTGCTGAACTGGCAGGGTTAGCGGTCTTGGGATGGGCACTGGTGACTTCAGATACTGGCGGGGGTGAGGGAAAGTTCTTGGCAGTGGCATGGGACCATTGAAGAGACCCAAGGGACCACTGCTAGAATCGGAGGGGCTCCTTGACCACTGGAATAAGGCCCTACGTCTTCACCCATCCGTCATTTGTTTCCACTGCAGCCAATGTGGCCACTTTCCTCGGATGGGGTTTCGCATCCAGTCTGCCCTTCCACGCCAGTGCAGTGCTCCAGGCGCACACCGGAGCAAAGGAACCAGCCGCGGACGCCACCACACAGCCAGTTTAGCTCACCTTGGCCACTTGGCTCACAGCAAGACCACACACTACAGAAGTACCCGCAACATGCACTACAGGACCACCCACAATGCACACCACGGGGCCACATTCGTGTACATAATGTAAGAATGTGGAAGCCAATTTTTGAGGCATGTTAACAACCTGTGATACATATGTTGTATATATGGTGTGAATGTGTTATGTGGGAGAAGGTATGTGTTAGGCGTATGGGGAATGAGGGTACAGGGTCACGTGGGAATATGGTACCGGTTGGAAGACTGACAGGAGAAAGAGGCAGAAAGGAGTGAGCAGCGAGGCCGGCGTTGGATGAGGTGTCTCGAACAATAAAGTGAGGTAACCTCCCTTCACAACATCAGCAGGGTCTTCTCAGCAATTGTATAGTAGCCGACCTTCCATACCCACTGTATGGATTTTTGGCCCAATAGCGTTGAGAAAACACGCAGCTCCGTGGGGCTCCACCACTGTGGCTAAACCCAGGTATCCTAAAAGAATTCCACAATGTAGACTGTGAATGCTATGCTACACCCCATCAACCCCCAGAAAATGTCACCTGTCCATTAACCCAAAAAAGTTAAAAACGATAATAACAATCATCCTCCACTCAGCAAACTGCAGCACCACAATGGAGGTGTTTGCGGGTCTTGTTGTTTTAGAGTTGTGTTGGGTGTAATGTCCTGAACAAAAAACCCACATGTGCGCGGGTGCATTAAACTGCACCTGTGGTAAGTACACGTGCGCACAGTTTCATTCAACCAATTTTGTGGCGGACCTAATGGACAGAGGCCAACCGCTAGACTTTAAAAACCCAACAACACTGGCTGTTTCACCCGCAGGAGCATTAAGCTGTTGACAGTGGATGAATAAAAAAAAACTACATGGGCATTGTGTTGTGGAGTTCGGAGCGACGAAGGTGAGAGAAAAAACTAAAACAAGTTGTCGTCATCGCGTGCACAGCAGGGCTTAATTTCAGCGACGTCAAATATTTCTGCACCCAGCACTCCACATCCAGTACATCAGTCTTTTGGCATTGTCCGCGGTTTACCGGTCACGCACCTTCAACCGCCAACCCTAGCAGCGACCCGGAAAACATGGCGACAAATTAAGCCCTGCTTTAACACGCATCTGCAGCAATAGCTACAGCAGCAGCAGTCCCCATCGCGTATGTCGGTAGCCGCCAAAGTTCAGAGTTCATGGCGCCGTAGGTCTTCCCTCCGTGGACCCCGAAGAAGTCCACAGTGCGCGGGGAGACATGGCGTGTCCGTGGGTTTTGGGAGTGGCGCGGTGGTTGTGGCGTCGGACGTCGGCCGCCACGCATTGAGGGGCTGTGATGGTGGTGGCAATGCCGGTAGCGGAAGGGCAGGGCAGACGCGTGCCTCAGCTGCCGTAGTGCACCACGGAGCTCGTGACCATGGACATGGGTGACGCCATGGAGATGGCGGCACCCGACATGGAGAAGGGCACGTTCACCGGGTAGTAGGAGCTGCTGGGCTGCAGACTCGACCCCCCTGCGCTCGCAACACCACGGCACAACGGTCATGCCCTGGCCACAATGACAATAACAAATCAATACCCCACCACTGGCCTGCCTCCTCCTGCGGATACTAGAACCAATGGTAGCAGCAGCATTAGTAGGAGCAGCACTATCATCAGTGGCAGCAGAGGCAAAGGTTGGGTGCATGGAAGTGAGTGTCTCCATGCCATGCTAGTATAGTTGTTTATTACATAAATCTGTGCACAGACGTGCAACTGAGTGCATGTGTGTACGTGTGTACCCACTTGGATTTTGATTCATGATGGCACGGGAGCGCACGATTCGCGAAAGCACCAGAAGGCCACGACGACATTTAAATGTAAGGATGTATAATTATCAATGGCGATTGTCAGTGGTCGGCACTCCCTGTGCAGAATGGCGGGTGGCTCTGCATGTGCCAAACACCTCATTGAGGAGCCGACTGCAAAAGCCCCGGGGCTTCTCCCACGACAACTACGGACCTCGCTAAACCGCGCTCGAATGGAGCATGGGAGATGCGCATCCACCTTCCACAGACGGAAGACCAACGCATCATGGAACTGCATTGAACTGCAAAGCATCAAACAATGCACCAACGACAAACGTGCCATCCATGCAACATTATGGGGGTGTCACTAAGCAACACAGCATATATAGCTGTCCTCTTAAGATTGGTTGAAGTAAACTTGGAATTCAACTGTTACGCATTTCAATACTTGCTTTACCTTCTTGCCATACAAAAGACTAATTGGACTCTGCTGGGCAGTGGAGATGCATTACACGGGGTTAAGCCTTGCCCTCTTTGGGTTTCTTGAGTCTGGGTTGGCAGTGCCGTTGGGCTGGAGCCGGGGGAGCGAGCACCACTCACCCTGCACGAAGCCCGTGCTCATGATGGAGCCCTGTCGTGCAGGGCTGTGGTTCACGATGCCCACGTTTGCTGGGGAGCAAAGACAAGATGAATATTTTGCGTATAGACTTAAGAATGTTGCAGTAAGTGCTGCTGGTGAGCAAATATGAAGGCCAGAACATTAGGGGGCAGGTGGCCAGCACCATTCCCAGCCATCTCTGCTGGTATTTACACACCACAACAGGTACTCATCCGAGGCTGAGTTGAACTAGCGGAGGCTCAAGACCAGTCCAAAGTCACCACCGTACTTGTTCAAGTGCAGGAATCAAACTTCAATTGCCAGGTTCGTAGCGCAATTGACTAATCACTACATTACTGATGTAGGTTTTCACGGCTCGATGCATGATTGCTTCCAAAAGCTATTCTTTCGAGAGAGCCTCATCGATTGCTCCTCCTCTCTCCTTCGCAGGAGCAACGATCGAAACAGTTATCCTGAAAGAATCGCTTTTGAAATCAATCATAATCACCACATTCACACTTCCATGTACAAAGACACATTCACATAATACACATGCGTTCCAAGACATTCAATATACGTATATCTATATTCATGCATGCTTGCAAAATTACATTCATACAGATATGTTTATACACGCACACACATACTTGTCTATAAACACATTCGCTTACACAGTTTCACTGGGTATTCCACATAAACGACTGATTTCAAGTGCTGTCATCCAGTGCCTATTCCGGTGGCATACCCACACCATGCCGTAGTGTGGTCAGCACCACACCCGTGCACGCATGCTTGCAAAGAACATAACAGAGACGACCTGATTAAATGCACAAGAGAAACACATGCAGGAAGTGGGACACTAGCTTTATGGGCATCACTTCCTCCCCCAGGGCGGTGCGGTGGCCCAGTGGTTAGCGCTGTCGCCTCACAGCAAGAAGGTCCCGGGTTCGAATCTCTCGGCTCGGGTGCCTTTCTGTGTGGAGTTTGCATGCTCTCCCCGTGTCCGCGTGGGTTTTCGCCGGGCACTCCGGTTTCCTCCCACAGTCCAAAAAGCATGCTGCTACATAGGTTAATTGGCTCGCAGGCTAAATTGCCCCGCAGTGCCCGGCGATGGACTGGCGTCCCATCGTCGGTATATCCTTGCCTTGCGCCCTGTGTCTGCCGGGATAGGCTCCGGCTTCACCGTGACCCTGTATAGGACTAAGCGGTTTCAGACAATGAGATGAGCTGAGACTTCCTCCCCCTCCTACCCCCCCCTCCTACCCCCCCCTTCCCCCCCACGTAGCGCAGTGGACACTTACCGACGGGGATGAGATTGTTGTGGGAGACGCCAAACCCTCCCGTCCCCATGACTGAGCTGAGGTCATAGGCGGCTGGCATCACCCCAGCTGTGGGCAGACACGCGGATGGGAGGTGACAGTCGAGGCTGAGGGTGGGGGAGGTGACCAGTGATCAGAGACGCCAAGCAAGGGAGGTAAGTGAGCAGGGGAGTGCATGAGTGAGCGAATGAGTGAGCGAGTAGCAGATACGGCAGAGGAGCCAGCACGAGAATTATTGAATGTGTGTCACTGACAGTGATAGAGCAATGGAGTGTGAGAGACGCAGTCATTACCCGGAGCCACCCCGTAGGTGCCTGTTGAGTTCCACAGGTTCTCAGAGGGCGACGTGTACTGGGAGCCAGGGGGAGGGGAGGGGGCTGCCCCTGTGTACCTAAAAACAGCCAGGAAAGCCCCACTTATGTTAAAGGGTAGTGCAGTGGCACCGTAACACTTGCAAAGTTGATTCAATTCGACTAAAACTTTGTTATAAACTTGTTTTGATTGCTTTCCAAAGCTGTTCTTTTGCAAAATGCAATCATAAAAACTACATTATTACACACACTTATGTTGCCATTAGGGTCTTACCTTAGAGAAAACAGGCTGTATTCAGAACTGCACAATTTCAATGTATCATTTCGAAGCAATTACAAGTTACACGTAAATTGAAATGCACACTTGACACAGCTCTCCGATGATGTATTCTCGGGCTGCACCGCCCTTGCCGTTCGGCAATGCCTACGATTCGCCCCAGATACTGGATCTTTAGGAAACTCCAGAAACACTTCAGGACCTTATGAAGAAGCTTGCAGTACGTGGAGGTAAAACGTTGCATATAGCCCAAACAACACTCACAGCGCAAACAGAAAACGCAGCAGAGCGCTCTAAAGTACAACCACTAAAACCCTCCACAGGGGTTTAGATTTTACCAATCTCTGAACGTTATATTTGGGCCAACACTTCTTTTTCCCAGCTCTGTTTGGACTGGGATAGGTGGAACACTGGGCGATGGACTGCACACACCTGAAGAAGGGGTTCTTGAGGTCGAGGAGGTTGCGTGAGCGCGATCCCGTCTGGTCCATCATGGCTTCGATCTCAATATCGTAGCTCTGCCTGAGGCAGTGAAGAGAAACGAGAAGGGGTGACGATGGGGCGCGCCACAACGCGGCGTGCAAAATATGAACAAACACAAATCACGCTGTGCAGAGTGTTCGTTGCATTTAGAGACACCGGCAACCATAGACGAGTGCCAAGGCAGCCAGAAATGCACACTACCAACAACTGCCCGAGTTCTGTGGCCCTACATTGTGATGTCTGTTACAACTCCTTTAACAAGTGTTTATACAAGAGAGGAAACTAGAGCATCCAATCCATGAGTGAAATCCGTGTAGCTGTGCACAATTGTGTGTGACGTGGTAACTCACCAAATCATATAACAAGCTGTACTGTGTTTAGCCATGGCTCTGTGTGGGATTGGCTGTGGGGATGTTGGGAATGTGGTGTAGTCACACTGATGTCTATGGCTGTGGTGTGGTAATGTGGTATTGTGGCCACACCTCTTGTTTGCGGAGAGCATCACAGTTCCTGAGAGGGTGTCGCCCTCCTTGGCGAAAAGTGGCGTCTGTAGGAGGCACCGCACCTGGTACCAGTGAGTGAGCGGCTCCGTGGGGGAGGTGGACAGCCACACCGTCGCCCTGCACCCAGACCACCCCCACCCAACATGTCAGCGTACACACATGCACGCACATATTACTTATGCTGATCGTGGGTGTTAAGTGACTTGGTTAAG
>JAZEWT010000018.1:13862280-13874118 GCA_036362905.1 Mordacia mordax
CGAAGTGGTGCGTACATCGATCCGATGAAAGCAACGTCGAACCAGAACGCGAGGCCATGAACGAGGCCCGACTGGTTCATGTGGAACTTGAACGGGATCTCCAACCTGCACATACACGCGTGCAGGCGCGTTACAAATCGAAATGATCTTCATTATTCCACAGCTAAAGTGCAATTTAATGGGACCAAAGTTGTACATGACAATAAATCCAGCTCGCATGCAGCAGGATCTTGGTGAATCATTGCGGTGCATGACTACGATAGATGATGGCGGCCTTCATCCAGCAGTTGATTGATCATGGCTGATAATGACAGCAGATAACAGTACACAAGAGACTTTCCATTCGACATTTACCTGTGTAGGTCTTCCTCCTTGGCATCCAGGAAGTTGACAGTGTACTTCATGGATTTTGCCATCAAGATCCGGATGTCAAACGTGTCCTGCGGTGCAAACACGGTGCAAACACGGTGCGAACACGGTGCGAGGGAGTTCACAGTGGTTAGAGACTCATGGCAGGGAATGCGTTGAGTGAACTGCAGCTGAACAACTTTACACTGAATGTTCACAAGGCCGTGTCGAGTGCTCCTCCTCTCTTAACACGGCTATCCCCAAAACAACTTTAGTAAGCAATCATCATGCATCGAGCCATGAAAACCTACATCGGTAGACTGAACGTTCAATTGTACTAGCAAAGAGCAGAGCATGTCTACAACACTACAAGAGATATGCAGAACAGTCACGAATTCAGCATCGTATCATGTAGAATGACACAGCGGCAACCCCACCACCGAGCACCACACGGTACCACCACTCCCACTCTCTACCGATCATTTTTCGGCACTTTTGGGCATCCACCACAGCATCACCCACCAGCTCGCTCGCTCAGCATCTTCCGCACGGCTGCACACGTGCGACCGATCGACTCGTGCCACGCGGAAGAAGGCCGACAGGTGGACGGACTCACCACCACTGGCTGACGAAAGTACTCCTCCACTGCCGCTGCCCTGAGGCTCGACAGGTCCACGCCATGGAAAGACTGCTGGTACCTGATAAGATCGACGGGCATCACCGATCACCACCAGTCCCATCAACACCCTTGCAACCAATGCCACCGACAGCACTGTTACCACCATTCCATTCAGCACCACTGACCATCAACACCATCGCCACCACAACCACCACTTCGATCAACACCATTCCAACCAACGCCACCAACACCATCATCACCAAGTTATATTCACATTAAGGGCTCCAGCGTAACCAGATATACCAAATTATAGCCATCCTGGAAGGAGAATAACAAGCATAACAACAATGATGATGCTTAACAAAATTAACTAAAATAAGGAAACAGCAATCTGCACTCCCTACTGTGGAAACTTAGTGATACCAACACAAAACTGAGCTGAGACTTAGCGGCGAACTTTCGTTTAGTTTTTCATCATTCTCACCAGAAGTTGGCCTTGGTGAACTGCTCCATGTAGAGCTGCTCATCTGTGAAAGGTGCCAAGTGGACGTCGCCCAGGGTCGGGAATAGGTTACCTGTGCGCACACACACACACACAAGACAGCAAGGTCAGCTAACTTGTATGGACAAATCCTGTGAGATCGGCTCAATGAAATCGTTGGCGATGTGGACATCTATACATTAAAAAAACTGGATAAATTGGAAAGTTTGGCAACACAGAAGCGGGATTGCAATCGCTGCCGGCTTTTGTTTCACCGCCTGCCCACCTCCTGGCTTGAGCCACTTCTTGGCGTGCAGGTAGCTCTCCAGCATGCGCTCGTTGAAAAGCATGTAGCCCATGGGCTCGGAGACGATGACGTCCACCTCCTCGGGGATGGTCACCTCCTCCACCTTGCCCGGGATCACAACCACACGCTCCTGCAGGTTGTTGCTGCGCACCAACAGCTGCGGAAGAGCCAACATAGGACGTACGTGGGTTCACCACTTCCATCACTTACACCGCTTTGATCAATAGAACCATCACCAGCTACACCATTATCATGATGACTATGAAGTGGATAGTTATTCATGTAGCAGCATAGAAAACTACACCAAGGATGCTATAATCACCGCATTCATCATCATAATAACCACTATCACCACCAAGGCAAACTTCAAAATCCCCTGCACCACCGCCATCGCAATCATCACAACCACGACCACCATCTACATCACTATAATCACTACCACCGAGCCGTATGTGTCTCGCTCCCCACTCACTTCAGCGTGCTGCGCCATCGTGCTCGCTTCCACCGCATAGACCTTGCGTGCGCCAGCCTGCACAGCGAAGAATGATAGGATTCCCGAGCCACAGCCGACGTCCAGTACCACCTGTGATATACAGAGGTGAAAGAGGAGGCACAAAGTGGGGCAGAGCAGAATGGGGATGAGTGGGGGGGGGTGCAGGGCAGCAGATAGGCATGTACAAATATATTGGGAGGACAGAGGAGATGCAGGGCAGGGCAATGCAGAGAGGATCAGAGTTATATCGGAAGGTGCAATCAGAGGAGTGGGAAGGAGCAGCCCGTTAATTTACTCGTATTATTATTACACGTATAAATTTAAATGGATTAATCATTTAATCACAGCGTGCGCATTTTACGAACCCGCATTGACTAGTGTGGTGAAATGTGGTTACATACCTCCAACTGACTGCACAGTGTGGGGAGGCTCTCTCCACGATCACACACATTGATACAAAAATCCCACATATAGCCTTGACAGATTGTTGGGGCAAGTGCTGTAACAGAGGACCAATGAAGGCTTGCTTGGCATACTAGGAGGTGGCCGGCCAGCATCAAGACCAGCCACATGTGTCTCCCAAGTGATGATGTTTGTACATCACACTGGGTACTCATTGAAAGGTAAGTCGGCCGAGGGAGGCACAGGGCCTTTTTACATAATTGCCACTGCAAGTGTGAATTGAATTTGGGTCACTGGGTTCAAAGAGCATTGTGGTAATAACTACACTGCCATTCCACACACATTGATACATACATACACAACTGCTGCCATTCATCACTAAGTGATGACAACGTTACTATGGTGCTTGCGCCAGGCTTAGTGCACTTTGGGGACATCATTGGAATGCTCACTGGCAAGATGTCATACGACAGACTGAGGTGTCACAAGCTTGACTAAGATGACTGGCATGTGCACCAAAGAGAAAGATCCACCGCATAGCCTTAACAGACTGTAGGGTTAAGCGCTGTAGGCAAGCACTTATGAAGGTCGACACAGCACACGATGAGGTGGGTAACTAGCAACACGTCCGGCCGCCTTGGTCTCCCTAGTGGCGATGTTTACACACCGCATTAGGTACTCATTTGAGGTTGAGTCGCCCTAGAGGAGTCCCAGGACCGGTTCAGAAAATCGTCACTGGTGTTGGCCGTGAATGTGATTCAAACTCGAGTAGCCATGTTCAAAGCCCAGCGCGTTAATCACTGAGCTACCTCTCCCTACTAAAAACATCACTGGGAGGCTCATTGGGAAGATGTCATGGGACAGACCCAGGTGCCACAAGGTTCACCGAGATGAATGGCATGTGCACCGCTCGCGTGCGCGCACGCGCACACACACACACACACTGGCCACTCGTGCTGCTGCTCTGCTGGATGGCTGTGTGATGGCGGAGAGCCTCGCCTTGTCCTTGAAGTCGAGATGGTTGTGTAGGATGGCGCGCTGGTACGTGCCTGTACGCACGTAGTCCTGCATCATGTTCTGCTGCTGCGACAGGTAGCCATAGAACTACGCACGCACGGGAGGAGGCGTTACAGGAGGGGCACGAGTGGCTGTCAACCCTCGCCGCCAAGACATCCCCATCGTCGTCAGAAAGACTCCAACAGCCTATTGCCTCAAACCACGATGACTTAAGTCACCGCATTTTTGTTCCATCTTTGCGTAAATTAACTTTGGAATTGTGATACGATAAGTCTACAATTATTTGGTCCGCCGTTACAGACAGGGATAATTCATCAATGGTTTTGTAGCCTTCATTGAAAAGTGTTATAAATAATATGGTGGTGTTTTTGACAAATGTGCAGAGTTATTTGTAAAAAAATTTAGTAATATGATGAATCGTTGCCACATTCAGAGCTTGCAAGCTCACTGGGTACTTTCCTGCTTTAATAATAAGCATCTACCGAAGATAGAGCCAGCGTTGTTGCGTACGGGCACGGCACGCAGACACGAACCTGGAAGTACTGCACTGCGGACGACTCCTCAGTGCGCTCGCTGAAAACAGAGTGCTCCAGGTTGTGGCCGCGGCAGTTCTTGAGTATGTTATGGAAGGAGCATAGATCTGTCACGAGAGAGAACACAGGATCAGTATCCCCTTGGTTACGGATGGGTGCAGTGCGGCAAACTGAGTCGGTGCAGCAGCTGAGCCTAGTGAGTCGCGATCGGAAGGTTGTCCGATACAACAAACTAAGGAGGCCCAGGCCTGGACAGTGCATGTTGGGTTACCACAGTGTACAAACAAGTGGTTAAAGGGCTGCCTGTGGGGCTATGTAGTGGGCAGTGGAGCACACGTCATTGCTGTACTATACATTTACGCTACCACATACATACACCCTTGCAGACTTTACTAACTCGTGCTGACCAGCATGGGGGAAGTGTGGTCAAACAATTCCCCCCCCCCCAATCCGCAGGGCTTGGGGCACTAGCGGATGGAATCACTAGAGAGGCCACTCTCCACTCGCTCGCTTGCTCACCGTTGGGCGTGGGGAAGCAGAAGAGGATGCTGTTCACGCCCAGCGTGATGAGGAAGGACTGCTTCCCAACGCGACAGCATTCTGTGTCCCTGCTCACCGAGCACTTGAACACGCACACGCCGTTGGCTGCGGAGAGGGGAGGATAGGGGAGGAGGGTGGCGATAAGGCAATCATAAGATAGGTATATGGAACGATGGTGCCAGACTTGTGATCTTTGTCAGCATCTGCAGGTGTATCCTCAACACAATTCCTTTCGGGACCCACGATGCAGATGTTACCCAATTGCATGAGAAAATAAATACACGGCTGTGCCTCTACTTTTCAATTGAAATCTTACTTTGTTTTACATTGGCCCTGCTGGCCATGAAGTGTGGCATGATACATTGTGGAATCAGAACGCTGGATCCACTAAAGATCCCTCTGACGATTTGTGCCACTTCACACCCAATTATCACGCGGCTTCCTGCGGACTACTAGGGGCACAATCAGTAAAGTAGCCGACTGGTGAAACTGCCTCCACCCCGCGTTTACTCTTGGGACCCTAAACCGTCACCAGGTCGCAAAAGTTTTATCTGCAGTAGCCAGTATTTGGCAGCGGACGTTTCAAGCATTACCGCAATGTGGCAGCTTGATTGCTGCGTGATGATGCAAAACTGGGTATAACTTAGAGGGAGAACATCTGTTGGGTTCTCCACTTAACGTGGCATATCAATCATTTACACAGCACTACAACTTTCAAATAACACCTCATTCAATAAGCCTATGGAATAGTATTGGTGTGGTATGATATCTAGGCAGCAAATAAGACACAGGTGATTTGTATGCTTCCGTGTGCGCCCGCAAAAGAGTGAGGGACCTAAGCTGCGATCCCCATATTTTCTCCACAGTAATTTATCTGCAAGTGAGTAAATCTGCGACGCAAAAGTCCGCGAATGGGAGGGGCCTGCTCTACAACCTAGCATGGTGGTGGTCACCCATCCAGACACGAAGCAGGCTCAACCCTGCCTATATACTAAGGTCTGATAAATTCGAGGATTATTCCGTGTGGGTCGGTCACAGACTGACGCAAATGACCTGCTTCTCACAAGGACGGCTGTTATATCATTAGACCATGCGAGACAGCAATGGCTTGGAAAGACCTTCATCCAGCAAGGGATCGACCATAGCTGCGAATCGTAACCCGGGATCGGTAAAAAATTTAGCATCGGCTTACAAATAGCAGACGACGCTCGGGTGTCTTCCCACACTAGTTACGTGATGCTGATTAGCATAGCTTCAGCGTTTGGCAGCAGGGACAATGCAGGATGTCACACAAAGACCCTCAAGACACAAACGCAACCGTGCGAATATTATTCAAACGCTATAAACGAATGCTCCGCACATTTTATTGTTGATTAAATGTCACGGTCGTCGTTGTCATGAATAATACCTGTTCTCATTTGTTTATTGATCATGTGGATGGGAGGCACAGGTATGGATGCAGTGCTGTTGCGTGGTTGGTATCGGCTCTAGAGCAGGAATGCAACGGCTACCTACCCCACTATCAACCGCAATTCAATTCTCCCCGACATCACACCGCTCTCCCCCACCCACAATATTTGTAACCCAGTACCTGGGCCCCTCTGGTCCATGCCACCCGGTGCAGTTGCACTGTCTGCACGCCAATCGATGGCCATGCGAACTAGATGCATGCAAACACAAAACGTTCATGGCAAACGGGGATCGACGCGTGACGCAATTAACGGCGGTGAAACGGGGCTCGCGATGGACAGGGCTGGCAAGTCTTGAAGGCAGAGAGGCCAATCTGTCTCCACGACCTTTCCCGAAAATTAAAAAAACCCTTTTACTTAACAACGAATGGCCTGCAGGCATCGTGCATCCCCACTCCTCCCCACCAATAACGATCCGATTCGTCCAACAAAACGGGAACACACAGTCACGCAGCAATTACGTTCGGCAGACTGCAGAGACGACGCGAATGAAAAACCTACCTCCTCACCATCGCCTCCCCCATACCGCATCGATTTACAAACAGCAGCGAAAGCCACAAAGCAGGCCTTTGTAATCGCCGAGCACCACAAGGGACTTTGTGAAAGCGGAGAGGGTGCGTGTCCTATCCGCCCAAGGATCGCGAGCGATGATTATTCCCATATTTACGCCCGGCTGAACGCGTGACAGTGCACTGCGCAGACAGCGAAAAACACGGAGGCGACCTCCCCACCACCCCTCCCCACAACATCCCCCTGCAACACCGGGCGCACAAGCCTCTCGCGGCAGTGCAATCAGGGAAACAGACGATTGTCTCGTTCGCGTGGGAAACGATCGTGGAGGTCAAAAGGCGCGCGGCGGAGGCACGAGAACCCACGGCAACCTCGCTTCGAGAAGCACGTACACTTACACATAAGCCCATGTACCAGAAGGTACACGGCTGCAGTAAAGATTCGCTTTATCGAGGAGACATCGAATTTACTATACTCATGAGCGATTACATTATATTTACACTTATTCGAGATGACATTAGAATTACATTCAGGATTTCATAAAATTCACATTACAGCGATTACATCAGATTTATGCTCATGAGACATTTCATCAGATTTACACTGCAGAGAAGAAATTAGATTTACACCAGTAAGCAACAAGAGACAATTAATAACGGTAGGGAATCTGCTGCCAGGTGGAATTGCTGCCCCAGGCGAAAGCCGGAGTGCTGCAGGGCGGCAGGGTGAAAAACAGAGTGCTGATTTGTGTCATCTCAAGCCCGTCACTCAGCTAAAACGTTTAAGCCAAATGGTGAGCCGAGACTTCTGATTACGTGTGTGTCTGCTGCGCCGATGTGGCATTCAAGTACCATTATGAGCCCCCCCCCCCCAAGGAAAAAAACCGCAATCTTGACGCCTTACCGAACGCGGTGCTTGAGAATTGCCCCATGTGCATTTATTTTAGCCGAGTCTGCTGCTCGTCCCAATTTAACCACGTGCGATTTTATTGCCGCTGCTCATGAACCCAAGATGCCTGCACGACTCTGAGCAGTCTCAAAGAGTGTCGAACGATCATACCCTAAAGCGCATGGTGAAAGCTCGACCCGGGACATCACACGACGGCTGGGCCGCATCACAGCCCCATGGAGGTTTCAAGGCAGAGGGAGTTTATAATACGGAGTAGTAAAGTGATACCATAATCTCTGGATTGACGCACTTCCCCTTCCGTGTTATGGGGGTTGGGGTACGTTTTTCATAACACAGTAGCTGTTCATATGTTTTGGACAACGGGCACATGTTTTGCACCTGTCTTGCTCTCCAGGGAATATGGTATACGCTGCACACACTCAAAAGGATTAAGGGGGCCAGAGCATTGCTATCCAAAATACTGTTTTGCCAACAGTAGGGGGCAGCATTAAGGTGGCAGCGCTGAGATTCACCCACTGGTCACCACGCGCCTAAAGACCCTTTTCACAAATTAATAATTATTACACTTCTAGATCAACTTCTCCGATGTCACTTCGGATGCCATTTACCACAATGATGGGTAAAATGCATTAAAATTACGTTTTGTCCAATCATTTGTAATTTCATAATATATATATTTTTAGTTTTCATACATCTCGTCATTGTTCATGAAAATTACATCTGACAATCACTAAGGGCCATAGGCATGAAATGGAAAGCAGGAGTAGCCAGACGGTGAACCAGGGCAACGAACAATGACCTATGATCACAGTCCCTTTATACATTGAGATGTTTTCGGCCAATTTATGAAAGACTGTTTGTACACGAGAGGAAACTGGATTGCCTAGCAAGGGCGCAACACCCTATCCCATAGAGAAGGGACAAATGGTATGAGTCTACACTTTGCTGTACTGCGTTTTCCAGGCGAGCCAGGGTATGTATGGGTCCTCGATGCCCAGGGGAAGGGACGTTTCATGGTGATCCACAAACACTCACTCCTGCCTCCACAGTGCTGAATTACAGACCTGGTGGGAGCCACCAATACGTGACTGAGTTTAGATACAACTTACCAATCGAACATGTTAGATATAGGGTGAATGAATTACACATGGCAATGATAGTAACTTGTAAACTGCTGTTAGACTTGTTTTTCCGGTCGAACCGCACGCTGTCTGGCATGACAATGCTTCACTCCAAACGTGTTGCAGTTTCTTTAGGAACCACATCGATGCTGCCCGAGGTTTCGCTGCATTTTGCCTAGTTTCTTCAGCACGGCATCGTGCCAAACGACAGACGGTAACAACCCGAACAACACATGGGAGAGTCACACTGTGGCGCAACAGCGAAGAGCTACTCGCACAAGTCCATCTCATCGGCAAACGCCGCAGCTACCGAGCAACACGGTTCAATAGCTGCATCGCATGATAAACTTTACCATCACACACGTGCGGCCAGATGTCAGCAATTCGAACACAGCCGCCGCCGTGACAAAACACCAGTCCCCACCTATTTGATAAAAATCGTTTCTCTCCCCTTCTACACCCTTCTCTTACCATCTGACCTTGCACACAAATCCTGCTGTTAAGACTAAGTTGAGGTGGGAACGTTGCTTTATCACCCTGTATATATTATTTGCTGCCATAGGGTCGTAATGCAACCGTGATCATGTGCCGGAAGGGCACAAGGTCCTGTTGTCAGCCTCGAGGCACAGGCCTGGCCCCGACCCGAACGCAGAGCCTTCGTTTTGTCTTGACTGCGCTAACTTGAAAAAACATTTCACAAAATACAAACTTAATGGTTAAATAGCTGTTGTTTATATTTTTGGTTTACAGTACATTATTTCATACATATTGTCTTAAATAAAAGAGGCAAACAAACCGTAGCTATAATCACGATGTAATATTCTGCAAAACGGATGATACAATTTCAATTGACGTTACTTATCGTACGATTTACCAGTTAGTATCGTTTCACTGCCGTCTGCTCCGAGAAAGGGCCATTGGCTGAAACGCTGGTCTATCAAATAGTGTTCTCTTATCGTCGTCATCTGCCATGATCAATCGATACTACTGAATGCAGGACTCTCCAAGTCTCCGCCACCTCTCGGTATTCTGCAAAGCAATAACCTACAGAGTCTCTGTACAGGAGTGAGTGGTGGTGTTATCACTCCATCTCCACGGCAGGGAGCTCCATATTTTTGTTTTCTTCTGAACTCAGTGGATTTGGCTCAAGGCCATTCAATGGGCTGGTGAGGCTATGTGTAAACTGCGTCTGGGGTAACACGTTCCGCGATTAATCGTGTCTCCCGTGATATAATGTGAACGTGGCATGACCGTCTGTGGGCTGCAGTTTCCAGTTTGTGAGAGATCAGACGAAAAAGCTCAAACAATAACAGCAGCAGCTGTCACTTTCCTTGGGTACGTCAATCCACAGCAGGCTGAGCGTGCTAACTGCAGTGCAATCATTTGAAAACACAAAGCGGTAATGCAGTCGTTGTCAGACTACCGTTCCTATTAATGGGCAACATCAGCGACAAATATCAGAACTGGTCCTGGGGCCGCCTCAATTTGTAATGAACGTGGCATGCGTGCGTGGTGCAATATGTCCAAATGTCAACAAAATTTCAAGACAAAGACATGTCACCAGCCACACTCATCCCCCGTGCGTTGTGCTGGCCTTCTTAGGCACTCGCTAATAACACTTGCCCAAACATTCACACACTCACACGCACGCTATTTATGGTTGACGAGTTGGCACCAACCTTACCAAGTGGTGTCAATGGACCACGAGCGCACGTTTAACCATTCAACCATCATCTACACAGGGTGCACAAAGCAAGGTGGTCCACAGAAACCATCACGTCCGGCCGCCTTTGTCTCCCACCTATACACACTGCACCAAAAGCTACACACATATGGGAGGTCAGAACTATTTACAGTATAGGAAGTGGAAATAATCACCATCACCATGGTCAGCAATGATATACCCACTGCTGGATGAAAGCTTCGCAAAGCCATTTACATCCCCTTCCTCCTATGATTTTACAATGCGTATCACGACTATGCACGTGAAGCTGACGCCTTGGCTCCATATCCAGTGTAGTCGTGTCTCAGGCTGTTAGCTTTCGCTTTACTTCAATTACTAGTTTCGACCACTGCGTATCGAGGCAACAGTAAAAAAAGAAAATACGTGGTGATACTGTTGCTGAGTTGGCAGTGCTGCAGAAGCACAATTTACAAAAGGAAACTCAAACACGTTGGGCAATATATGTATACTGTGATCATATATAATCACTGACGTTTCGGGCAACGGCCCTTCATCGGACCACATGTGTAAAGCCGTGCACATCGGCATATTAGGAAGACAAAGGCGAGTGAGCCCAACGCTGAAATAACGCTATCCTTATCCTCCATAATGAATAATAAATATTTATCCGCCGAGACCAGGAATCGAACCGGAATTGCAGGCTCGGTAATGGTGTGCGCGAACCACGGCGCCACCGGGAACACGTGTACACCACGTGCACGGCACGTGCTCGTGCCCAAGGCCAGCGTGCCAACAGTAAGGACAAAAATATTTTATTTTAGCTTGCAGGTTTCTGGGGGGGGGGGGGTTGTTAGTATAGTGTGCTGCTTGTTTGCGAGCACCCATTAAGAGCAAAACTACTGGTGTTGGTGTGGCTCGTACCAATCCTAAGCCGCCTTTGCATCACCAGTGGTGGTTACGACACCACACACGATGACAGGATCACCACCCGCGGTGGACCTACTAATGGCTGCACGAAGGCCGACTCATCGTTGTCCTGTGATAAAAAAAATAAACAATTCGTCTTGCTCTCGCACACGAGGCGATTTCGTCACTCCATCTGCTCGGGTTTCGTCCTCCTTCATTGTAAACCACGCGTTTAAATATTGACGAGTACGTTCCTCAATAGAGGTGCGGGCTAATATTTCAATACTGTCGTAATAATTATATAACCACAATGTGCGACCGTAACCAGGATTTGAAACCTAGGCCGTCAAGCCGGTAACCATTACTATAATACACCGTCACACACACACGAAGATACCCCCCTCCCCTCTCCGTCTAGCCTGCGCAGGCTGTTAGAACAAATGCTGTTTGCGAGCACCTAATAAGGCGGCGTGGCATTCGCCCGGACGCCTTTGTCTCC
>JAZEWT010000018.1:13874420-13910078 GCA_036362905.1 Mordacia mordax
CAGAAGCCCGCTCCGGTCATCCCCAACTTCCCCCTCCCCTCACTCAACTTCCTGAACCCACCCAGCCCCCTTATCCGCCCACCCCTCACTCAGTCACAACCCCTCCTCCTCCCGTGTACAATGACGGGAACGCGATGAGTATTTTAGCGGGATGTTATTAATAAAGCTTCTGAAACTAGAAAAGCGATCCAGTGATTTTGAAAATGTTCTGCTGGTTCTAGTAGATAGCTACCGTTTCTGCAAGTGATCTATCTCTACATGTGTGAATCTATCACTTTTGGTAGGGATCTACCGCTGGAGTTGTCTGGGGCTGAGCCCCGGAAAACATGTCCACTCAAACACCATGTGACATCTTTCAGATATAGGGGAAGGGAGGGAGGGGGCAGAGGTATGAGGACGGAAGCGCGCGGGGGCTGGAGCGAGGTCGTTTGCTGCTCAATAAAGAAAGAAGCTATACTTCATCACACGAGTACCGGCAGGTTCCACTATGGCAGTAAAGATAGCGGGGTGATGGAGCTTCTCAGGATAGTGAAAGTAGGTGAGAGCTTGGAGAGGCCTTTATTTAGCTATGGATAGCTTATAACCTCATCTCATTGTCATAAACCGCTTAGTCCTGCACAGGGTCGCGGTGAGCCGGAGCCTATCCCGGCACACACAGGGCGCAAGGCAGGGATATACCCACGATGGGACGCCAGTCCATCATCGGACACTGTGGGCAATTTAGTCTGCAAGACAATTAACCTATGCAGCAGTATGTTTTTTGGACTGTGGGAGGAAACATGAGTGCCGGCGAAAACCCACGCGGACAACGGCAGAACATGCAAACTCCACACAGAAAGGCACCCGAGCCGAGATTCGAATCCGGGATCTTCTTGCTGTGAGGCGACAGCGCTACCCACTGGGCAACCGTGCCGCCCTACTGATTATTTATTTTTCACACAGCGCACGTATCTCAATTGTACCCTTCTAAAAACATTGCGTAATGCTGCTGCATTGGCAGTGAACAAGGACAGTTAATAAAAAACAACTCAAACACATGTCAACAATACTGCCTTTCTAATGAAAATATTAGCGACGTTTTGGGGCAATAGCCCTTCTTTACAGCACGTACATAATGAAAAAACGTGGACCGAAACGTCGCCTATTGTTTTTGTTATTTTAAAGTAGTGTCGTTAACGAATGTATTATTTTACGAAGTACGTATGTGCAAATATTACATTTCGCACCAAGCTTACGCTGTCGAAGATTTTTAAAAAATCTGTGAAACCTCGGAAAGTATGACATCATCGTCTAATTTTAGCCTGAAGGTGGCTCGGTGCCCACGTGCAGCGATTTAGGCTCCAGTAAAGTTACGTCATGATAGAAGGTCGTCGCCAGCAAACTAAATCCCACATCGCGTGGGGGTGAATGTATTGACAGATCAACGAGTTTATCATATAACTTGAACAGTCCTTTATCAATCCGCTGTTCGAGAATCGCCACCTCACACCCTGTCAATCATTGGGTTTGTTTGATCATACTTCACCACGCTGGTTAGTGCGTCCTGGCGAATGTGGAGGCCTAGGACAGGTTTAGATCTCACCAACCAATTATCAAATATTGTTTTACGAGGGACAGAATGATAGACCAGGGTTTTCTAATTTGTAACCTCGGTTACAACATAAAATAGCGTGTTGTATTGTACAGCAATGAAATATAAATCAGGGAAAAATTTAAATACCATGTGTCGGGCTTCACAGCATTAAGTGATTAATGATGGTAGTCGTCAGGAATCGATCTTATGTTGTAGGGTTTATAGCTCAGGGTGCGATCCAATAACTACGTTCCCATACAGCTGTGTAAAAATTGCAGTGTGTAATTTAAATGCTTCTATAAACACGGTGGATCCGTGTGTAGCCACCCCGTGGATATCAAATGAAGCTCAGCTTACTCATCATTTAATATTACAAGCAAATCAGACCGGCTGCCTTTTACAATGAACAAAGTGGAAAAAATGTAAATGTAGTAGGATTGGTAGTAAAAATGCACAGGCTTTGAATTAAAATGTCATCTTTCATCATGAATATTTAATGGGTTATATATATTTCACCTTGTAGATATAGTACAATATTTAACAAAAGTGGTGTTTCTGTTCCCATTTCTGAGTTTGCTGACGTGACGTTTGTCTCAGGTATTGTCTCATCTCATCTTAATGTCAGAAACCGCTTAGTCCTGTACAGGTTCACGGTGAGCCGGAGCCTATTCCGGCACACACAGGGCGCAAGGCAGGCATATACCCACGATGGGACGCCAGTCCATCACCGGGCACTGCGGGCAATTTAGTCTGCAAGCCAATTAACCTATGCAGCAGCATGTTTTTTGGACTGTGGGAGGAATCCGGAGTGCCTGGCGAAAACCCACGAAGACACGGGGGGAACATGCAAACTCAACAAAGAAAGGCACCCGGGCCTAGAATCGAACCCGGGGCCTTCTTGCCGCGATGTAACAGCGCTACCCACTGGGTCACCGTGCCGCCCCTAAGAAGGTATTGTAAGATAGCTAATTATTATCACACTACAGCGGTAATCCAGCAGGGGCACGCATTTCCTGCCAATTTCTATCTAGTAAGGCATCACTTGGCCACTTGAGGGGACGTTTGGCTTATTCCGTTAAAAATGTGTGGCTGGACATGAAAGGAAATCGGAGAATCTGGAGAACGAGGGGGTTAACATGCGGCACTTTCATCTCCTGACCAAATCTCGCAATAGTCTATGTCGATAAGAGAATAAAAATGAAACACGCTTAATATTGTACAGAGTTTACTGGTATATATTAGCAAACGTAACTACACGATTCATACACATACCTTATAAAATCAATTTCATATATGAGCGTGATATAAAATCATCTCTACTACACTAGGAACCTCATTCATGTGTTGGCAGAATCCGTGTTTACACCAATTCGAGGCTGAAAAACGGTCAAACTTGTAGAAACATTGGTGATCTGGGTCCCTTTCCGCAAATATCGGCAGAAACAACCATTCCACCAACACGAGAATGCGTCTGTAGAAATGTTAATCGTTATCGCCGAGCCGTCAACATAAAGCACTCCCCCCAACTCTTTGAGTCTGCTACACACAGAACTACTAAAGCACGGACTTCATAAATATACAAAAAACATAACAATAATCATAACATCCACGAGCCAACGGAACGCGTGAGTGACACAATGGGACTGCAATACAAAACATATGTACAGACATGTTTGGTATAGTAAAAGGCATCACTTTGCAAAAAAACCCAATCATTGTTTTGACAAAATTACGCTCATTTCTTATCAAAGATAAAAGTTTAACTAAAAGAACATCCAATAGATAACCACAACCATAGGCACCGAACATGTGATAATGTAAATAGAAAGAAATCTTATCTATTTAAGGGATTTTAGTGTCGTTCGAGGGACTGATCCGATAAACAAAAAAATTCCTTAATTTTGTTGCATCTGACGAGGTGTGCATACACTCTGACAGCTCGAAACACTTTAAAATGAACAACCTTGTTTCCTAATACACAGATCTTCATCTGCTCAGGTCAGAATTTGGGTGGTTTGCTTTAATTCCATGGAGACACAGACACACAAAATAATATCACGCACACGAACAGTGGACGCGAAGCTAACAATAAAAGACAGGACTAAAATGAAATCTGCTAGCAAGTGCACTTGTATTAGACAAAAAAAATCCAGCACAGAGTGTATATATCTATCCATATATAGGTATGTATATGTCTAGGACTGTCTGTGTGTGGTGATGGTTTTTAATATATATAGTACAAATACAAGTTTGTGTGAGATTTCTACTTTGTGTTGCGGCCCTGCCAGGTCCCCACGACTCAACGCTAATAACAATATTAATGATATAAAAAATACCTTTTGCACGTGTGAGCGCTAACAGTAACAAAGTATTAGTTACACAGTCCAGCGAGCTAATAATCTGCTATACTCCGTGACTAATGACAACCGAGAAACTAAAAGCATTCTTTTACAATCAATCTCGTTTTTTCTCTTGGCAAAAAATGGGGAACCACTTACCCGCTGGAGGGCGCTGCAACGCAATGTGTTTGGTTTCAGTGCCATCGCAATCTCAATTTAGCTAAGTTGCCGCTCATTTGTGAATTCGAGGAAGAACTACCCCCCTCCCGTCTCATTCAAATGTCGCAATTTCCATTCCCCTTACCATTCACAAAGTGATACAAATGTATGTGTATTTATATCGGTGGTAGCGCTTCTAGTGGCTGCAGGGTGACGGACACATTACTGAACACGTTGGTAAAAACATCGATTCATGTTACGTGCACTCGCGATGCTATAACGTTGAGAATCATTATCAATGCGTCATACCAATATTACCGTACTTTCGGATTATTTGAATTATTTCGAGCCCTACGGTTAGGTGGGATTTAAACGGATGTCAGCCAGCCTGACAGCTCAGGTGCGTTACCGACATTAACAGATGTGTTGCCATGACAAGTTTGGTGCTAGCCACATCGTGTGCCGTGCTAACCTTTATAGATGGTGGCTAACACTTCTTGACCCAACGGGGATCTTTTTCTTTTGTTTGCATTTAAATGGGCCTCTAGCTACCGATTCGATTGAAAATTAACGAGATTTGTCAGCATAGAACGGATTCATCAGAATCTGGATAGGGAGGGGGTCCAATGTAAACCAACCGGTTTATGAATTACAATTTGCCATTAACACAGACACGCTGACTTCCATGTTAAAGACGTTTGGTGTATTATACCCCATTGCATGTCAATGGCACTGTGATTTAAAAATCAAACTTTAAGTAGCCCTTCACGAATTAATTACATTTTCAGCCTCCTACCATTATTGAATCCAAGTCACCGTTATCATACGTTTCCTTAGATGCTTAGAAGTATATTTATTATTATTGCACATTGGACAGTGCGCATGAATCCGGTAAACTGTAAGACGCATTGGACTGTTGAACTGAACGTTGACAACTTATTGATGACTGAATCTTTCTGCTGCCACATTTCATTCAAGCGCGGCAAGAAGGTGGAGATTGAACTGCCTCGGACGCCTTTCTACGTGGAGTTCGGGTCCCCTCTCGTCTCCTCGTGCCGCCGAATCAGTGTCTCGTTGATGACCACGCTTGGAATTTGCGCGCGTTACACGTTGTACTATTTGAATTCCCAAGGAATCAGTCTTTCGAGGATTGTGTCATTAAGTCTATGCAAAATTCAGTGAGACTAAAGTGTTTAGAATTGGGCTACTATAATCAAAACAAAATTTGCTCAATTAACCCAATGCCGAGGAGCCTATGTATTCATCTGTGATTTGAAATGGCCCAAGAGCGGGTGGGAAATTGTTCCGTCTACTGTGGTAGACAGGTCACTGATGGAGTCTCGGGATAAGAATTATTTGTCGACTTAATCTAATGTTGCGTTGCATCGCCCTGCTCCAAACACACCCCATCAAAGCCCACACACCCAACTATCTACTTACCTCTTCCCTCACCTTGTCGTCACAACTCAAAACAGAGTTACAACCAAACTTGCACAGCGATATGCCGAGAATATACAAAAACGACTTATTATTGGAGACAAACACATGTACAGCCACACAACGGAGCACACTTTACAGAATATAAACGTGAGGTCAACTTTGTTTAGTTTCAAAACAGCCATCTCACCTTATTACACCGCGAGTTGTAATTGTCAAAACTTAAAATTGAACAAAAAGTGAAAAGGAGGCCAGGGTGCGTTAAGGGGTTAGAGCCAGATTTAAAATCGGTTATCGTTCGCACGGGGGGTGGGGCAGTCTCGTGTCTGGTTGACTAATATAGTTTGGGGTAGTGATACACCTCGTTGAAGGTCAAGAGAGTGTATTCTTAAAAACTTGGGACTATATTCAGGCACACCTGTATAGAGGGGTGGGTGGGGAAAGGGTCTGGTGGGCTGCTGTGGCTAAGGTTAGGATCGTGTCGACTTAGCTAGACAGGGTTAGTCTGAATAGCCAATGTGTTCCTTCCCACAATCGCCCCACATAGCCTTTCACTTTTTGCTCAATATCTACTTTGAGTGCTCACAGCCGCTACACCTGCCCGGAGTTTATGCGACTGAGAAACATTTTATTGCATTTGTTTGAGGATATCACACTGCACAGTAGTTGGAATTCCGTTCAAAACGCTGGGCTGCTTGCTACATGTATTCGGGTTATGAGTAGAGATGTAATGCATACAACCTGCTGTCGGCAGAGATACGGACATGCATTGTGCATGAATATGTATTACTTGCGATTTATAAATGTTTATATATATTTTTAAAAGACCATTTATACAAGATTTTTGTGATTAAAAAGGCAGTTACTGAACTTGAATTGTTATAATCAGGGATAGAATTGAATAGTTTTTACTGGGAACGCAACCAGGTCGGCATCTCTTTTAGAGCAGGGGTCTAGAGATTCTCCCCCGGAGAATTTAGAGTTTATGACAATGCATGTGCTGCATTTGTGACTTCTGTGCCTTAAAATAATCCTCCAAAGTTAAAACCATAAAAGCCTAACATGTTCCCTTTATAATTTTCCAAGAGAATGGCGTTCCTGTACGTTTCCGTCCAATTCCACCCCTGGCTACAATGAATTGTAGGCAGCGTTAATCATTACATCTCTAGTTATAACCACACTTTATAATCATCCCCTACTTGCTACTCATACTCCAGGGAATAACTCAGGAGATCAATTGCAGCCAATCACGTGCGAGCACTAGTGAGCATGTTTCTCAATAGCGGACTGCGCCAAAAAAATACATTAAGCACACACCTTCATAACTATATGTATGATCATGTATATAACACAGCCATTTGCATGATTAACATGCGCTATATATGCCACAATAAGTATATTTCCTGTGCTGCACGCACAAATGTTTTATGATGTCTAAGCTGTGGAGTACATTTAAATTTGGAACAAAGTGACCAGATGCACAAACATCCTAAAGTCAAATGTGTGCAACATTACCGTAAACGTTTTAAAATTACTACATACCACGGGCTATTAATTGAAACTGTAGAGTAGAATAAAGCTGCATTCATGACTGGGATTGGCTTAATTCGTGTAAAACGCATCAAATTAGATTCACATGAGTCTCCTCGATTTGCCACCCCTGCCACATCTGCAGCGTGCGGTCTCTTCTACCGTGGACTTATTTTCCTGGCACGTGCAGCATGGAATCACACTGCCGGCTTGCAAATGCAGCTCAAGTGCTTTTGAGACCCCTTTAAGAAAACACATAATGCAAACGAATCGCTCGCAGTCGTGGCAACACAATCCTCCCTGTGCAGACCTGCACTGTTCTTGACAATACGAATTGAAAAGCAAACAGGTCTTGTCTCGTAGACACACACATCTCTGCTCTGTTTCAGATGTTCCACGCGCGTTCGAAGCTTTGTCACGTTAGTGACGCATCAAGTATGGCACACATCACCTAAGCACGTATGAAAGTGCAATCAAATTGTTTTCCAATCAACGAAGCTTCAAACGCGTTTGGAGCAGCCCATACACAGGCTGTATGCGTAACTACATAATCGCTGTTTGTATTTCGGATGAGGATTTTTTTTCGTTTAAGTCACACCAACAGTTAAGATATTATCGAAATGAGAATTGCAGGAATAGCGGGGAGTAATAATTAAACAAGGCACGAGTTTGGTTTTCCGTTTAAGACACTTGGTGTGTCGCTTCTCTATTTTAGGCTTGTTGCAAGGCACTGAAAGACAGGGCTGTGACCGTTCATAAAATGCTCCTAATTCATCATCGTCGCCATCTTAAACGTTGTCGTTACTACAGCAAAAAGCATGTTTCAGTCCCAAGTCTATCGAAATCGATATATAAAAATGTACACTAAACACAAGTGCAGAAACTCTACTTTTTTTTTTACAATTCACGTGTAAACTAGCACAGACAACCCAACCCGCCCACTTCCCTCCTGCAAAAAAACACTTCAAAGCCAACACCACATTTAGGAGTTTTATATATTTACAGTTTCCAACACGTATGCAATTACTTCCAACTACATAAAATAAACATTTTAGAAAATTTGTCAAACTTTTGTAAAATATCTCCGCACACGCAATATATAAATCTACAACTCTCCACCAATCGATCCGCCATGCATTTAGGTTGTTTAATCAAGCTGAGGGTATTAATGTGACCGCTGGCTGTGAATGCATCTCAAAGTCTTCTGTCAAAACACAGTATTTGGTGTTCTTGTTAGAGCCTATATTTCCCGATGCAAGAAAGGTTTCCAGACGCGCACCGCCCTCCCGACTTACGAGCGTCAACACGACATATAAAGTTTGACTAAAGCATACGAAAATACCATGACTCCAGTGTATATTACAGTAAAGACGTCAACCATCCCACCTATTTTCTAACCCTGATCATGCACAACTTCCTCTAAAATGCTTAATCACACTGCAAAAGCATTTATGAAAAAATATGTTTAATCCACGCTTGCAGCTGTGCTGCATATTTATCACATCACTTGATTTTAAAACCCCTCATTTAAAAAGTCTGAGGTACCCCTCTTTATTTTAGCAATGACAAGAATGGGTTTCCATACTTGACATTCAAATATTGAGATATTTAAAATACATTGTGCGAGTAACTGAATTACATTTGTGCCAAAATGTACCAGTTTAACGTGGGATAAATGAATCAACAGCCGCCACTCCTCTCTTATGCTAGGTGAACGGAGACCACGCGAAGTGTCGTAGGTGCACTAGCAGTTCACGGGACAGACCCAGGTGCCAATTAGGTGACTTAGATAACTGGCAAATGCACCACCTGTGCTCCCTTATGTGCCAAACTGTTGCATTTTAGCTGTCCACCTGATCCACTGCTCGTTGTCAGCATCACTCATCTGCCCTCTGCTGTTGTTGCATGGTGACTGCCTTCGGCTGCCCAATAACATCCTTCACGAGCCTCCTCCAGAAGGCGATCATGACGCAACTATTCAGTCTGGGGCAAGTCCTCTCAGGTCCACATCCTCCCCTACATCAGCCCATGTGATGTACTCTTAACCCCTATATCCAATGAAACAGAATCCACTTCGACATGTGGTGGCTGGGCATGAGGGCTTCATCACCTCGTCAACAGACCCTTACCTGCCAGAGCTCACTGTTGGCAATATGACCAGATCTTTCAAGTACTTGGGAGCTCACACAATCCAACCTGGTTAAATCCAAACTGCATCTTAGGAAGGCTATCCTCAAGGTTTCACACCGGCACAGATGTTCCTTCTGGGGGGTCCACATTTTGCAATAAAAAATCTCATCTCATTGTCAGAAACCGCTTAGTCCTGTACCGGGTCGCGGTGAGCCAGAGGTTATCCCGACAGACACAGGGCGCAAGGCAGGGATATACCCACGATGAGACGCTAGTCCATCACCGGGCACTGCGGGCAATTTAGTCTGCGAGCCAATTAACCTATGCAGCAGCATGTTTTTTGGACTGTGGGAGGAAACCGGAGTGCCCAGCGAAAACCCACGTGTACACGTGCAGAACATGCAAACTCCACACAGAAAGTAAGAGCCGAGATTCGAACCCGGGACCTTCTTGCTGAGGCAACAGCGCTACTCACTGGGCCACCATGCCGTCCGCAATAGAAACTGAAGGGTATAATTGCAGCCGAAAAAACCCGAAGCTTCATGAGGAGCAATAGATCAGGTATCTTCCACACAGCATTACGGAGTTGATGAATATGTCGCTCAACTGCTTCAGGAGGCCTCTGCTGCCAAACCAGAGTTGGTCATAAGCACACAACCCAGGTAGAGAAACGTTTCCACTCTCTTCACACATGCCCCAACACTCACGCAGAGTTATGGGGATGAGTATTTGAGGACACAAAAAACCAAGCGACATACCTAGGTAAATAAATAAAAAAAACCTCAGTATTAATTTAAAAGCTGAATTTCAGACGAAACCAAAATTAACGAACGCACAACCTTATATCTGCTTCGTTAAGCCAAGCTGCTTGTACACGCTCTACTCCCTCCCCACAATTGCAATTTTACCCTAAAAATGCCAATAAAACAACGTGCCAGAGCAGTTGCAAAGCAGAATACAACTACCAACACGGGCCAACATCAGAGTAGTATCAGCTGTGGTCACACGTTGATGGGAGTTGAGACGTCAATGCCACAGTAAAAGTTTTTTTAAAGTCACCTCAAAAAGCCACCCGCCTGAGAGGCAACAGCTCCCTTTTCTACGAAATGAAACAGACTATCTGAACGCCTGTTTAACAATCGATAATGCCAAATAATGGCCTGTTCACAAAGGCTGCACCTATCAGCACAGCCCAATAAAAACAGTTCACTAGTCTCATCGCATATATCCCATCAACAGCCCCATTTTTACAACTATGACATCCAATTCATACATTTCTTCTTTAGAAAAGAATACACTTGCTCTTACAAACACAAGCAAAAGATCGGTGTGAATCTGGGAGGAAAAATTGGCAGTAATAAATGAACACCTATAGGAACAAAGTGTCATATCATGGTGTTTTCCTCTCGTGTGATGAAAAAAAAAACTTCGAACATTAAAACGTGCCAAACAGGACTGTTCAAGAAAATTCTGAGACATAATCAGGTTTTCTTGATAAAAGACTTCAGTCTGATGGCACCTTATAATGGTGAAACCATAATGCGCTTTAGAAATGAAAATTATATTTAAGTAGCCATGTGTACTTAACTGGCTTTAAAGGCCACACCTGGCTTTTGTAGTCTGGTGGCTATGATTGAAGCGGCTATGAATATACATTAAATTATCAGAGTTGCTCCAATTAAGCCTAATGGTCTACTGGTACGGCATCTTGGTGATTACAATTTCATGGTCTTAAGTCTCAATAAACTGACACAAGGAGTGATGCAAGTTCTGGCTGATTTTATTACCTTTTTTCCCCACTGCACCAACAAAAAAGGCAGCATTTGCATGTTATTTATCACTATGATCAATAACTTCCACGTAAACTTTCATCATGATTGAACTTAAAAGATGCCAAACCAGTTTGATATTTATAGCATATCAGGGCAAGGTACAATTCATCAAGCCAAACGTCAAATGATGGGCACATGATGTGAAGTAGAGCACCCACATGCATGTACACAAAATCCACCTTTTCACCACAAACACCAGACTGACCCGCCACATCAACAACTCCTGCTGGTGACCAGTTTGACAGCATTGACAAGGCTAACACCATGCTGGCTAAAATGTAATCGGTGGCCTTGGGAATCCAGACAAATGCTTTTTTTTAAACCTAATAGCTGGGCAGAAGCCTGTACAGAATGAGTGGTCCTGCCATGCAACCTACTGCTCACACTGCTAAAACAGTCGTCAATTACTAGAGACCAGCACTGGTTCAATCAATATACTTTCCAGGAAACAGCCTAATGGGGTGGCTGTAAAGGATGTCCCAAATGCAACGTAGGAGGCCCAATGTGTTGTGTGGTAATCGATCGGCTCGTACAGCTGTGTCCATTTTGTGCTTGCACTTGGAGCATGTTTTTGATGCGACGGAGCATCCATGCATCTTGTCAATACATTGTTCACTCATGATGATCCGTCGACCGCGTCTTTGTGAAACAAAGACGAGGATGTATAAGAACTGTCCACGTTGGCACACAAGTGTTGCATAAGCAAATTTAGCGAGCATTCACCAGGGTGGCCGATGCTGCTTTACAGGCACCGGTCAAAAAAATAATGAGACAATCATAAAGAACATGTTCGCATTTACATGGTTAAACTGGCAGGTGAAAGGCCTGCAACCAATACAGTTAAATCTGTACAAAAGATCATGTTTTTGTATCACTGTTGACAGTGAAAACACAGTCACTTCCACTATTTGTAAGGTTCGTGACAACATGATTTTAGATGCAATGGCAAATGGTGCATGTCTTCATACTGCAGACATTGGGCTGTCTACACAATCCATATTTACCACCACTGTTGCCTCAGTCATTCACTCTGCAGAAACTCACACTTGAAACATTTAAATGATTCTATACATTTTACTTCCTAGGATGACAGCCTTCTACAGAATTAAAATAACTTGATAGCAAGAGGTGGTGTTAAATTTGTAATAATTTTTTAAGAATTAGGAGAGCAAGCGAAATAAACATCTGCCATATTCAGTAATGTACGCATTCAGCAGTCATCGGCCCATGCTACGTATGCGAAAAATAATTTTGCTGCTGTCTAGGTTTATACACCACCAGCAGCAGCAGGCAATTCAACCCACCGCCATTTTCACAGACACAAAAGAATGTAGTGCTGGGTGGCAGTCACGCTGCATCAACTCTCGTCCGCAGAACCACCGTCTTGTCAGCACATTTCCCTGCCTCTCATTTTTTTCCGCCGCCTACTTAAGCTCCGTGCGTGTCAGCTTGGGCGCCGGCTCACCGGACTCCACTGATACCTCATCCCACGAGTCTCTCTGGCTGGCCTCTCGATCTGCGTGAGGGAATACCATGCACGCAGGTACACACGGGAGTGGAATACAAGTGTTACATGGTGGGAAGACAGCAAGGAAGGGTTTAGTGTCTTTCCTTTGCTAGGCTAGTCAGCATGTGGGCTTAAAACATTTCAAAACGGACAAGTCAATCATCGTTGCACCCTGCCTTTTCCCAGACAGTGAAGGATGCACAGCTCATACCATAAATCCCAAGATCTGTTCTCAGTCCATTAACTATCATCTAGCATCAGGTCTTTTTTACGTTACACAATTGTTACATAGATTAAACATTATTTAAGGATACCTGTAAGACAATAACCACCCTTTGGTTTTAGTTTTTCCTTGGTCATCAACCACAGGATGCCATTTTAATACATCTTAGTCATCTGCTCTCCATTCTCTCCACACATTACAATACATCACAACTACTTGATTCTGATCGTCCACAATTAACTTCTGCAAAATTATATTCTGAACATTCAAGTTACTTACCCTATCCTGTCATGAAATGGAAGCATCCTCCGCATACAACCCCAACGCCCTTTGCAGGATTTTCGTTAAACAAAGCAGACTTATATTGGCAATAATTTAAGCTATCAAAACTCAACATGATTTGCGGCGCGTGGAAATTCTGTTTGCATTGACTGCTTTTAGATCCGCCTTGAGCAGTTATTGGTTAAGTAAATCACAAGCTTTTAGCTTTCTGTTGAATTCACGAGCTGTCCTAATCCATTGTGAAAACACAAGTTTTCTCTTGACAGCAATCAACTGCTTAACGTAGAAATCACAACGTCCGTTTCTCTAAAGAAAATAGCTACTTCTTTCCTATTATTTCTTTATTTAACATAAAAGTAACCGAAGCAAATTATAGTCCCCACCGTGGCTGCAGCATTACCTTTTATCCCATTCAAGGACAGGAATCCTGATCCCAGGTCAGCAAACTGAAACACAAACCCATAAAGAAGCACTGGTTCGCTTGTATGTGCACATGCCATACAGCAGTCATTAGTAAACAAACAGCGTAACTTTAACTTTAATTCCAAGGCTTTCGTGACCAATGTAAATAATAATTGCACTTCTAGAGCGTCTTTCACCCGAGGATCACAAAGTGCTGCATAGAGCTGCAGAAAGAATGTCATGCCAACAACAACGTCAGAGCAGTTCAATTGAAAATCAAATAATAGCTATAATTTAGAGAGGGGCATAATATAAAAGATAAAAAATAATTGTTCAATAAACAAAGGAAGGAATAAGTGTTCCTGAGCAGGAGTAGTTCAGCAGCGATCCACCATCACAGCATGAAAATCGTGAGCCGCATCAACCGTCCTAGCCAGAGGACTTGAAAACCTTATGGAACAAGTGAGTCTTGAGACGAGATTTGAAGATGCGCAGGGACTCAGCTGACCAAATCTCCAATGGAAGGGCGTTCCAGAATCTGGGAGCAGCGCGCGAGAAAGCTGTCACCCATCGAATGTTGTCAATAAAATCAAAAATATGGGTTAGTCATGCAAACCTTACTAATTGGCTGTGTCGAGTGCGGAGGGTTTATAACACAATTTGTTGCATGACAATCCAATCAATGGATTTTATCGACACCATGACTTTAAGAACAATGCTCAGCTTTACCGCTGCCTTTTCTCAGAATTATTTTTTTTTATCATACAGACGTTAGAATAAATTGAGGTAAAGGACTACTTTAGTGGTCGCCTCACACGTTGGAGGCATCCTCAGGTGCCTGAGGATGCAACTTTTCAAAGCAATCATCATGCATCGAGCCATGAGAACCTACATCATTACATGTTGAAGATTAAAATTTTTATTTCACATTTAAATAAAAAAGCATTTTTTTCGACTTAATCCTGAAACATTTTTTGTATATGGTATAAGCTGCACATTACAAGCTGCACTTTCAGACCCTCGAGTGATAAGCACTCTAAAAGTGCAATTATTATTACATAATAAATGTTACATTAAACCATTTCCCAACATATGTATTATAAATACTGATAATTTTGCATTTAAAATTTTTATTTGAAAGTCATCATATTTTGCATGTTACTGTTGCTGATTTTCCATTCTAATGTCGTTGTTGACGTGCCAGTCTCTCCACAGCTCTATGCAGCGCTTTGTGACCCTCGGGTGAAAAGCGCTCTATATATGCAGTTTTTATAATTATTTGGTACAAGACCTGCAACGTGTACTATTGTATGTCATTTTATGTGCTAATGTTGACAATTATGCCACAGCATTCACTGATTCTTGTTATTACCAATAACAATCAGTTGGTCAACTACTCTCCGAACTGTGACCATCAGTAAGTCAAAAAGGGGACATCACCTCAAGTGACACTGGCCTTCGTTGTGAGCATCGGATATAAGACCACGTCTGAGTGTATCTGAAGCATCTTTAATCACTTTATTCTTGTTCCTATGTTTTACCGATATTACTTTACATTTTTGTTAATCTTAATTGATTTTAATCACTATATTTTACGCTTCAACTCTTGGGGCCTTCCATACCGACAGAGAATGAAGCCTCACTCTTGCCTCGTGGTCACCCCCAACTCGAAGTAGCTGCAACAGTTGCCGTCGCCCTACCAGTACCTGCATCTCACTTACCGAGTAGCTCAGCTCCAAGCTCACCCTCACCTTCCTCATCTCACTCTCCCTCACAATCCTCCTTATCTTCTTATAGTCTCACCCTCACCCGCCACACATCCTGGCTGGCGAATCTTGCCACTGTTGACCCGCAACTGTTTAAAAGCACCCAATAAATGAATTTTGCAATTAATTCTGAGTGTGTTTGAAACAGTTTTAATCGTTTATTTTGGTTTATTCTATTCCTTTAATTCGTATTGGTTTTAATCAAGAATTTTATGTCTCGACTTTTGGGGCCTACTCTTCTCACTGCGAGAGTGAACCCATGCCTCGCCTCGTGGAAGCAGTTTCCTGCAGTCTCCTAACAGTAGCACCACCCCCCCTCACTCATCACGTGTTCATCTCCCGTGATGCTCCGCTCACCTTCCTCACTTCGCTCACCTCTCTGCTCATGACCCTCTTTATCTCGTATCTTCTCACTCTCAGCCATGACGTTAAACATATTATCGCACTCATTTCTCCATATCGTAAAACTATCACCGTTCTCTTCACTAATCTTCTCCTCACTGCCATTCAACCATGCACCCACTCATCACTTCGCCTAACCACCCATAACCTTGCTCCAACCCCTCGCCTGCCCCATGCAGGATTGAGCAGGTGTCGGATGCTGATTTACATTACCTGACGTTACCCCCTACCTCACGACCTAACTACTCACCTCTTATCTATATCTATTCACATCAGTACATCAATCATGATCACCTACACACGTGCGGCTCTCTTAAGCCTCCGCTCCGAATCACTTCCCACTATCCGCAACCTTCTTGCCATATCCAAATAATTATAGAGCAATTTCTATACTATTGCCTATGACTAATATCTTTGAAAACATCTTAAAAGCCAGATTTCATATTTTATTTCCGTTAATAAATTGCTACATCCTAAACAATCAGGATTTCGTAAAAAATACTGTACAACATCAACAGTAGCAGACTAAGTTTTTTTACCAATTCAGAAAATAAACATTGAAGTGCCATTCCATTCCTTCAGTTCCCAAATGCCTCTGCTTCTCAAAACATGCGGTTGACTGGTTCAAGAGATATCTCTCTCTACATAACCAGGCCGTTTCCGTTGATAACCTTATGTCCAACAAAATCGTACTTACTAAAGGTGTGCCACAAGGTTCCTCTCTTGGTCCATTACTGTTCTCTTTGTTAATTAATTATATGGACACCTCACTCATACACTCTGATATAAACATTTTTGCGGATGACACTGCATTGTTAGAGACTGGAAATTCCCTAGTAATGAAATTCATAAGTTACGAGGTCACTTCAATTTCCTACAAAATCAGCTTCGCGCCCTTAAACTGGTCCTTAATGCCAATACAACTAAATTCACGTTATTTCGTCAAATAAAACAACATCTCTGCTTCAGTTATACAGGCTTGATAGCTCCTGGATAGGTTGATTGGCTCGCAGACTAAAATTGTCCCGCAATGCCCGGCGATGGACCGGCGTCCCGTCGTCGGGTGTATTCCTGCCTTACGCCCTATGTTTCCGGGATAGGCTCCGGCTTCACCGTGACCCTATATAGGATTAAGCGGTTTCAGATAATGAGATGAGATGAGAGATTTAACAAGTAGATGAATATACATACCTTGGCTTCATAATTGAATTCAAAATTGAAATTCACTCCAAACGCTGATTTTATTGCAAAAAAATAAACAATCTCTTTCTTTATAGACATAAACATTGTGTCTCAACTATGTTCCGCCTAGACATGGTAAAGACAACTATTCTTCCATTGTTAGATTGCCATGTTATCTGTCAATCAGCGTCCAAGACCGCATTAAATAAACTTAACCCACTATATCTTAAGATTTGCTTTGGATGCCCTGTATAAAGCCCACCATTGTGAATTAAATATTGGTTCTAGATTATCTTCACTAAATAATCATGTAGAATAATTAATTGGGCCCTTTTCATACTGAAGGTCTCACTTAAGAAGTCAGCAAAATATCTGAATGATTTGTTGACCATACAGATTAACAAAAAAAATCTCAAAGAATGTTATGCTAAATGTTCCTGGGGTCACATCAAGGTCTGGGAAAAAAAAGCTTTTGTGGTGGATGCCCCAAGTTTTTGGAACATTACCTTGAGATGGAAGCTACAATCACAACCTTCGATGAGCAACCTTAGGTCCCAATTAGAATATCTGTCTGTGATTGCAAATGGTGATTCGTGTTTGAAAGGGTGCTAAAGTTGCATTTGTTTCCTCTAAATGTGCAATATAATAATATAATATGCTACCTATATTTTTTATTTGGTTAATTATGTGCAATGTTGTGTATGTATTTTTATTTTGTTAGTTATTGCACCATTACTTATTTATTTGTAACTCGTGTGTTTGATGTGTCGCAGGAATCCCGTAAAGAGCTTTTAAGCTCACTGGGTATTTTTCTGCTGTAATAATAAACATCTATGATATTAACATATGCCATCAGCTGGCAGTATCTCACCACCCTCATTACATTCATGGGGGGGGGGGGGATACAAAACGCTCATTTATATGCCCTTTACCAATGCCCCTAACCCCATCCCTATCCTGTTTATGCCCTACATATCAGCTGCCGAGGAAGCAACGCACTAGGCCTTTGCTAGCTCAGCGCTGCTTGCGAACAATACCGCTGTCCGTTACTGATCCTGGTCTGTCTGATCAATTCGCTGTGTGATTTGATCTTCAGGTACCGCTATCTATGAGTGACTCTTGAATCCTCACTCACTTTCGAGACGCATGACCAAGGTAACCGATTTCCATCTCAAAAATATAGCCGGACTATGCAACACCCTGTTACTCTCCCATGCTGAGAAGCTAACACACACACCTTCGTCTCTTTATGAATTGATTATTGCAATGCATTACTCCCTGGCATCTCTACCTACCTGCTCAAACATCTCCAACGTGTGCAGATTGCGTCTGCGAGATTATTTACCGGCGCGGTGGCGCAGTGGTTAGCGCTGACGCCTCACAGCAAGAAGGTCCCGGGTTCGAGTCTCTCGGCTCCGGTGCCTTTCTGTGTGGAGTTTGCATGCTCTCCCCGTGTCCGCGTGGGTTTTCGCCGGGTACTCCGGTTTCCTCCCACAGTCCAAAAGCATGCTCCTGGATAGGTTGATTGGCTCGCAGACTAAAATTGTCCCGCAATGCCCGGCGATGGACCGGCGTCCTGTCGTCGGGTGTATTCCTGCCTTACGCCCTATGTTTCCGGGATAGGCTCCGGCTTCACCGTGACCCTATATAGGATTAAGCGGTTTCAGATAATGAGATGAGATGAGACCTATCCATGATCACATTTCCCCAGTACTGGTGTCTCTCCACTGGTTACCGGATAAATGCAGGATTGAATTTAAGATCCTCCTTTTCACCTACAACACTCTGACTACCGTTGCTCTGACATACATCCGTGACCTACTTCAGGCACCCTCCTCAACACAACTTTGATCCTGCAATATGGGCTTGCTGTATGTGCCTTGATTGCACCTCCATTCTATGGGTTACAAGTGCCTTTTTGCGCACTGCTCCCAGACTCTGAAATGCCCTTCCATTGAAAATTCGGTCAACTGAGTACCTGGGCATCTTCTAATCCTATCTCAAAACTCACGTGTTCCATAAGGCATTGACGTCCTCTGGCTCAGACTGTTGATGCTGCTCACTGATGTTGTGCTTGGACGATGGCTCACTATTAACCTGCACCTGCTCAGGAACACTTATTCCTGACAATAAATTTTCTGTCATTTTACATCCTTCATTGATTTATAGCCATTATTTTACTTTTAATTGATCTACTCTGATGTTGTTGGCATGCCATTCGCTCCACAACTCTGTGACCCTCGGGTGAAAAGCGCTCAAGAATTGAAACTATTATTATTATAAAGATGATTGCCACCTCTCACGGTTCAGCCATGATGGACTCACTTCCTTATTACCTGATTTTATCACTCATCTCCACCGTAGATGTCTTCTTGAGCATGTTCAATCCGTCATTAATCACGACAACCAAGCTATTCGGTCTCGTCAGACCTCCAACAATATATAATTTCTTTGCAAGGGACTTTTGCAGTGGTAAAGGTGGGCAAGTTTGCTAAATTTAGAAACAGTGTTGCCAGATCAAGTCCCTTTTAGCATCTACTTACATCAGCTGAGATGCTTGCAGTCAAAGAAAATTATTGTTTGTGGGCCTTTATAAAGTGAAAAGCCTCATGTGGCTGCATAAAGTTCTGGTTCATATCTAATCTGGTCTATGACATTTAGGGAAAATCATGCAGTACAAAGTCGCATGTGCGCGTTATCAGTCACTCAGCCAGTATTCACCTCGCCCATGACGGCGATGGGCGTCTCCCCACGTGCCCTTGCCACCCGCTGCTCCACCAGGTAGAACATATACTCATCGTATAGAAGGCGGATGAGGTGGAAGGAGCCGAAGCTCGCTGCGCTACGCAAGGTCAAGTCACGGATCACCATCGAGCTACGCACAAACACAGACACCAGTATGTGGTTTGTCATCAATTAAAGTTTGTCATCAATTAAAGTTTGTTTTTATCACCCCTGGTGCTAATATGGGCCCAATCTATATATATAATAGAGCTAGGCATTCGTTAGGTCATCAATTATGTCCTGGCCTCTCATTGGTTGACCGCATGTGATGTTCCAATCAGCCCACTAGATGGCGTACATTCCCATCTGGTGATCAGCATAAATTTGGCCTAGGTGGCCACAGGCCACCATGAAGGCCAGTGCCTGTAATAACCATTAGTGACCAAGAACAGAACAAGAACTATAAGTGATAAGTGAGAGTTGGCAATATATACCTTATATAAATGTGATTTTCTACCAATTTTATCCCGATTGTGCTATTCATATCATATCATGAGATAAAGTATCCATTTGGATCCAACATAGAGTAGTGCAGCATGTAGCATTTTATAACAGCCCACGGAATGAAGAGCGACCTTGGAGTTCCCTCTCTTGTGACATGGTTCACATAAGAGGAAAGCACTTTTTTACCTACTCTGCATTTCAAAATACTATTGTTATAGGACAGTCAAAGGAATATATATTCATTCTCAGAGCAGGATATTAATCGAAAGTACAGAACCACATTTATTTTGGGCTCACATTGGTAAAAGAACTACACTCACCTGTAGAAGGACCACTTGAGCAGAAACTGACGTGCAGCCTTGGCATAACTAGCACTGCCCTCATGTGGTTTCAGCACGGTTGTGACCACCTCATCCAGCCATACAGCCCACTGCTCCAGTGAGTTTTGCTGCTGCAGGGTCACCTTAAAGTCCTGCTCGAGCCGCGTTACCACACCCTCTTCGCACTGGCACACCCACGACGCTTGTTCCTGCACACAAGGTACACGCAGAAGTGTAAGATGGCCCGGCAGTAATGTGACCTGTTCGGTAAAACATTCGTCTCTTATTGAATACATTTGCCGTTTGATTCCAGTAGGCAGTCCTGATTGATACTGCACGTGGAACTCCTAGAAATAGGAACAACATGTCAGACATGCCAAACATATGGTGCAACCCAAAAACACAAACGGAGACCTATCCGCAAGGGAAAATTTTGCATGTGGGTAGAAAACACAATAACCACTCATGCATACAAGAGATTGACAGAGGGTCACACAGATGGGTTTATACATCCAAGTATTGTGCTGCCACATCTTCGTCACTTTGCTGCCCAACAGTTATGAAGGCTAATAATTCTGCACGATCCACCCCTTATATTCAAAGCAATAGACCATAGGTGTAAGTTGTCACATACACAAACGATATTGCCTTTATTGGAAGAGCTCTTATTTAACAAAATTGAAAAAATACAAAGCTCTTATCCAAGCAAGACTGTAAAATATATGTTTAACAGACTATTAGCTGCACCAAAAGTGCAAATTGCTAGCCTGAATATTCTTCTTCACTGAACATGTAAGAGCTCCCTACTGCACCACATAGCAACTGTACGTCTTTTATCAGGGGACGACTGGAATTCCTACACTGTAGACATGCCTTGTTTTTTAAAGCACTGGTGAACAATTACATTGATCAGACATATATTTCCACCTTGATATCAGTTCACCATATAGAAGGTAAACTGATAAAAAGTCTTATGTTAATTTAACGATGCTTCAACCTATCTACAATAACGGTTTGTTGGTTTTGTCTCATCTTCCTTTACATAAAATTTCCTGATATTAAAAAAGAAAGGTTTGAAAGTATAAAATCTAAATTTTCCCCACATTTATTTTTTAGGAGGGTAGTTGCTTGCTGCAACAAGCAATGCTTTGAGAACCTAAAACTTTGTGATAAACAGCAAGAACGATAGCCAGATGGTGGGGAGGAGATGAACAGCAGACTATGGAGGACATATTTTTATTGTTGAACACATATAAGAAAAATCTGGCAGAAATAAGAAAGTGATGTTGAGGTGGCATTTAACTCGACTACCCATAATTCTCTTTTTATTTTTAAAATCCATTAGTGTGAAAACACCAAACACCCCAATACTCAAGGACTACACATCTCCAACGAATTGATTAGAACACCCAGCTAACAACCATGAAAATATGTTTCCCGTGCCACACTGTGACACACAGTAGAGCCCCAACAGGCACTGCACTGGGCCGCAATACGCTTAGCGAAAACACGTAGACGCACACTGACGTACTTTGTTACGCGTGTGTGAATGCACAAAGGCACACTAACAAGCCGCACTGTGCACTGGTGTGCAGACGCCGCTTGCCTACACACCCATTGGTCTGCCAGCTGTCGAGCGCCGGCCACCACGCCATCAGTTCTGCAGATCCAGTGCCAACCGGCGGATGTGGGCATGGCCAAATTCACCAGGCATGATAACAATTGTAATGGATGAACAGAAGCGAGGTGGCTGGGAATGTGAACACAACACCAGCCTATGTTTTCGTAAATTAGATATTTTAACCAGAATATGACGCTCAGAATTTTAATCAGTCATCATTATGTATTATAACGGATGTTCAAGATTAACTACAGAATCCAATGCCTCTATTTAAAAAAAAAAAACTCTTTTTTTCTATCGACTCTTTTGTTACAATGCCCAAATTGTTCAGTGCCAATAATGTTTTTGGCTCTCTTGGCTAAACTTTCAAAAAGCAGATGGGTTTTTTGCTCCACATTTTATGAAATAACTTTGGAAAGAGAACACTAGTAGAGAGATGGAGAAATGCACTGCTTTGTTGACCTGCAAGCTCAATTGGGCAGCTTCAAGAGTCGAAAATAGCCCAAAAAGTTTCCACCTCGTCACTCGCTCAGAACAGGTGCGCATGCGCAGAGGGACTTTATTATTCCGGGAATGTTTTATTAGCCTCCTCTAGAGTATCAGGGAAAATTCCTAAACCATTGCCAAAAAAAGCAGATCTGACATCCCTGCGCAAACCAACGTTAGCTTGCATTCTTACATACACACACATGTGCGTGTGTGGCGTGCAAAAGCACTTATGCGCGCAAGACATGTAGCGAGATCACCGAATCTGATCATGAAGGCCGAATCTGCTCATGAACACAAACAGGTGCTCAAACGTGCACACGCACGCACATGCGTGTCTGGAGTGTGACGTTACCGCCCAGCATGAGAGTGCTTCTTAAAATAAACGGCCCCACAAGTGAAGTGCTGTTGCCTCCACAGTAATGTTTCTCCCTGTCTCCACGTCAAACCCAACTTATAGATGACTCCCACTGCAAGCCAAATGTAGCATGCAATTAAATGAAATGCACGTTCCAGTGCTTATATGTCTATTAATGTTATGGCATTGAGCTCAAAAAACCAATAGTCTCTTGTAGAACAGTAAAAGTTATCTTTTTAGGGGCCACTGCCCTTTGCTATATATTCCTGCTATATAGCTTTTACTATGTATTCAGTTATAATACCGTGTTTATGACAAATGTGATAGTATTTCATAACATAATAAAATGACCGAATTATTGTATTGTTCACATGCCTAAAGACAATTTTGCCACCATTTATTAAACAGAACCTCAAAAAAGCGTAAACAATAAGTTAAAGCTTATACACTCCTCTAATGCTACACAGTTATAGCACAGAAACAATGTAAGCATTTGGGGTATTCACAAGCCTAGAATACCTCTTCTGGAAGAGAAACTTTCGGTTCGGTCAAGTCTTCATTGCACTGCAAGATGGTGCTATATGGAATTGCAATTGGGTGAATAAGGAAAGTACTGACATAAATCTCATCTCATCTCATTATCTGAAACCGCTTAATCCTATTTAGGGTCACGGTGAGCCTGAGCCTATCCCGGAAACACAGGGCGTAAGGCAGGAATACACCCGACGACGGGACGCCAGTCCATCGCCGGGCATTGCGGGACAATTTTAGTCTGCGAGCCTATCCAGGAGCATGCTTTTGGACTATGGGAGGAAACCGGAGTACCCGGCGAAAACCCACGCGGACACGGGGAAAGCATGCAAACCCCACACAGAAAGGCACCCGAGCCGAGAGATTCGAACCCGGGACCTTCTTGCTGTGAGGCGTCAGCGCTAACCACTGGGCCACCGCGCCGCTCAGTGACATAAATAAATAAGAAAAAACTCAAAGAGCTAAGGTTTCTCGAAATGAAACATACTATTCTTATCACAATGCATGTCTCTGCTACCACACTTCAATGAAATATTATTCTGGATCACGAGTTTACCTTCTTTTGTCCTGTTTATATTACCATTCTCATCTGAACACAAATTTGCAATATATTATTTGTGCTAGCAGCAGCAGCTTTCTCTTTAAAACGCCAGCAAATGCCGAGACTGGACTTTGAAAATGTGCAGGCGTGGCAGGCACCTGCACGTTGGCAAAGTCGACACGGTTGAGGTCGTTGAGCATTTGGTTGATCTGCGATGTGTTCTGCAGAACAGCCCGCGCCGCTTGAGCCAGGTGGTTCAATGACGTGTAGCGCCGCAGAGTCTGAGCGAAGGCACTCACCGCTGCCACCTGTTACCACATATGGCAATCACGATTATTACTGGATTCTTTTAAATCCTTTTCTCCCAAGTTGTTATGACAATATTCCTATTGGCTTCATATTATCATAACCGGATATTTTGGAGCTTGCACATAAAGTAATGAAATTTCAACCTCTAGAAGATAACACCACATTACTATTTCCGAGTTCCCTTCAATTTCTAATAATGTTCACTAAATGATGCATCTTCTTGCACTAGCCGTAAAATCAAGAAATATATATGCATTTTCATTATTAGAGTAATAATTCATGAACTAGGTAAAATCACACTCCCTTAGATTTTAAAAGTTAGTTTAACCATCAGTGGGTGAAACCCAGATTCTTGTGAGATCATCTATTCATTACATTTCAGAAACTGAGCGAGTTTATCGTCGTTGGCCAAGACCCATATTCTAAAGCAAAATTCTCAAGCATGTAGGCTCTGTACTCTGGTGGTAATACCCTTCTTTATCTCCACATGGAGTTAGCCCAATGGCTGTGATACCCACAACAATGACGTATTTGTGCATATAGTGATCAGTAGCCTTCTTTGCACTCAATTTTCCTGACAAGATAGATTAGAATTTAGTCATGAAGTCTGCCTGCGAGTCATCCATGGGAGACATTACAAATGAAGGGTACTGTTTAGGAACATGAGATTATGGAGTGCTTTCAAGTGGATAAAAAAGCGTACCCATCAGGGTACTTCAACTGGCTGCCTGTGGGCCAGGTATGGCTCACAAAGGCGTCTGAAGTGGTCCAATGAACTAATGTTCACTGAAATATGGCTAGCAAGCCATAAAAGCAATACATATGATTGACTTGAAATCAAGATAAACAAAATATAAAAATAACAAAGCTGTCGACAACAGAAATATTAACAAGATGCAAGCAAGATATGCAAGTGATAAAAAAACCGAGACATATAGTTAAGTATTTTTGTAGACATTCATCACCATTAAGGCGTTTTTCCCAATTTTCCTTAGGATATGCCCATTATGATGCCATGACCGTGTTGTCAAAATTGATTTTGACGTGCTACGTAGCATCGTGTTTTTCCCAAACATGTTGGTTTTATTGTGGACCACCAGAAAATATATAAATAACCTTTGTCTAACAAACCACCCCCAGCTTGAATGAGCATGAGACAGCATTCATCAAAGTTATCAGTTGTGAGGCAATGGTAAAAATTCCACTTTGCCATGGTGAAACTTAGTCCTGCAGGCTTTCCAGAGGGAAATTACTACAGAGTACTGTTTTTACCATCCCTAAAATTATGTTGTGCGGGAGTCAGCTCCAAACCAAAATGTTAACTTGTACCTTCTGTGAGTCCATTGCTCGGATTACAGTACTACCCAGTTTGAGATCATTATAATAATAGTGCATGTTCGTGGATCAGCTGCACCAAGTAATGCAAAAAACTAGTCTAACTTGGACTCGCACTTGCCTTGGCATGTATGACTTCCTGGGGTAGCCCACTCAGGGCTGTAGCCAACCAGCCCTCCAGGCTCTTGGCAAAATTCCGGATTGCTTGTGTCAAGGCACCTGCAGCAAACAGCCCAGCCTTCGTCAAAATCACTTTTTAAAAACTCACAATGTCAAAAACACAAACTTTGGAGTGTATGGTTTACGCTTTCAATTTGTTTAAATTAGCTCCACCACTCTTCACTGATAGGCATGCTACCAGTGCTCCATCGATGCCATTACAGTTTGACTCACACATTTAATGCAATTTCACTAGATTTTTAACGATGGTGCAGCGTTTGTCAATTTAAAGTATATAATTTTACTCACAAAGCTTCAAACTTCCATGTCATCCAAGGACACACAGCCTAGGTATGGATTTATAAGATGGTAGCTATTTGATTTTTTTGGTTGCATCTACATTCAACATTGAGACAGAAAAAATAAATAAATATGAAAATAATAAAGAATGTCCTCATTTGTAAACTATGCATTTTGGCTCTATGCATTGGGTGGTAAGGGAGCTTCCACCGGGACTCCTGTTGTGAGGCTTCGGTTAAGACTTCAACTATACTGCGAGATAAGAGGCTGTACACTTGTTTACCAATAGCACACATTTGTAAATAAATGTCAGATGACAACACGTAAATCAAACTGTTCATCACAGTTCCTTGAATATAGGGGCTACAACAAATCTCTTAGCAACATCACAATTTTGGAAACTAATAAAAACCACTCCACAAAGCCACACAATTGAACTGTTCGTTGTCAAACACAACAAAAACTCTCACAATGGCAGGCCCTGCGCCGGCGTTTGTGAGGAAGAATCGGGTGAGTGGCACTCACTGGGGATGGGCCGTAGCACGTCCGGGATAAGCACCTCCACCAGTGCCTGGTAGAGCAGGTAGTCACAGCTCCGCATCCACTTCATGACTGGCTCCCACCGGCACAGTGTCGCCAGCGCCCCCTTTGGGAGCCGCTTCTCGTAGCCATTCTCCCTGCAGAGAAAACAAAGCACCAGTGCTCGAGTTATAAACGTTAAAAGCTCCGCTCATATCTTAGGTTGGAACCATAGAATTATTAGCTGTACGCGACCTCCCTCATCTTCTAGCATGTGCATATTTGCCTGCGCCGGGTAATCTGTATTGGTTAGTGCCCTCAGTTTTCAATCCAGTCTGGTCAAACGGTAATCATCTGCAGTATGTCAATAGTCTGCAGCTGATGACAGCATTTGCGAAACATTGTGAGTTGATGGTCTCTGTCCAGTCACCAATCATTACACAAACAAATATTATTAACGTTGGTTGACTGGGATGGCCGAGAAGCCCTGGACACTAACGTGTCAGACCATTGAGCTGGCACCACTGCGATCCTCGGTTAGAATGCTTTGTTTCAAGCCCCTATGATTATTCGAGGTCAAGGGTAGCAAGATGATATTTCAAGCCTGATCAGCAATCACTTCATAAACACGACTTGAATTTGGGTTATAGCTTATTTCATACAATTGTACCTTTAAAAAATGAATGTCCGATTCATCACCATGTGCCCAATACTGTCCATGGGATATAAGGGTGCACCATGATTAAATGGTTGTCCAATATTGTACCGGAATAATCTTATTTGGGCTACCGCCTGACACGACATGTCATTTCTCAAAATGGGAACTTGTGTGTGTACAATTATACATCTTATTTACCCCCTTGTTTGTGTGGTGGCTTTTCTCTTGGCACTCAAGTTTTCAATATATTTTATAACAACACTCGTAAAAGAGTCGAGACCCAATGAGGCTTCCTTGTATAAACTGTATTATTTACAGTGTGCAAATGCAAACTCTTGCCTGTGCTGTACGTCCATGGTGGTATCATCATCATCCGGAGGGCTGTACCTCCAGAAAGTCTGCCATATGGTCTCAATCAAACCAAACTGCAGATTCACAACAATGTCCAGGATGGCCTGCATAAGGAAGAAACACTCATCTTAAACGGTTTGTGACCTCAAACAAAATGGGAGTTACAGGTGCACACACAAGCATCTACACTCGCATACACAGACACCTTATTCTTGAAAGCTGTAATGTAGGGCCTATTAGTGACCACCTATTACAAGACACATGACAAGCGAGTGGTGTGGCTGCACACTATACGGTCTATACATACTGTCTATAGTGTGTATGTGTATATATACATACAGTCTATAGTCAGTTGATATCGTATACAGTCGAGAGTATATATAGTCTATACATATGGTCTAAAGTGTATACATACAGTCTTTAGCCTATACATACAGTCTATAGTGTAGTGATGCGTCGCGTCTTGGGTGTGGCCCTTCCTTGCGCCCGTGTCTCCAGAGGTGGGCTCCAGCCCCTCTTCAACATGATCACCTGCACATGTGCAGCTCTAAAGAGCATGATTCCTACATCGGTTCCTTCTAACTTCTGGCATTTTCCGTTATCTAATGATACTTCAACGCCCTCGTTATATCCGTCAGGGCGCTGGTAACAAAAAGCTCATTAACCTGACTACAATTGATTTCCCTACCCCCATCCCCGTATAAAGCCCTACATATCGGCTGCTGAGGAAACAACAAGTTAGACCTTTTGTAACTCGATGTTGCTTGAGAAAAATACCGCTGGTCGGTTCCCTTCTCCAGCATGCACATTGTCTGCAACTGAAACCTACTTTGCCCTGCTCAATGTGCACTCTCTGAAAACAATGTGCACTCTCTTATAAATCCCCTCTCATTACGGAGCTGATCTGGGACAACAGTCTGGACCTGCTCTGCCTAACAGAGACCTGGAATCATAAAGATGATTTTCTCACACTAAATTAGGCTCTACCGCGAGACTTTGCACTCCATCAGAAGGCTCGTTCCCATGGCCGTGGTGTCGGCTTTGCAGTTCTCCACAATGTGGCTGCCAACATCCGACCGATTCCGTCGCCGACCTTCAATTTATTCCAGCATATGTTTATGGATTGGAGGTCGGCTTAACCTGTGGAGTTGGTGCTGCTCTAACGCCCACCTGGAGCATCCACTTCTTTTGTCAATGAACTGTCTGAGCTGCTTTCTAAGCTGTGCTACAGTTCTGAAAGGATCCTAATTCCTGGCGATTTCAACATCCATGTTGACTGTCTAAAGAGCCTTCTTGCAAAGGATCTCATGGCCACTCTGACCTCACTTGGCTTCACTCAACACGTGACATCTGCCACTCACAGATGTGGCCATACTCTTGACTTGGTTTGCTCATGGGGCATTTTGGTCACCAACCTGTCCGTCACTGACCCTGGTCTGTCTAATCACTCCGCTGTGCGGTTTGATCTTCAAGTACAGCCTCCTATTTCCATCACCAAGCGCCAAATCCAATCCGAAACCTTAAAACCCTGACTCCAGATATTTTCATCGCATCAACCAGAAATTCATCACTTTCTGCCTCGGCTCACTCTGCCTCTGATGCAACAGCAGAAACTTACAACAGCCTGCTATCAAGCATATGGGATGACATGGCCCCAATAAAATGACGCTATGTATCGGGCAGAAAACCATCGCCCTGGTATACTGCTGAATTCCAGGATCTCAAGGCGAATGCACGCAGGGCAGAACGGACCTGGAGAATATCTGGCCTCACCGTTCATGCTCAATCTTTAAGGAACAGCTCAACCGCTATGGGAAGGCACTTGACTGCGCTCGTACCAACCATTGTTCCAGCACTGGCAAATGCCTGTGACAAGCCCAAGATTATTTTCTTGACCATTAATCGGCTCCGTTGTCCAAAAAGTCACTCACGCTCACCTCCCTTCACAAATAAAGATCAGGCAGATCATGACTCAGTTTCTCAGAAAAAGCTGAAGCCCACCATATCTCTACCCAGCCTCAACCACCAACTAAGATAATCGGCTCCGTTGTCCAAAAAGTCACTCACGCTCACCTCCCTTCACAAATAAAGATCAGACAGATCATTTGACTCAGTTTCTCAGAAAAAGCTGAAGCCCACCATATCTCTACCCAGCCTCAACCACCAACTAAGACCCCAATAAATGTTCCAACACCTCCTTGACATCAAAACTCCTGGAATTTTCCGAGTTAACGGAATCCGATGTCTTTTCTTTAGTTACCAGATCTCGGCCCACAAACTGCTCCCATCCAAAATCAATCGGGCAAATTTCAAATCTCTTGCCACTTTTGTCACTAATATCTTTAATAACTCACTTTGCTCTGGTATCGTTCTCCTACTATTAAAATGTGCCGCAGTTACCTCTGCTTAAAAAACCTGGCACTGATTGCAACACCCGATAATTATCGCCCCATTTCAAATCTACAATTCCTCTCTAACAACCTTGAATGTGCCGTAGCCACGCAACGCCAGAAGCACGTTCTGAACAATGACCTCCTCGAACCCTTTCAATCTGGGTACAGATTTGGCCATAGTGCTGAAAATGCTCTGGTAAAAGTCGCTGATCACCTACTCGTCGCTGTTGATGAAGGCTTGCCAAGCATTTTTGTCCTCCAGGACCTGAGCGCCACCGTTGACCACTCGATCTTACTTTAAGCGAAGGGAGTGTATAGGGGTTTCTGGCTGTGCCCTGCATTGGCTGAGTTCCTACCTCTATGACCGGAAGCAATTCGTCAGCCTCGTAGGACAAAACTCAGAGATCAATCCTGGTTTGTCTGGAGTTCCTCAGGGCTCAGTTCTCGGCCCACTCCTCTTCAGCATCTACATACAACCGCTTGGCCATATCCTGCGCAGGCTCAATCCAAATCTATTTCCACACAAAGCCATCCAGCAATGCGTATGGTCTTTGCATGTCGTCCTCACTGTCAACTGTGAAGACTTGGCTCAATTCAAATTTCCTAAAACTAAATGGCGACAAAATAGAAGTTTTGCTTGTCAGAACCCTGCACCAATTGTCCAAGGCTGAACCTATCCAATTAATGCTTGACGACCAGACCATCAAAGTTGCTGAGGTGGGCCGGAATCCAGGTGTGACTTTTGATTCCTCACTCAGTTTCGAGACACACATCAACACAGTGATGAAGGTAGCCTATTTCCATCTCAGAAATATAGCCAGACTGCGCAACATTGTCACCTGCTGATGCTGAGAAGCTATAACATTTTCATTCCTTCACGAATCGATTACTGCAATGCACTGCACCCTCGCAGCCCTGTCTACATGATCATTAGTCTGCAATATGTAGAGAATGCGGCTGCTAGAGTCCTCACTCACACACCCATCCACGATTACATATCCCCAGAACTGATATCTTTCCACTGGTTACTGGATAAACACAGGATTGAATTCAAGATCCTCTTTCTCACCTACAAGGCTCTCACTGGCGCTGCTCCGACATGCATCAGTGACCTACTTGAGGCAACCTCCTGAACACAACAATTTCTATCCTCCAATACAGGCTTGCTGCATGTGCCCAGATCGCACCTCCATTTGATGGGTGACAGATCCTTCTCACATGCTGCTCCCAGACTCTGGAATGCCCTTCCATTTGAGATTCGATCAGCTGAATCTCTGGGCATCTTCAAATCTCGTCTCAAGACTCACTTGTTCCGTAAGGCTTTAAGCCCTCTGGCTAGGACTGTTGATGCGGATCAATGTTGTTGTGACGGAATCATGGCTCTCTGCCCACCCACGCCTGCTCGAGAACTATTCCGTCCTTGTTTGCTTAAGATTTTTTAATTGCTTAATTTACGCCCAATAATTTAATGCAAAAAATTGACTTCCAGTTGAACTGTTCTGATGTTGTTATTGATGTGCCGTTTTCTCCGCAGCTCGGTGCAGCGCTTTGTGACCCTCGGGTGAAAGCGCTCTAGAAATGCAATTATTATTGTTTCCCAATTGCTGATGTTTTTCACCCCACACCAAGTTCTAAATCAAACTTGAGTCAAATTACAGAGAGGCCCAGAACACGTTCTGATATCAATATCACATCTTTGGTCAGGAATCAAACTCAGGTAGCCAGGATAATCGGGCAATGTACTGACCATTATCCCACCATATAAATATACAGTGACACAAAAACATACAGATTTGTTTTAAATCATGGTTGCTAAACACAGGTCCATAGGGCTGACACGCCAAAAGGCCTGTAACAAACAGCACGGTTGAAAGTATAGTAGATAAACTAGCAAGGTTACAAGAAAATGGGAAGAGATGATAGGAGGAAAGTCTAAAGTCAAACATGTGAGGACAAATTTTAAAAAATGTATTTGGTTCTGCATTCTCATGGGTGACTATGTGGAAGAGAGAAAACTATAAGAATGGTAGACTGAGCCCTCAACATGGGATTAAAACTCAAGGGGTGACATTTGTGGGAACAATAATCATTGTTTGAAAATTTCTCACAACAGCTGCTCTCTCAGGACACATATTTAAGCCTGAAGCCACCTTCAGGCCTGAGGGAGGCGAAACGTCATGAAGGAGAGGATTAAAGCTCGCTATAGCTATCTCGAAACAGCCGCTGTATTAAGAGCAATTTTCATACGCTGAGCCATGACAACTTCCAGCAATAAGTTAACTATGCTGGTTATTATAGAAAAGTGACAAGGAGGCTACATATACACATAGAAATATAAGCGCCTCTCCAACGTACCTCGCAGTGCTCACGATACAGTGTCTGTAGCGTGCGCACGTGCTCAATGGCAACGCCCTCCGGGAAGGGAATGTCCCCTAAGTCCACGTCTGCAAACGCCGGCAGTGCCCGCGACGCATCTGTGGGGGCGGGGTTCCAGCCGCAATGAGTCACAACCAAAGCAACAAAAACAGAACTAAACCAACAGCTATCGGTAGCCTGGCCCTCACCTCCACCAGGCTTAAGTGTGAACACAGGCTTAAGTGCTACTCCATGCAGTGAAATGTCCACAGTTTAATTTGGGGATTAGTAGAACACATAATTTGTGAAATGTTCAAATGCATTCGGCTGCAAGGTTGCTAAAAGATGGTAGTACAAAAAGTAGCCTTTCCACTCATCTCCTGATATATGTGGATTTTCTCCATGCATTCCACTTTCTTTGCACATGTAAAACATTCAATTTGATAAAATATTTGGCAGAACACCTTCAAAATGTTTTGGCATTAACATGCAAATGCAGAAGCTTCATAAATAGTTTTCAGGCCCAGGAAGGCTTGCCAAGATATATAAATGCCATTACTTTAATAATAAATATACATCATCATTATCAATATCTGCTTAACCCTGTTACAGCGTCACGGGGGGCCGGAGCCTATCCCAGCAGACAGAAATTTCAAGGCGGAGCTATACCCACTAAATCCTGCACTGTGACACCAATAATGAGAATTAAATCAAGCTGTGCCTGAGGATGCTTCTGCGCCTGAGGATGCTTCCAACGTGTGAGGCGAAACGTCGCGAGGTGGGGAGAGGGAGCAAACGACGCGGCTGTCCAGAGAGAGCAGCTTTTCGAAGCAATCATCATTCTCCATGATCGTCGTCCAGTACCTAGGAACTGCTGGTGCTGCTGGGTTTGAGCGACGAGTGCTTGCTCAGCCGAACCATGTGGCCCCACGCCCTGTGCCTCACCCACTCCATCTGCCTTCGTTGTTGGCTTGAATCTGTGTGTGGGGAAACATGGGGTGATCCCGTTAGTGTTAAAAGGAAGACCCAATACCAACCCCAAGGCCAATCCTATAATCCCCTAAATAGCGATTTTTTAGTTCATCCTTGTAATGACTCGATGGACTGTCACAATTCAGGGACAATTCCAAGCATGAATAATTGTTTGATAATCCAATACATACAGTATGTATTGTGTACATGCATGTGTATAGAGCATGTACAGAAATGTACATAGGGAAAAATATATCAATAAGAAATAATTGATTCATATATGATTTAATGCATGAACTGTGGGAATAATACTGAATTAACTTGAGCAGACTGAATACAAATATTTATAGCAGCAACTTTTTACATCACCAATCAACATTTAAAGTGAGATATGATGTAGGTCCCCATAACATTTCAGCTGAAAGGTTCTGTAGAGGATCAACTATGTTAACATGTAATTAACAGAACAGGTTTTTACCATTTCTGGCAATTATGCAGGTGTTTAGATGTTAAAACACCAAAATAGACACATTTCACAATGTGTCTAGTTTGTAAAAGCCACAAATACTTGTGGCAAACTATGCAAACAGGAAGCTTTGATAACATATGCATAGTTTGCCACCAGTATTTGCGGCTTTTGCAAACTAGACACATTTTGAAATGTGTCTATTTTGGGGTTTTAAGATCTTAACAACTGTATAATTGCCAGAAATGGTAAAAACCTGTTCTGTTAATTACATATGTACACTGGCAAAAAGTACCCATAGCGTAAACAGCTCCACCTGAGCTACGAAGCATTGATATTGCATTGTCCTGAGCTGACTGCCTTTTGGCAACATCTGGCTGACACTGACAATCAGGCTCAAAAGAAAGCCATGTCTGGTGTAGGCCGAACAGTTTTGAAGGACAATGCATATGTTATCAAAGCTTCCTGTTTGCATATTTTGCCACCAGTATTTGTGGCTTTTGCAAACTAGACACATTTTGAAATGTGTCTATTTTGGTGTTTTAAGACCTTAACACCTGCGTAATTGCCAGAAATGGTAAAAACCTGTTCTGTTAATTACATATGTACACTGGCAAAAAGTACCCATAGCGTATGTCAACATGTGTTGGACCTTTACCCATCCCCATGGGGCCAGTGGTGGTCCTTGTGGTGAGTTCAATGCTTGGCCCACTATAATGGGCCAGGTTACTCAGTGCCATGTGAGCTGTGTGGACTTTGTAATTACATATATTGAGATCCACAGCAAATTCCTTGTGACTTGTGTGAAACCTGTGTTAAGACATATCCTTGTTGTCAGTCACAGTTAACCTGGGGTGAACCCGACAGTGGGCTGCAGTGGTGGACAATGTGTGGGACAGTCCCATATAATCTGTCATAGGCCTTTTCATGAAAGCAATGCTATACTTAAGACTATATGGGTCATCGATGAATTCCATTTTTTTGGGTTAGGTCAGGTAAAAAATGGTTGTCGTGGTGGAGGGTTTATTAGGGCAAACATGGATTTCATTGATAACATTGGTTCACGAAAGCCTTCGAATTAAAGTTATATGGGTCATGTTTTCCATTTTATAGGAGTGGTTTGGGTTCCTGCCTGGGCTGTGGCTGTGATTGTGGGTGAGTGTGAATGTGGCCGCACCGCTGCTTCTGGATAAGTGGTTGCTGCCGCAGGGCTGCATGCTGGTGGTCATCTTGCATGCGGTTGAGTGGAGATGATGCCTTGATGCGGATGCCATAGTAGTGGTACTTCGAGTTACCTCTGCCAACGTGCACACAGTTGTAATAATAAGGCTAGTGTACTCTAAAGAGGTTAAATTCACAACAACAGGAAACCAAACTTGTTATTGCTTCTTGAAATTATCCACAACTCTGAATCGTGACAATTTAACAAATTACCATGCATATAACAGTATATCAAACAATGTACGATTACTCTTGCAATACATATAAAACGTGCTATACAAAAGCAAATTATTTTCAATTTAAATATAAGTTGTATGTAATCAGTTTACGTAAACCCTACACTGCCACTGGTGATGATGTATTCACAATAGCAAAAATATATATTGATTTCAACAACGCCAAATCAAAACTTACTAAATCGCAGCTGGCGCAAATCATATGTTTCCAGGGCAAATAACCCACAGCATAATTAGCTCGACTGGCGTAAATCATGTATACAGGGAAAATAACTCATAGCTGAAACAGCGCGACCTGAGCTACTAAAGCATTGATAAGACATTGTCCTGAGCTGTCTTGCCTTTTGACAACATCTGGCTAACACTGACAATTAAGCTCTAAAGAAAGCTATGTCCAGTGTAGGCCAATCAATTTCAAGCTTTATCAAAGCTCTATTTGCAATATTTTGCCACAAGTACGTGTGGATTTTTGGAAACTGGACACTTTGTGAAAAGTGATGATTGCTTCGAAAAGCTGCTCTCTCGGGACAACCGC
>JAZEWT010000018.1:13911198-13945514 GCA_036362905.1 Mordacia mordax
CGAGGAGAGGAGAGAGAGCCATCGACGCGGCTGTCCCGAGAGAGCAGCTTTTCGAAGCAATCATCATGCATCGAGCCGTGAAAACCTACATCATTACTTTGTGAAAAGTGTCTATTTGGTGGTTTAAGACCTTAACAGCTGTATAATTTCCTGAATTGGTGAAAGCCTTTTCTCTTTTTTTTACATATTATACTGGAAACAGTACCCACAGCTTACCTAGCACAAATCATTACATGCTCAGTGATGACAGGGGACGTATCTGAAAAGTGATAGGTGCAGGTTTGATTGCTTATCCCCTAATGCTGCCTGCTGCACCCTCTCCAAGAGACACCCTCCCCCCCCTCCCATCCCACCACAGGGCCAGACCTGGTGCCGAGGCGCCGTGTGCGAAGGCCAAGGAACACGGAGCGGATGAGCTTGCCAAAGGATGCTGCATTTACGGGGTCCAGCTTTTGCTCTTGGCAGTGACGCAGATAGTGGTTGTAGAGGGTACAGCGTGGCAGGCTCACCCCCTCTGCCGTCTCGTAGTTGTCGATCAGCCACTGTACCTGTGGCCAATGGAGCCAGAATGCGTGGAAAGGGGCGTTGGGGAGCAGACACAAGCAAGGGGTATGTATGAAGCACGGTGGCAAGCCCTTGTCACATCACAGGCTTACACATTGTGTCGCATTCAACAAACAAATTGATATTTAATTTGTGAATTGAAAACCTTTAGCAACTGTATTGTTCCCACGTTTCATTATAATAATAATTGCATTTATAGAGAGCTTTCACCCGAGGGTCACAAAGCGCTGCAATATTGTTTCTTGTGTGTGAACATGTCTCTTACAGTGTCTTTATTGTTTCTCTTGTTTTCACTTTTGATATTTGCAGTTTTGATATACTCATACCAAGGCATTCCTTGAGAGACTTTAGGTTTCAATGTTGTCATACTTGACAATAAAGGTCTACGGCAACTACTTTATTGCATGGGCATGGCACAAGGGGGATCCAATTCGCTTGTGGCTGAGGAGGGTGCTTGCAGAGAGCCAACAATTACCCTGAAGTCTAATTATGAGTACGTAACTTACAAGTGTGAACAAAATCTCCAAATTCTGGCCAAAATTGTGTCCGTAGAAATGGTTCTTATGGCACGTAGAATCCATGCCGGCACCACCTCAACAAATTATTGGTCGTGTTTTTATCCTCTTGTTATTTTCAATATAGTTATCATATTGTGTTTATTTAACCCTACCTCATATCAAGACAATTGTGAATGCATACATTATCACGTGAAATAGTTCAAAATTAAGCTGCCTGCCAGTAAACGACTTTAATACAACTTTCTGCCTGGCTCCACTCATTGTATGGGAAGCTGTTTGATATTAGTTTTATGGACTGCAATATATTATTATAATTACTTTAGGCAGCTAGAGTGATACAAATGGGACCTCCAGTGTATTTTTGAACTGTTCCTTTACGGTTCTGTGGCTTGTTTAGCATGGATAAACAAACTTGAATCTGGGTTCTGGCATCAGTCTATAAAAGGAGGGCAGGCCACATATTACAGCCCCATTATTATTATTATTCAAACACTACCTCTTATATGAATGATATACAGGTATTATAGCAAGCTAACACGATGAGCAACAGCACCATTTACAATATATAGAGCACTTTTCAGTTAGAATGTATTTAAAATCTGTAATCCTGCAAATGCAACTAAGGCAGTGCATGTATTGTAATGATGTAGGTTTTCACGGCTCGATGCATGATGATTGCTTCGAAAAGCTGCTCTCTCAGGACAGCCGCGTCGATGGCTCTCTCTCCTCTCCTCGCGACGTTTCGCCTCACATGTTGGAGGCATCCTCAGGCGCCTGAGGATGCCTCCAACGTGTGAGGCGAAACGTGCATGTATTTTAACTTAAATTGTATTCACATATCAACTGTGGCTTATGTCGCACAAAGAGAACTTAACAATGTCAGCATTATGAACCACGCTCAAATAAAAAGGTATTTTTAATACTTTGGGAAATTAGTGACCGAAATGCCACATGTTTGAATACGGTCAATGAGCTGTAACAATCAGGCAAGACGCTATAAGAGAAACCCCAGTTATAGTTAAATTTTATAAGAATTGGGCCTTACCAAAGGAGCACACCTGTGATTCCACTACCTTGTAACAAAGCCATCTCTGTCCTATTTCACATTGCATTTAGTTCACTTCCACCAGCCGCTGCACAACTGTTTAATGGACAACCACTAAAGTGGCAAGATGGGCAGGGATTGGCGTGCGCTGTGAGACAATAACATAGTATCATTGATCTCAGTACGCTGCCAACCCCAGCCACTAAGCTGCCAATTTCTGCAGATTGCCACCTGCCCTGGCTTACACATGAGGCATCATAATCAGCAAGGACAAGATGGCAGCGAAGCGATGGGCACCACCAAATTAAAATGTAACAAACAATGGCAAAATCCCCCAACAGACTGTATAAGACTGCGCGAGGCGATGTTTGCGAAAAAGCCATTTCACTCTAAAGCAGAGATGGTAGTATAAAGTGGCGTGCAAAAAAAATTCGGCAAAACCAAAAAAGGACAGGAGTGCAGAAAGGCTCAGAGCAAAAAGAGAAGGGGTTAGAGAGAAAGTGGACACTTACATGGTGGTTTAGCAGAGAACTTTGCTGATTCGGGAAACCCTCAGAGCTTTGCAGGGTCTCAAACGTCAACTCAATCTGATGGCGAGATGGCACACAGGCAGCTCAGAAAGCCAGGGACAGGGGCTGTGGGCCTACGTGCCTTTTCAGCAAAGAGACCAATCTATTGAGCAAAATAATTGCTGCCTGGAAACTCAAAAAGATAAAAATAAAAGAAAAAAACCAAGAGGCAATAGAATTGCAAGAGCTTAAGAGGCTCACCACAGTTTTGCTGGATATAGCATTTATAAGCAAGCAGCAGGCAAATATTTATTAAATGCATAATTCACAAAGATAATTTTCATGAGTGTGCGGAAACTTTCAATGTTAGGCACCATCTTACAGCGAATGAAGATGTGGATTTTTTGTTATTACATATTAACACTAAGTGACAGCTGCACAGACACCTTACACACTCAGGAAAATAACGAGCAAGTGAAACGGTCTTGACAACCACCAGCATTTCACGAGTTAAGTGGACTTTTGCCAATATTTACAATGATAAATTACTTTACATTAACATTCATCTTTCTATAATGTTTGCTGTATAATAAGAAAATAAAATTATAGCAATTTAGAGGGAAAGTGCTGGTTAAGGTGGTTGTGTGCAACAGGCTTCACTTAACATTAATGTGACACTCGCCAGTAACAGGCTTAAAAAGCAAAATACACTGAATCATCAAAGTTAAAACATTACGGCTTGGAATAATCATTCACAATCACCAACGACACTGAGCACAGGGAGATTGTCTTCGGATCTTTATTGTGCAAGCTTATTACTTGCTTAATTACGGACTGAATTTCTTACAGACTTGCAGGTGGTGCAGCGCCAAGATGCTCAACTCACAATCGTAAAACTATACATTAATACAGTGGTCAAGCCAGTCAACTCAGCCACTCAGCGCCTGACGCAACATTGCAGACCATCAAGTGGTCATTTTAAAGAGCAACATTTGTCATAACAATGTAGAACTTCCACAAATGGTCAACACAAGGTTGGCAACAGCCTAATACCCCTCGGTTTTTGATCAAACATGGAAATAATTCCACACGTTTTTAACTATAAACGACACAGATATATAAAAAAATCTAATTACATTTAACACTTTGCACAGCAGGTGAATAATTCGTATACCAGCTTGGCAGAACTGCAGTGCCTCATTACTCCAAGAGCCAGAGTAAACCTGCCTGCTCACTAGACTTTGACGCTTCTGTGCAATTTTTCCTGACGCCTCTGGTGAGCATGAACGTCTATCACACTCACCGTAGCGGGCGAAGCACGTGTGGCTTGGCTCAGCGACTGCCCTGAACCATCCATCGTCTGGATGAGGTAGGCACCCCCAGCCTCTGTGAGGACCTGTCCGCCGCCGACCCCCATGGTGGTCATCTCTGTGCCACCGCTGCTGCCTGTGCTCATGAGGCCATGCGATGAGACCACGGTGCCCAGCTGTGTTGTCACCCGGCCCTGGAGACGCAAGCAAAATTAGTCATTTTTCCCATGGCACACAAGGACATGTACAGGCCTTTTTGGCAGCCTCCCTATGCCGTGCGAGTGAAGGGGTTAAATTGACCATACTTCACCAAGCCAATCCGTGGCAGGAAACAGACGCTGAAGCATTCAACATTACATTGGATATTACTACATTATAATTGCTCTAAAGAGCCGCTCTTAGAGCAGTGAAACGTCGCGATGGAGGGAAAGGGAGCGATTGACGCGGCTGTCTCAAGAGAGCAGCTTTTCGGTGCAATCATTATGCATCGAGCCATGAAAACCTACATAATTATATTCCTACATTGCCCTCTGCTGACAACATAACCCCTCGGTAGCCGATAACACTTGATTTATGCACGATGGTCACTCATCCACTCACTATCTAGCACTGTTTAGCTTCTGTGATCTGATGCGATCTGGCAGATCTCATGTAATTCTTTTGAATAAATAATAAATACTTGTGCCTAGAATTCTACGCATTCATCATCTGCATAGAAATAGTCTACAATAAATGGATAAAGACTCATTGCATGCCTTATGGATGGAACATTACCACACAGTGGCCAGGTGACATTGTGGTTAGAAGCTTCCAGTTGTAACAATCTCAAAAGACCAAATTCCAGTTGGATGCAGACTCAACCCACCATTATGATCATTCCCTTCAGTGTCAATGATGTGATTATCAGTTTGGGGGATGTCAAGAAAGAGTGGTTGTAACATGGAGTGTGTGGTCCTACAATAGGGATGAGCAATTTCTACAACTCAGGGTTGCTAACAGAAATAAGCACTCCACAATTCTCTTGAGCAGGTAGACAGTGACACTAAAATGATGTTATAAGTAATACATTTTTAAATGCCAAGTGTACTTATGGAGTATGTCAATACACAATTATGTAATTATGGTAATTTAATAGATATGGATCGTGTTGTATTGCACACAATGAAATGACTGCAAAAAAAATTAATACTAATAATAAACATGGCTTGAATGTTAGGAATAAAAATTGGGTTCAGATGAATCTGCACTTTAATTTTCCGATGTAGATTTTAGCAAAAAAAGTGGGTTTTTTTAAACTATGAAAAAAAAAGTTCAACAAGCCTGCAAACGAGATCACCCCACCCCACTATACCTGCGCTACTGCAGAAATGATTTTCAGTCTAATCCTGCTCATACTTTTTATTCCAGTCATTTTGTACCACGACTGAAATGAACACTATCCCATGCTCACATGCATGGTAAAACACTTCAATATTGACTTGGCAAAACAACAGAACTGTTATATGAAGGGGTTCATGTCGAGAAGTCACTTCCCAATAATGAAGGCCGCTACTTCTTGTTTGTTGCGCACACTAGTACCTGTGTGTCATAGTAGACAGGGCCCTCTCCCTGGCCGTACAGCTGCGCCTCACTGTAAGGATAGGATGTTGCTCGCCTGCTCGCCCACAAGCAAAGGAAATCGCCTTTACTGTCCCTGCAAACCACACATCTAACAATTAATGTTGCCTATTATTTTTTGGCTTTTATTTCCTCCTCAAGTCTTACCCTGATAGCACCACTGAAGTATTAAAAAAATGAGGGGGCAGCACTTAACTCATCCATATTGTTACATGACATAAAAAAACCAATATTTAAATTCTCAGGACTTGCACCCAGATATTAATAATCATCATTATTAATATCTACTTAATCCTTTACAAAGTCGTGGGGAGTCAGAGCCTATCGCAGCAGACAGAGGGTGAAAGGCGGGGCTGCACCCAAGATCTGACTCCAGTACACCGCAGGGCACTGGGGGCAATTTACTCAGTTGGCCAATTAACCTAGGCAACAGCGTGTCTTTGCAAGATGGGATGAAACTGGAGCACCCGACAAAAATCCACATGGACACAGGGTAATGGCCAGATAGTGAAAAAAAAACTATTTAACGTGCCATGTTTATGGTGTGCCACCAATGATGACTGTACTGAGCCTATCATGTTTTTACTCTTGAGATTTCAGTTGTCACAGTTGTGCCTGCCAAGGTTTAAAACCAAGAACTGAGAGATGGTAGCTCAGTGTTCTGATCTAGCCATCCAGTGACAACTTACACCGCAAACATTTAAAAAACAGGTAAGCTCCATTTTCCTCAATGTTAGATGGCCTCTGTGTAAATATTCAGAAGACGGCCACTTTTCACAAAGAGACTGTGCAGTGTCATAAAAAGACAAAGATCCCCCGTTTAGCCTTAACAGACTGTAGGATCAAGTGCCATTAACAAGCACCTTTGAAGGTTGACACAACATATAAGAAGGTGGGTGACTAGCACCACGACTGGCCGCCTTTGTCTCTCTAGTGGCAATGTTTACACACCGCTCTAGGTAATAATTTGAGGCTGAGTCGACCTAGGGGAGGCCCAGGACCGGTTCAGAAAATCATCACTGATGTTGGCCGTGAGCAGGATTCGAACTCGGATGGCCAGGTTTGTAACGAAGTGCGCTAACCACCCAGTCGCCGCTACCCAGAATGTCATACACACATGAAGCCTATAAACTGATAAAGGCTTAACACTAACCGTAAGAGTACATTACTTATAAAAAAAACATGTTATTGGATAACACAAGGAGCACACAACCCTCCTGATTTAGTTATCATTTATATTGTAATAATGCTATGCAAATATCTATACTACTCCACTGTGAACAAAAATATGAAGTGATAGTTGTGTAGTCAATAGAAAAAGATAAGATTTTCCAGTATTACTTTTAACCAACATGTACATTTCAAGTGGTTGAACATGTAAATATAACTTTTGTTTGAAATACAAGACTAATTTACTGCAAACTTCATTACAATATCATAACATTCTGTTGTTGGTTTTGAGTATACTTCCATGATATTTTTAACAGCAAACGTAGCATCTCGATGACCACATATAACACACGTAAGGAACCCATACTTGTAGTGTAAAGTGCATGCAACACATTCTTGCATCCCTCATCGTAAAACCAAGTAAATAAATCACTTCTAAAAAGCATAATGGAAAAAAGGCTGACAAGTATGCAAAGCATGAAGGTGTATGATTGGAATTACAGTGAGAGATAGAAAGCAGATCATGTGTATCAGGAAATAAAAACGCAGACATACCGATATAACAAAACCAGGTTGGCTTGGGCAGAACACCCCTAGGAGGAATGGTGGCTAATAGCCAAAACAAATGATGAAATGACCCAATAGGATAACCACTGTGGAGATGGAATGAAGAAATCACTTAATGTGCAGCTAGAGATTAACAGGCACAACACAGACCAATGAAGGATGAAAACAGCATGGGCAAGGCCTTCATTCAACAGTGGGGAGACACAATGGCTGCTGGCAATAACAAATTATAGTTTATTTTCTCTTAATACTATTGTATTACAAACTAAAAGTTGTAGCTACTATTAAACATTCCCCTGCAAATGTTAAGTATGTGTGTGTACACAGATGTGGCCCAGAGGCACCGTGGAACAGTGGCCGAGCACTCACACGGCTCCATTGGTGTACACCGGGTCACTGCCGTCCACATACTGCACATGGCCGGGATACAGATGCTGCACCTGTGACATTGCATGCCGCGCACAACAGCCACACAGGCACACATACAGAATCAGCTCTCAGTAACCTTCTTTAATATTTGAAAAAAATACCCTCTTGCTTCTGGTAGCATTTTTTGAGCACAACATAGCATGCACCACCACAGGGGCATCTGTGGAACATGCAAGCAAACCAGCAATGCAGCAGCGAGGCACCAGAACCAGTTCTTCACAGAGAACATGTTTGTGTTAAGTAGTATTGCTTTCCCAATTCACAACACAACTCACAATAGAAACATCTCTTTTCTTCCAAGCATAAAGTTGTACGTTTCTGATCATCTAAGTTTAAAAGTTATTTTTGTTATATTTAAAAAGGTACTCCATAGCACTCTAGTGACACTGCCACCCCATTACACATTAAAATGCAATGTTAAAGTTGTGATTTTACTTGAGACCTATGCTAGAGCACCTGGCTGATTTTAAAGTCTTCCCCCACCCCCTTAGAAATGAAGTTTCAAATGTGTGGTATGCATCCTAATGCATTAAGCCGAGGTACATATTTACAAGCAACAAAGTGCTAATGGACCATAGTTAATCATCCTGTGCAAACCAGGTAAGCTCACCAACTCAGAACTGTGGCTGCCTGGGCTGCAACAGTAGCAAAAATATTACTGCTAACCTGCTGTGTGCCCCATGCAAGCAAGACGATTCCATGATTGAAAAGGAACATCCCTTCATTCAGATAACACCAACTGCACAATAAAAACTTTTCTTACGTCAAAGGGTTTTTTTTACAGCCCCTACAACTCATCCACTTTCAACGTACTGTCCGCTGCAGTGGATTATCATCACCACCTGCGATAAAAAAAATTATTTGGATTTTGCTTTAAAACGTGATCACTGACTCAAGTGAATGTGTGCCAGGAAAAGTAAAGAAAGCTGAATTCAATTCGACGAAACAGGAAGAGCGGCAGATGATGTGACGTTTAGACTGGAAATGTGAGTCTTGCTTTTAATGAGCATACCGTACCCTCTACTAGAGGCACTGTTTATTTATTTGCACGTTTCCTGTGCTTTTTCAGTCACTCGAGTGAATTTGAGTCACTTGTAAAACACGTGCGGACCACGAACACTTGGATTGGAATAACCGCAAGTCCCCTCCACAGCGTTAGAGGTTGGAAAATTGCAACATTCATGGGCAATGAGGCCAAAATTTTCTATTCAAATAACAAACACTACTGGGGAGGAAAAACTTTTGAACAACATACAGTTATAAAAACTAAAGAAATTGCAGCTTGCGGTTTTCAGCTTTACACAAAGGCAGCATTGCATTTCTTTTTTTGTAAATCAAAAAAATAACTAATCGTCTGTTGCCAAAGTTTACTCCAAAGGTGACAAGAAATATTGGAGTTGTAATTTGCAGCAGCTGTTCCTGAACGCCCAGGACTTATGGCTCCACCTCCACCCTTAAATTAGGAATGGAGAATTCTCTTCCTTACTGAGGGCCAAATGAGACTTTCAAATACCTTTTGCAGGCCACACATTAAAGCACAATTTATCTAAGAATACATTTAGAGCTTACAGTGTTTCTAAAATAGTGTTTCCAGATTTAAATTACTCACATCTAGTACCCAGTTAGTACTTTACACTCATTCCAATAGCACATGGTTTATTCACTGCCCCAACTCGGACTCATTGGCTTGTCTGTGTACCGACTGCACTAGCATTTTGAAATTATATTTGTTTCATTTCAATTGCAATACAATTCACAAAAGCATATTTTTGTAGTTCTTTGGAAAATAAAATAAACCTATTGTTGAGAATCGGCGGAGCAGTGAGCAGCGCTGCTGCCTCACAGCAAGAGGGTCTCAGGTTTTATTACCGGCTCGGGTGCCTTTCTGTGTGGAGTTTGCATGTACTCTCCCAGTGCCCACTTGGATTTTCGTCGGGTACTCCGTTTTCCTCCCACTGTTCAAACACATGCTGCGGTCTCGATCAATTGGTCCGAAAAAGTCTGTCCTGTGATGTATTGGCATCACATCCTGGGTATTCCCCTGCCTTACACCCTCTGTCGGCTAGGATAGGCTCCGGCCCCCTGTGACACTGTAAATGATTAAGTGGGTGTTGATAATGAGTTAATTATTGATAATCTATAATTTGGCTGCTTTTCCACTAAATAATTCTTAGGAACCTGCCTTCTGCAAACACAAGTCAGGGTACACTGGGGTGAGGGGTTGGGTGAAGGTGCCAATGTACCTGCTGTGACACCTGCACCCTCTGGGGCTGCGCAGACTTCTGGGGAGGTGTGGACGTCTGCACCACCAACCTCTGCACATTACGTTCAGATAATGACACACGCGTTAGGCATGCTTTTGTGCAATTCTAAAAAATCAGTGTGTCTCCCAGCTCGTGTGAATGTGGAGTGGTGCTCCTGCTTAGAGCCCCGAGCCAAATGCGACAAGTCCATGTTTGTTAATGGGCAAATGAGTCTATCCAGCTAGCTACCACTGTTGCCTTCCCACAGAAGTACCCGGTTCACAGACTGCATAGATGAAGGACTGGGTTTGGGTACTGAGATGATGATACAACACTTTATACTCATACGGACACAGTCAAATGAATGAACAATAACATATGCACAATTACCATCAATAGAAGTGACAAACTAATAAATGCAACCTTTTCCCTCAACAAAAAATATTCAAACGACATATGTTAACTATTCCCTTCATTGTATGAAAACTTGTAACAACAAGCACAGTAGTGCTTGTGGCAGTAGTAGTGCAACAGAGATATCTCATTCTTGTCTTTAGAAAAATACTTAGTGAGGAAATTTTATAACATTGGAAACAATCTTCAGATTTAGTATGCTTTTCCTGAACGAGGAATTAATACGTTTTTTTATGTCATCGGGAGAAACTCTCCCTCACCACTGGAACATGCAACCTTGAAAAATGGCTCAGAAACACCAACAGAAATGCCAACCAATTGTGAGTATGAACAAGGAGGCACACTGACCTGAATTTTTAGAACTACAGGAATACCTGGACAAAAGACATTATTTTTAAACCAAAAAAACTATATAAAGGATGGCTTAAAAGTTAGCTTCAAGAGATACTCACATCATATTTATTGTTGGATTTCTATTTAAATACAAATTACATCACAATTATTTATTTACATTCAAAAATGCTGTGTATAATTGAATGCAAATTCTTGTTCCAAAAAGGTCTTTATTTAGCTCATATCGTAATGATGATGTGCCTAGTACGGATGTAAAAAAATTATTTCACATTAACACGATCTCGACAAACTTTTGAGCTATATGTGCTGTTTAACTTGACACAATAAAGTGAGTGGCATTTCACACGTAAACGGTCATAATTATCAAGTATCAATTACAATTTTTTAACAAAGTGTTTTAATGCCGTGACGTTCTTAGAAGCAGTGATGTGACGTTTTAATGTATTGAGATTCATGCTACTGGGAGTAGTTAAAACATGACAAGCCAAAAATTAATAAAAGTGATCTTAGAAATACATTGATCATATTCAAATAACGATGTTGGATTATTTGGCTGTGCAATATACAATAATTAAACAGACTCACTACCTTCCAAATTAACGCTGCCTTTTACAAAAAATATATATACAAGGGTGACATTTCAGGACACGAAGGACCATTTCCAAAAATAATAATCTTTTATATATATTTCTCCTTGTATGGATGTGACATTGCAGCTGCAGGTAATACTACTAGTAGTACAAATGTGGGTTTTCACGACTTGATGCTTGATGATTGCTTACCAAGGCCTTCTGTTGGGATAGCCATCACACACTCCTCCTCTCTCTTTGTATATAGCTATTTGAAAACACAGTTCTAGTAAGCTACTAGCAGTAGACTGATACTGGCGCTGCATGATGAGACAATGTTCATTACTACAGCAGAAAGTACCCATTGATTTCGCAAGCTCCAGATGCGGGATTCCTGCGACACAATAAATGCGCCAACTGGCCAAAATGATTGATGATTATGCCTTCGTAGTACTTGATTCTGTGTGAATACAATGCCTTTATATTTGTATTATAATTACTGATTGACAGCTGTGGGCACATACATGAATGACAGCACATCAATCTACAAACTGTCCCTCCAATGATTGGCAACCAGGTCCTGTCAGATGGCTCCTTACTAGGCACTACATACCTGCTGCTGCTGTTGGCCCTGCTGCACCCCCTGTGTGGCCCCTGGGGGCTGTCCAGCTGAGGACACCTGCAGTGGCACGGAGCGAGCGGAGTCCGAGGTGGATCCCGCCCCCTGTATGCCACTCTCTGGGGAGTTCAAACACAAGTGCACACACAAAGATCCATCATTTAGCATTAGAGGTTTTGGACACTCTCATTAAGGCTGGCATGGCACAAAAAGGAAGTCGTTTGACGAGTACAATGCCAAACACAGCTTATATCTTCTCAAGAGTTGATTTTCACATAAAGCGACACATACTCATCTTGGGGCTCAAGTGACGAAGAAGAGGCCCTGCATGAATTCAAATCGCGATATCTCTGTCGAGAATTAAAACCAGGTTGCTGGACTGAAAGTGCCCAAACTCGCAGACATTCACAATAATGGAGACACAAACGTAGATACACATTAAAAAATAGACACTGGCACATATACAGGTACACACGTGGCATGTGAAAGAAAGACACGTAACAAAACACTGAAAAACTACTCAATCTAAGGAAGGCCGAGAAGAGCATTAGATTGCACTTGCCACTGATTATCCATGATCAGAATTCAAACCCCAGTTGCGAGGTTTGCAGAGCAGTGTACTGACTGCTGTGTCGCCCTACCCGCATGGACACACGCTCACACAGATCTACTTTTTAGCCATAGATACCGTTTTCACAAGTGTTTATGGCCAATGTTCCATTTGAGTATCTACTGAAATGACTCAACCCAACGAACAACATCGATTATCTTGTGGCAACGTACCAAGACTCTTGGACTCTCAGACATGAGTTTGAGGCTTTGTTAACTTAAATAAATTTTCTTTAATATAACTGAGATTGTACTTCCAGGTGCTCAATCACAGTGCTCTAGTGATGCCACCCAAATAATGCCACTGCACTGACACATTAAAAGGTATAGTAAAGTAAGTGACATTGCTGAAGTGCTATAATGACATTCTTCAATGCAAGTCGTTTTTGCTCACTGACATTATATAGCACAGTCCGAGAGACAGCCTAGGTATACATATGTTTAATAAAACCAATTTCTTTTTTTAGCTGCATATTTCTGTCATGTCTGCACAGCGCATGATGCAGTGTCTGGCCAACAATACGCCTGGCCACCTTTCTGTCTACATTGGCAATATTTTCATTACACCGGGGTCTCACCGAGGAGAGGCCCAGGACAGCCTCTGGTCCTGCACTTTCCAATGATACTGCGCATGTGCAGGCATCAAACCCAGGTCACTGGGATCATAGCATAGTGTGAACAAATGTGGTTTTAATTGTTAAACACAAGAGCACACTAACGCATGCACGCACACCAAGATATACTCACCCACACAAGCATGCTCTCCAACATGCACATTTATATAAAAATAACCCCATCTGTAGTACAATAACATCTGTGCTCGAGATCACCTTTGCAGGGCGAGACTGCATCGATGCCAATTAACAGTATCCCCTTTATTCGCATGAAAAAAAATAGACAATCACTCAGTAAATCCGTCAGTGCAACCTACAATTAGGTACAAACAAACATAGGTGCAGCTGATGCCAATTATAATGGTACACAAAACCAATAACACTGGTGCCTGTAGATAGTACGAGTTGGGTGTAGTAATTATATGTCATTTAATTATCCAGAAGAGCCTCACTAAATACCAAGACCTTTTCAAGAGAGGCGTGCATGGGGATTTGTTGCATAAATAAGTATTTGTCACGTAGGAGGCAAAAAAAATTCAGAGAAAATGCACATCAATATGGGATAAATATACACACCGTTTTCCAGGCATCTTGGTTGCTTAGAAGCCTAAGGTTTTATGTTTTCCCAAATTGATGCAAACCCTGGAGTTAAAATGTAATGCACGTTTAAAGTATTTAAAAACACGGGTCTTTCGCTTCAGGCTAAGAATGTGGGACACAAATGTTCAGTAAACATTTTAAATATAAATATTAGCGGCTCAATAAAAAATTCCATAATTATTAGGTGTTACATTTAATTAATTATACAAGTTTAAAAGCATTCGATATTTTGGTGAAACTTTAGGCTCAGGTTTCGTTTACAGACACCGCAGGTGTGATTGATACTCTGCTCGTGAAAAGACAAACATGATGCGGTTACAGGGCTCGAAAAAATTCCCACAAAAGGCATCACCAATAAAGATGTAACCAAAGATCAGGCGCTCGCTATTGTTCTCAGAATAAACCATGCATGCTTAAATTACCTGTTCAGAGTGACACCCATTGAGGGTGAAATCACTAAAACCAGGACCGGATCACATATCTTTTGCCACCTCACATCACTCACAATGCTTACTACATTAAAGAGTGGGCGTCAAGAGTCTCGTGTTACAAAATATATTTTTATCATTGAATTTTTGCCAAAAACAGGCCAACGGTTTTATCTCCAACATTGAGTGTGAATTGCCCCACTATGATGTGCTCAGGATTTTTTTTGTTAACATTTGACGATGGCCTAATCCTGTAACCACAGAAAAAAAATTATTTATAAAGTTGGCATATGGTGTTTTATGGTGCCTGCGTAATTGGCTGAAACGTATCATATATGGCTAATTATTAAATAAACAGATTATATGGCATATGTCTACATATACCCACAACTGCAGTCCCGGCACTGGTTGCATACAACCCCTTAGATGCACATTTATTTCCCTTAATGTGTCAATTAAAAGTATGATTTAAGGGAAAGTATACGACCAAATCACAACTCATCTTGTCACACCTTGGAAGCTAACAGAATTTCACACAACTTGAAAGGGATGACCACTATGCATAACACAAGTGTAGGCTGCCGTAGGGCTGGAATGTGGATAGAAGGTAGTGTAAAAGAGAAATGCATTGCTATACAGCATCATGCTCTATTTACTTGCCATACCTTCACCAACCAACACTGACCACTGTAGTGAAGTATGACCAAATAGCCTCTGGGACGTACACAGGACGGACAGTTCCTAATCCGACAGCAGATTGGCAAAATGTCCACATAACGTACACATACATATCAAAGGCATTCTTTGCAAAGAGAAAATGGTACTCCTGGGTGACCATCCCAGGGTTTGCGTTTGGACCTAAGGCTCAGGGTACTCACCGGATACGATGACATGGACGTACTGCTGCTGGGGCTGCTGCTGCGCCGGCTGGGACACCGTCAGCTCGGTCACATACGTCTGCGTCGCCATCACGACACTGAAGGGGAGACAGCAAGGAGGAAAGGTTGGGATATGGACAGAAAGGTGAATGAAGCAGACAGTGGCATTACCCAAGCAGCAGAGCCTCTGATGGGATCACCGGCACGCAGGCAAACACGCTGTTAAACGTGTGCTGCAGTCAACACTTGTGAAATCGCAGCTCAAAATGAGGTACCCAATTACCGACTTGGTGTTAATTGCAGCACTGTCATCACCCTCATATCGAAGCTGAGCAAGTAAGACCTTATTGTGAAAAGGATTTTTATTTGAGCAAAACCAGGGTATCACTGAGAATGTCATGTCACATCAGAGGGGTAAACACATGTAACAGTCATTTTTATCAAATGCAAGACCACGCACTCTGGCACGAGTTGAAAGGTTGCCACCCTCTTCATGGCGATATCGTGCATGACAGAAATGTAATCATTGCGTATTTTCATACAAGTGGATTAAATATATGGTGACTATTGATTTAAAGTCATTATTTTACTTAAATGATCTATGGTTATGTTGTTGATGACATGCCATTCTTTCCATATCTCTGTTCAGTGCTTTGTGACCCTCGGGTGAAAGGCGCTTTAGAAATGCAAATAACATTATTAAAACGCATTGCTAAAAAAATTCCCACACTTAAATCAGTCAAAATCGATGTGTTGTGACAGAGGGTTGGAGATGCTAAAATAGTTAAGAAGAAGCTATCTGTTTCAGACATGCGTAGTCACCATATATATATTTCCGACATGCGTGTATGGTCATCATATAGTCAAATATATTTAATCCACTTGAATAAAAATATGCCAAGATTACATTTCTCTCATGCATGATATCACCACTGCACCTCTGTCAATGAAGCTATTTTAGATAGCTGTCTGTTTCACTATAATCCATGTGGCGATATAAATCTATGACCATTGTAATCCATTGTTTTTCAGGAGCCTATGCTTAAATCAAGCTAAAGACAACATTTTTATACATAAGATGGAATGCAAATGTAACTTCACTCATGCAAGTAGTGAAGATTTGCTGGGTAAAATTAATACGTTTGGCTGTGTTAGATAACTATATTTGAGATGTACACCTGTGGCTAGTTATATAAAACAACATAAGGAATGTTTTCCTCAGTTCACATTGACTTCCATTTGAAACTCCGGAAACTTGAGATGTGTAATGCAATTGGTCTCTGATTCATTAAAAAAGCGTTTAGCTCAGCCTATGCTATATGGTGCAAGCAAAAATCATATACCGGTATTTGGTAATGAAAGCTTTTTGAATAAAAAGAGATTCAAGCTCATTAGTAAATATATATATATCATCCAAAGTTGTGACACAGGACTATAACATTTTTAATTATCATGAGCAATGTAAATGTATAGAAATATTTTTTACAGTACGTCCTGAAGTCCAAACAAATAATTTACTAACAATCTATACCCTGATTAGTTAACGTATTACTTATCAACTGAAGTGTATTTGTTAGAATGTGCATGCCAATCAAATGCATATTACTTATAACATTAACAGTTTGATTATATATTAAGTTATTTCTTAGTGTGGTCTCCATTTGACAGGACCTTCGTAATGACAACACCAAGGAAAAATACAACACTAGTAACGTGAGGCTTCTTATGCAATAGCTTAAACGTAGACTAAATATCTCTTTTATACATACTACACAAATATGATTAGGGTAGGCTTGTACAATAAACTGCCGAAAAATTACGCTGAATTTTAAAGCTCACAACACTTCCAAAAAAGCAACGATTTAAACGTGTTGTAGGTTGTAACCATGGTAACGCCAGGACCCCATGGCAACCTTAACGGTAACAAAGCCATTCCGTGCACACAGCCGCACGGCCTAACCAATAGACGCAAACCGGCAAGACTGGAATAAGGACTCACGGATGCCGGGGGAAAGGGTTGTATTCAGCGCCGTCGCCATCAGCATAATCGCACTTATCAAGTTCCATGGCGCGACGTCGCGTCGGCAATGTCGTTTAGAAGGTGTTTTAAAAATAAATAAAAGCGCGAGCCAGGTGCCCGCTCTTCGTGCCTCTACATCCGCGGTGAAATTAAGAACCACAGATTCTGTGCAAGCGGCAGTGCCGTAATTACCGCCTGCTAGATAGGCCCCCTGGGGATTGCGGGTAAGTGGCTAAGAGGCTGGCTGCTCCGCTGCCTCTGTTGGTTTTTGCGAGCGATCCTGTAAGGCGGTGTGGCAGGCCTGTCGAAAGCTCGTCACGGAAAAAAAAACACCACCACCCTCTCACCTGGGAATTTTGTGTGGCTTTCATCAAGGGTGGTGTTTACACCGCTGCAAGGAGGAGCCTTGCACGAGTCTTAACCAGCAGAACATTTGCTAAATTTATTAGAAAATTGCTGACAATAATTCAGTTTGCAGTGAAGCATATTTAGAACACAATAATGGTACTTATAGTTTTCATTTGTCGTTAAGTGTCATAAAGAAATGCAAAATATGCATGCCTTCTGCTTATTATAAAATGCAAGCTTTTAGAAATTGAATATCTTAAGCAATGTCGCATGACCCAAAATTATTTTGTTGTATAAGCTTTATGTTCATATTCACAGAAAATAATATAGCAAACACCATTGCATTCAAATTCATTCAAATGCTTATCATACACCTGAGATTTGCAAATGCTAAGCAACTGGCATTTCGGATGACATTCGACAGATGTCTTATTTGCCATATTTTCTTCACAATGGTATCAAACAAACATAGCTATTTACCCTCCGTTCCACCTCATATAAGCGTCTCAACAACAATCGCTCATTGGGAGGTCACCCCATCTATGTTGCTCTGTCTGTAACACCATTCTTCTGGCTGTCGACACACGGCCTACTCATGCTCAAGTCCAAGCTTAAGAATATTGACTACAGATGATATTGTACTGTGCCCTAAGATTGTTTTACTACAACAGTTTCAATTCTTATTCCGACCTTTTCAAATCATTTCAAAATATCCAAAACCTCAAACTTTTGTCCAATCTATCCTACTTTCATAAGCATGCATCTTTCTAAACCGACATTGTATTGTGCAATTGAGATTTCACTGGATTTCATGTGAGGTGGGAGGACACAATCGGCAGCACCTACTCCCAACTCACACATGCAGCTCATCTACAGCATAACAAATGGACATAGACGCTTTTACAAAGAAAGCTTAAGCCTTGGTGAAACAAACATCACACCACAGCATTATGAAAATTAATTACAGCAGATGGCATTTTAAATAGGATTTAACACGACTCGCTGAGCCGAGCTGCTCCTGGAAGCCAATTTACCTAATCTGTGCTAATCAGTATAAATACCAAACAGCCGAGAGTTCTATTCAGGGTTTATACTGCATTGTTCTTGCTCAATTATTATCGAGAAAAATGAAAGCGCCCCTTTGAAGAGGTATATTCCTTTTGTTGTCTCCAGTGAGCGTGGTGTGGAAAGACAGATAAACTATTTCAGGCAATTGTGTAATCTGCAACATTTAGCATACATTTTCTCACAAGAAATATGACTACACATTTTCATTATGTATGCCACTTAACGAAATGAACATTTGAAAGCTACAAATTAAAAACTCGCTTAGCAGAACGACTTTTAGATTGTTTTATGCACCTGTCTTCTCTTTTCTAAGCCGATTATAAAAGTTGCCAATAAATGTATCCAATACTGTGGATACAATGCCAAATTAACATTTTTTAAAATCCATGAACAACACTCATTACATATTTCAAGGGGTCCAGAAAAAAACACAAACAACGTTCAGAATGGATTCAGGGCAAGTCAACTCTTGACATCTCAGGTGTTGCCATTAGCAACATCTTTTTTTATTTATTCAACACATTCTGCCGGTAAAATGTCACGTGACTGACCGTGTCACTTACATGCTTTTAAGATGGATCATTAGTAGATCAAAACTGAATGAAATAAACAACATTCATTTAAATCTGTAAATAATGTGGATTTTCACCATAGACAACAACAGTGTGTAAATTATCACAGGTCTCATTTCAGCTTAATTTGTGGAGGGAATGATTACAGCTAACAAGCAGTCTTCAAATAATCACTATTTAACGTAATCATAATGGCACATTGCGCTGGACAAAATCATCAGGATTACACAGTCTCATCAGACTTCCAAAGTAAAGCATGTTTGAACCTAGAATAGTACCTGAATAGATAGAGTACCAACATGCCTAAAGGAGACTGCTGTGGGGCTATGTTTATAGCACATAGAACTGCAGCAAAATCAATTGTTGCACTGTCCTATGCTTTATGCTCCCCAACTTCAAAAACTTTCGCTGTCCTGCATGGAAAAGTATAGTCAAATAACCCTCACCATCTGCATGGGTGAAGAATCAGTCGTCTAGCAAGGGTCATACAACTGTGTATACACACCAGGTGTTAAAACGTTAAAACGCTAAATCAACACAAGTACAATTATACGTATTCAATTATGTGCTTACTGCAGAGCACAATTTTTTTTGCAAAAGAAAAATGCATTACTTGCATTGAGTTACAATATCTAACTCCTTGTAATACCATCAAGAGGACAGGGGGCACTTAGTGTAATGCATGTTATGAAACCGCTAAGTTACAACTGAAATATGCAATCAAGAACACTATGCAGGATAGAGTAAAAAAAAAACAACGCATGAATAATCCTGGCCATTTTTTTATTACTGAATAAAACAAACAACAAAACAAATGTCCCTATTCTGTCACCCCTTAAAGCCTCACACATGTAATTACTAACTCGTATAACCCTTAGAAATAATACATTTTACGGTCAGTCAATATTTTATATATGTATGACTTTTAAAAGGCAATTATCTCTCATTTAGCAATATGCCATACCGTATGCTTAAATATATGGTCTACGTCTGAAACATGGCAATCATAAAATGACACCACGTGACCTAAAATCAATAGTTACATCCACTGATGTCAAGAATTTGCTGCCAATACCCTAATAACCAAGCGGTAATATCAGACCCTGTAGTACAAAAGTAAAGAACGTTGTATTAATCGAGAAACAAATCTTGCTTCTGTTGCCAGGACGGCATGATCGCTCCAGAAGCCTGCTGCAGTTCACCCGTAATGCCTCAAACAAAAGTTGCCAGCGGCCAACCGTATTACGCCTCATTTTTTGATTGGACAAAAAAAAGGAATTGGAGCCAGAAACATTCCATGGACATTATGATAACACTTCAAATTAGTTCTTTATTGAAGGAAAGCCGGGCCGTTCCACTGCAGAGATTTAATGCAGCGAGTGCCGCACTAGCTAATTAAATGAGAAGAAAGGCGCACAATCGGCATACACAGAGGCTTGTTGCCGAGTGTTTCCAGCTGCGGCTTTTGTATAAAAGCCTGGCTTTTGGTCAAGCCTCCATTCTATTACTTTCCAATTCCAAGTGCAAGAGAGGGGATTTTCCAATTAAATGCTTGCTAGGCAACTGCTGCCTGGCAACCAACTTTCTATAGCTTAAAAACAATGGAGCAGCTGTATTCACTTAAACCTCATTCTTGTGACATTCAACGCCTCTAAAAGAACACAAGCCCTAATATGATAGAGGCCGAAAATTGTCATGCATGAAAAAAACCCCAAAAGAGTAACAATTTAATTCTTCAGCTTTAATAATTCGACAATCTAGAAACGCCTCGCAAACACCACTCACAGATTTAACAACAGCAGCTTGACAACTCAAAATTAATTGCCAAGTAACACAATGGTTGCTAGGAAACGGCAACCAGACGCTGGAAGCATCCAATGCGCGAATCCTGTGACGGGCCCTGTGTTAATAATTTCCCTGTTTGGATTTCTGTTCCCACGGCAGCACTGGGGGTGTGTCTCCATGGTAACACCCGTAAACAAAAAGGAATGTGCCATCCCACCAACACTCCGCCCACCCTCCAGCATTCTGCAGCTCAGCCCACTCAAGACTCGCTCTCCAGCACTCGCGACTCTTCTTCACACTGTGCCAGAGGCTGATGCAGTCTAGGCACGCATCGCAGTGTTGTTATTGTTTGCTACTCATCCAACTTTAAGAGGGAAATTTTTATTCTAATGTACTAGCTCCACTCGAGCTGTAGGACGCAACAAGGCGTTACTGTAATTCAAACCACTTGCTGGACACAACTCTGAGAAGTATGTAGCTTGCCTCTCAATTAAGATTTACAAACAAACCTAAACCCTCCTTAATTTACGAGCACAACACCTGGTTGACTGGTGCTCCTGGTCTTGAAATTATAAGCGCATTTATTATTCAGGCGCACCTCATGCAATATTAAACAAAATGGGTATCACTATTTCCAGCGGCCACTCATCAGCGTGTGATGTGTTTGGCATTGCTGCATAATATGGTATAATTATTACAATGTGAGCCTATAAGGGAAGTGTGATATATATAGTAACGCAAACGGATATCAGAGGTATGTGTATATATTATTCCTCAAATTTTATTTTGTATTATGTCTACGCTAACGATATGCAACAAATATACGCGAAAAGAAAAACAGAGAAAAATTACAACTAATTAGTTGGAAGCCCTAATCCGGAACCATACTTAAAGAGAGGCTGCTGACTCCGTGAGACTGCCCCGGGTGAATACAGGGCATTGCTGTTGTTATTCTATTTGAAGGGCAATCACTGCATCTTTGGTGCTGAATATTAAACATGTGTTCTGCATAGATCACTCGCACTTAATTTTTAGATGCCAATCCTTTATTTAGGCAGATGAAGGCAGGGCAAATGAGTAAATACGCATTTATCAGGGAAAACTGCGGGAACAATAAGAGAATACACAGGGTTTCGAGCACAGCAAGACGCGTGGACAATGGAGGAGCCACTTACTTTCAAGAAGCGAAATTCAACCGAATGTGCGTTGCTTACCTATTGCAGTTTAAACCCTAACAACTATATAATACAAATTTTAATATCCAAACAGTTCTCTCTCCCTGTATTTATAAGCATATCGTACACTCCTCAATGCCGACATATGTTACAATTGTAATAAACACGTTTATATTCAGCGCCGTCCACAAGTCTTTAAAAAGTGATTTACAATCCTAATTTAAAAATATATATATTAAACCACATCCAAAGACTATTGACAGAATGAAAGACGCAAACAGATGCACCAGTCAAATTCCACATAAATACACATCATCTGCAATCAATTCCTGCCATATATGGTTTCTCAGAAATCTATAGATGCATTTTTAACTACTAAAACATCAGGACAAAAGACAGATAAATGATTATGTTGTGCACAACACGTTGTGTACAAATTAAAGCGAGGACGCTCAGCTTTACAGCCGTCAAAGGACAGAGGCTCTAACCCGCAGACAACAATACAGCGGCGACAGAGCGTCTGTCGGCACAGCCAGCGATCAGGTGTCGCGTTGTCTCGTTCAACAGGTGCTTGCGAGGGTCAGGAACACAGCGGCAGCAACAGCACAATGATAACGAAGTCATTTATTTACTGAGGAATGCAACGCACGAATGTCAGGCCTCATTTCAGCAGCATCACACATTTTGTAATGCTCGGCCAAGTTATGTTTTAGCGCAATGGGTAGCAAAGCCCACTGATTCCAGCGAGCAGAGCTCGACTCCCAGCCACGGTTAATCTGAGTGGCAAATGATATCTTCACCAGTCCTGCCCCAACCACTTTAACATGACGCATTGGCGAGCGTCGTGAAGTACAAACGCACAACTCCACCGACACTGCGTGGGGAAGCCTTTAACCTGCGGTGGATTGAAGAGGTGATATACATTTATAGGCGTGTATTTTTTCTCACGTTAATGAACAGAGGTGTATCTTAAAGCAGTGCAACTGATCCTTTAACAATCAGCGCTAAGCGGACTCGGCTAATAAAAACAACAGAAGCCAAGAGATTAAACTTCACATTTGGCGGGATAACACTGCAATAAAACATTAAAAGCGAACGACATTGACTTGTCAACATAATCTAACACCTAACCGGGACATGAGCAGAACGAGACATCTAACGAAAACACAGCAGTAACTCCGGCGCATCACATTCAATTGAACAGGTGCACGGCGTTTATTTTTGCTTTCCAATCAATTTAGTGTTGAACATTTTGTACACGCAATCGTCTGACTCCTTTAAATTAAGCGAGGAAATTGTAAATGCCTAGATGTCAAATGCGACAGCGCTTGCACCGAGTAAAAGAATACAATTAAGAAAAAACATCACTTAAAGGCATCCCGTCGCTTTACTTCCAATTCTTCCCATCAGTATTTGGCAAAGTGTAATCTTAATAAAACAAGACTTACCAACACGACCCATGCCTAATTAATTGTGGTGCCTAATTAATTATTGTGGTAGTAAAAACAATCTCAGTAGTATAATCCACGAACTGTGACTCGAGTGACGGATGTACATATTTTAACTATGTTCTGAAATGTTCAGAAAGCTAACATTTGGCAGGAACAAAAATGCTTGTCACATCTCTGTGTACAACTTAAAATATTCCGAAAGGTAACGTTGTTGCATATCGGGTCCAAACACTTATGGCGCGAACGGCGATTAATTTCTCTCGTAGGGGTTGCAAAAAGTTGTACTTGTTTTTAAGTCACGCGTTAGGCGTTTACGAGTACACCTCTAACATTTGTGAACCGAGGAATTTACCTTGGGCGTAGCGTGAAACTACTGCCGCCAGAAAGCAAAAGGGGGATCCGGCTGCCAACTACATTGTTGACAGGACGAACCATCTGGGTCCGCGCGATCACCTCTCGCAAGCACAACCAGGCCCCGAGGGTCGATTCAATCGCACCACGAACACATCACCGTACTCTGCAGTCAGCAGTCGAACGAGCACTACTTTACGAAGTCATCATCTAGCGCGCCACCAATATCGCCCCATATTCCGCCATAGTAACGTGGAATTTCCAGCGCCGACTCGGCCATGAAACAAAAGCGCGCCACCGCAAACACGATTAGTAAACAAATCCGACGATACAATTAACGATTAATCGCGTCGTCGTCGAGGTCGATGACGACGACGAGCGGTAGCGTCGCTATGTGACGCGGCGATCGCGGCCTAGCTCCCAGGCACCTTCCCCGCCGCTCAGCGCAACAAACACGGGCCGCAACCACCTACAGCGAGCATCACAAACCCACACGCGCGCGTGCAACAACAACAAAAACACGTTGCCAGCAACCTCGGCTCGCCAACATTCGACGAAGCGAGGCTTCATTCGCCTCGTGTTGACTAAAAAAAAGGCCGCCACGACGGCGGCGCTGAATCGTTTATTTTGCGAGCGCGGCGTTTCTCCTCCAACCCCGCAGCGCCCACCGCCATTTTGCTCCGAACAACGGAGACAGCCTGAGGCCGCCTCGGCCGCCCTTCTCCCTCCCTCCTCAAACGGCGTTCAATTCGCAAAACTTAACGCGTCTCCCTTTATCGGATCAATCCCGCCGACGGCCGACGCGGCGCCCCGAAGAGAAAATGAATAAGAAATAAAAAATGAAAGCAGGGAAAAAACGCAAACCGCCGCGGTTTTAAAATCACCTGGGATGTGACGGCTTGGTTACGCAGTCTCCACGACTACGGTGGCTATGGAGCCCTCCTCCAGGCAACAGTTGCTATAAGCGCGCCTCCTCACCACCCTTGCGCGGGCACTTGTTTAAAGCGCACGCCCCAGTCCTCGAAAGACAGACGAGGCATTTATTCTCTGAAAGGCCGCCCGCGTCGAATGGCTTCGTCCCCGTCTCGTCCGATTGAGTATTAGTTGGGTTTATGGAGAGCGGAGTGTTGGGATTATTTCGGCTTGGCGGATGCATGCGCGATGTGGGTGGATGTGATGCGCGGCGAAGGAGGGGGCGTGGTGAAGGGCGGGGTAAGTGTTGGGGACGTAGCAATTCCTCTTGCTATCGACTACGATTCTATACGATCCCGCATCCGGAATCGATATACACATATATTTTAAAATGTTTGGCTTTACATTCCATTAACGTAGCTATGCTAAAATGGCGCAACACTATTAAAACAAGCTCAGAGTTTTTTTTTTACAATTCGCTTCTTAAAAGCACGATTCCAAGTATGAATCGAATTGCTTGCTTGCCGAATCATTACCTCCCTATAAGGTTGGAGGGGGCGGGGTGGAACCAGAGGGGCGGGGGCTAGCAAGGTGGGGGGCGGGGCCGTGAGTGAGTGACGTTTGGTGGGAACAGGGCGGCGTGCGGCGCGCACGAGGCGCGCTCCGTCTCGCCCAATAAATCATTTGTCACGCGTCGACGCTCCGGGCAACAACCCTCGTTGCAAAATGTTGCTGAGTGTGTTGAGTTACTTTGTTGCTCGTGCACCATTGCCAATGCAGCGGCACCAAGACCGAGTAATTTGTCGTCCAAATAAATTCGTTAACGATTAAAAGCACACTTAACATTTAACAACGCGTTTAAATTGATGCAAAATGCAGTTGTTTTTAAACGGTACATTTTAACGCGATACAATTTAAATGTACAATATGGCACAATGTTAACACGTTTTACAATATGCAATAGATCTAAGTTTTTAATTATTTAAATCATAACATTCTTAGGATAGCGCAGTAAATACGCGTTCATAGTTGTTGTGTTATTCATATAATTTTCAGTATTAGTAATCAGCGCTTTGTGACCCTCGGGTGAAAAGCGCTCGAGAAGTGCAATTATTAGTGTAAACTATTGCAAAAGACCTCACACTTCATTGGGGTTGTTTTGACTATACTTCACCACACTAGTCAATGCGGGTTGTGGTGAAGGGGAGACGCAGGACCACATCTCATGTCACTTGCCACCGATGTCACCCACAGCACGGAATCGACCTCGGGTCGATCGATTCACTGTGCAGTGCGCTAACCAATATGCAATGACAGGATGTTTATTACTAGAGCAGGAAATACCCACTGGGCTTGCAAGCTCTGGATGTGAGACACCTGCAATACAACAAACGTTCAAACCCACCAACACATCATTGAAAAAAACCCTACATTTTATGTGCATTATGACAATGTTTATTAGTCAGAGTGGGTGTAAAGGGTAATAAAATCCCCAAAATATATTAACATTAGAAAATGACCAACAAACTGAAATATATTTCATGCAGTACTTCATTAACACGTGAATATAAAGTCGAACATTTATCTTTTTTATATTCACAATGTCAAACATTGTGGCCTCATGCATAAAACAGAGTGCAACGTTCACTCAGTCAACCTGCTAAACCAAGAGACACTTACATTTGGAGTGGAAGACAGCCTGTTGTCTAAATACAACGTTTTTTATACGTCCTGCAGCATCCCATAAAGTTAACATGGAATGCTGGACCAACGGTTCTAATTACATATAAACGTTGACCTTTTAACTGTGATGAAACATAAAGCTTCAAAACGATTAATAAGCAATATTTATTCATCATTGCAAACACCTTAGGTGGCACTAACTGGGTATTCGAATAAAAATATCAACTTTCTACCAGTGCTGTTCAATATGTTGCACTCACCGCTTGCCTTTCAAGCATTTCCAAGGTCATTCAATGCACAGTCAAAGCGTAACCTAAGCTTTGTATCAACTAATGTGTGGTTAACCACTAAAGGGATTTGAAGGTCCTATTCGGCACTCGGTAAGTAAAAGTTCACCGCCTCTGACTTAACGTGTTTTATGCAATGGCCACCGAGCTGTGCCGTCACCAGTTCGGTCTTGCAGAATGATAAATTGTCCTCCACGAATGACGATCCCCTGTCCTCTTATAAAATGAACAGTGGAGAATGTGCCAGACCAAAACCATGACTATGCACGGTGGGGCCCTGAAAAGATCGCGAATTTACAAAAAGTATACATTTATGCTTTTGCATCACTCGTCAAATGGATTTTACACTACCTGACATCAAACTTTACACAGTAAACTATTATCCCTGTGTTGTACCCAAAGACCCAAGTTTTACCTCAAACCCAATTGAAAATATATAAGGCAACTAGACAGGTTTCTACGGTTACAAAAACAAAGGGCACCAATCTAACAATTGCATTTATCGAGCGCTTTTCACCCGAGGGTCACAAAGCGCTGCACAAAGCTGCAGAGAGAATAGAACGTCAACAACAACAATCTGCTGCTTACTCGCTGGAGCGTCCCTCTCTCTAAGAATACTCATCAATGTTCTGGTTATAGGTAACCTGCCCATGCTCCAAACCCAGTTATCTCAAATCTGACATTCTCAATCGGTGGGGGTCACGACCCATCAGTGGGGCCGCGAGCGCCACCTAGTAGTCCGTGGAGATCAAACCCGAGTTGTCCTTGAGATGCAAAAGGTTGAGAACCTCTGATCTAACTTAATTATTAATAAATATTATTATTTAGCAGACGCCCTTAACCATCATCATTGTAGAGGCGTCAGGAAACCAAAGCGGCGAGGGGAAAGCAGCCATGCATCTCATGATGTTATCGGCCAATTTATTAATGAGTATTTTTATTTATTTATTGGGCGGAAACCAGGGAACCCGGAGGAAACCCACGCAGAGCTGGGGGAGAGAAGACACAAACTCCGCTTCACAGAAAGACATCCGAGGTGGGAATCGAACCGCCTCAGACACTTGTTTTGCGCGGTGGTCACCCATTCAAACGCTATCAAAGTTAAACACTACATAGCTTTTGATGTCACATGAGTGGTTCTCGAGTGTGCTCACTGGACACCAATGAAATCCGCACGTTTTATATAATACTGCATCTGTGCGTTAGCAGTAAATAAGTGCTGATTCACAACTACAACATGATTTGGGTCTTAATTCTATTGAAGAATACTTTATTTCTACTTGTTTGTCTCATTCTGTAGTCAGCTCTCGATTAATTATCCGGGGACATCAGAAATGGTGGGCCAGATACAGCAAAAACATGATTAATGCAAGATGCGTAAATTAGTCTGTGAAGGCATGTTATTGCTTACTTCTGTAACATGGGGAACAGTGATGCACATCATGTTCTTATGATTAAAGTGTACTGGCTGCAATGCTGATAATAAAGAGTAAAGGGCAGGTATTAATGTCTTGAAATGTTGGAACTTGCTTAACCCTCCCCGCTGGACAACTGTTAAAAAGAGCTTCATAGCTCAACAGTTCCTTCAAGCTTAAATACAAAAAGATTGAATGACCAACACACATCAAGGTGTGAATGAGCACGCTAAATGTGCAACCAACATAATCTCGCCACGGTTCATCGGGAGTTAGCTAAATGTGTTTTATTCACATTGATATTAATTTATAGTTAGTTTGGATAAATTTTATACATTCCATTGTTGTACAAAACATATATGTTATTCACTAAATTATAAACGTAGTTAACATGTACCGATGTACAGGCATTTTCAAGAACCTGCGAGTGAAACCTAACCCATACCCATATAAGTCTAACCCTACAGGTTAGGGATAGCCTTCACAACAAACAAATCACATGCATAGTCCTAAACTTTTCCTGACAATGACAGTACAATGCAGTTTAGGGATTCATACGTAACTTCGTTTGATTCATCGCAATATGCAGCACAGAAACATTTATTCTGTAGAGGCATTCAACCATAGGCCAAAGAAACAAGCAAAAGGTTATGAACCTGGATTTTATGTAGAGTCATACAAAGACCCAATGAGTTCGAGAAATACTTACTCGACACAACAGTGGATTTGAAATTGAGACCGCATCTCAAAATACTGTACAGGAAGTGAAATTATTTATTTTTGAGAATGTACTAGCTTCCCCCAGCACAAATCGCTGGGGGAAGCCAGTCCCAGATTTCATGTGGCAGCAGAACATAATTTACCAAAAAGACCTACAAGTGTTGAAGCTCAGACAGACCTGTGGTGGTAGCACTTATCGCGCCCGGAGGTGGCGCAGTAGAGCACAGGCGCATGCGAGCTGCAGGCAGAGCTCACGATTAGTCGATGAAATGGCTCATTCGACTGAAAATTGTTATGTCGACTACCTTTTGTGGTTAACCGAGACTATTTTAAAATAGCAACTTACCAAAAATCTCTCCTTCAAAAGGTGGGTAATCCCACAGAAACCATACCCAGTGTCTCATCTCATCTCATTATCTGAAACCGCTTAATCCTATATAGGGTCACGGTGAGCCGGAGCCTATCCCGGAAACACAGGGCGTAAGGCAGGAATAAACTCCACACAGAAAGGCACCCGAGCCGAGAGACTCGAACCCGGGACCTTCTTGCTGTGAGGCGTCAGCGCTAACCACTGCGCCACCGCGCCGCCCCATACCCAGTGTGTTCATCACCAATTCATACCAAGTTCCACACATCACAGGTATAGAGGATATATTTTTTCTTCGCCAATTGTTTGTGTTAATCCAATTAATTGAGTAATATTCAGTAAAGTACTACATTACACAAGTAATCCAACAGCGCAGCAATTGTTGTTGGTAGTGACATACACTCAGTCGGGGGGGATGGCAGGGAAGGATGATGTCTTCTACCACTGTCGTCAAAAATATATCCGTACAACCGCCCCAACTTATCAAGCGGGATGCACATGCATCTTATTCCTTGTAGTCCAGGAACATTTGTAGCCTTCGCCGATACTCAGGGGCCACCTGCACAGAGCTGCAATGGGACAGACAGGTGTTAGAGGGCTGTGCTTGGGAATGGCCGTGACAAATCGCAACAGCTGAGAAAAGGTTTAAAACAACAACATTGCAGCTAAGGACAATAGGAGGTGGAAATGCTTTAGGGAAAACTGAAATCAAATGTAGCAGATTTTTATTTTATTTGAAAACGCTTTTACTGTGTAAGTTACTGGTGATTACATTATTAAAAACCTCGTCATAATGAACATTGAAAAAAAAAAGGAATACAAACGTTGGAAATGCATACTGGCAATTCCGTGGAAGAGTAAGAGATAAATTATAGTTCGAACACAAGTTATTGACAGCATAGTCTGTAAAAAAAAGACATAAGTGAGATTGGGTAGGATGTGTCGCGAGAACGAGTGGTGGCTGGCCGTTCAGATGAATGACAGCACGACAGCTAGAGCTAGGAACACACAAGAGAACACCGCATGTGATGAAGTCAACAAATCAGTCTGTGTGGAGGAGCTAGATTGGCTGAAAAATGTGACCATGACATGGTGAGGGCTTGGGACGGCCTGCATCCAGCAGTAGATAGATGAAGAGTGATGATAACAGCAGGGCACGCACGGTAAGTTATTGGTCTCACTTGAGATGCTCGCCGAAGGTGGACGTAACACGATAGATTGCGGTCTTGAGCGTGGCACGCAAAGCAAAGCGCAGATTCTTGTGCGATGAGTCCACCAGGCTGTGCACCTGCCGTGCTGGGCGGTTCGGCGCTTGTGGCAGCTTGAAGTGGCGGTCAACAGCCTGCGGGATCAGAAAACACGAGGTCGGGACATGGGTTGGATAGAGGTTCCAGGATCAATTTTTCTCGTGCAGGAAAGCAGTTACCACGTGCACAGGCGGTACAACTGTACCGAGGACCACGGATTGGAGGGGCCTAGGCTCTGGACTACGAAGGTGTGCAGAGGAAGGTGAGGGCAAGCACTCGGGGTGAGCTGGGGATCCTGGCAGCACTAGCTTTAGGCACCATTGGCTGGCACTAGGGAGGGGCAGCAATTTCAAAGTCTGCATTTCAGTCACTGTGGTTGGTGGGTACGTGTCACATGACCTGCTCACTTGACGCCAAAATACTTCAGTCGACACCACTGACAATCTAAGGAAGACTATATTCCCACAATGTTGTTAAGAAAAAGTGTGGATATTTATTGTCGAGAGAGGTAGTCAGCCATAAACAAAGGACAGCGGAAATATCTTGAAACTGGATTTTAATAGGTTCTGAGCATCAACAGCACAGGTGGCTGGGGCAAGGGAGTTTAAGGCAACGGTAGCAACAGTAGAGGAAACTGAGTGACCTCCCACGAAGCGAGGTTTACTGGTGGCTTCAACATAAAAGCTTTGGTTGCTGGGTTGAATTGAGGAGTACCGCAAGATGACGAGAGAGATAGGAAAGTGACTGGACCAGCGTAAATTAAACTAAAAGCACAATGTGTACAGGAGAATATAGTGAGATGAGTAATGGAATGTGTGGATGGGAGTATAGTGTGATGGGAGGGAAGTGTCAAGTAGTGGTGACTTCAAGGGAGGGTCTTCAAGAGAGCGAGTGTGATCTTGAAGTTGATCCAGGATTACACTGGGAACCAGGCCACTGATCAGCAGTACAGGGAGTGACATGGTGATGCCACTTGATGTTGACTTCCTAGTGACGTGTGTGACTCACCGACAGGGATTTGCTTCGATGGATGAATTGTGTTTGACTCACGTCTTGTAGGGCAAGCATGGCGTTCAGGATCTCTGAGAGCCGCGTCTGCACCACCCCAAACCTATCCTCGGTGATTGAGGCAGCCACCAGATGTGAGAGAGCTTCACCGTCAAACACACACACAGACATATACACACACACACACAAATATACATATGCAGACATAGATTGCCCTTGTACCCTTTAAACAGCTTTTCGGGAAAGAGCTCTTTGCGAGCACCCATTAAGGCCATCCACCACGCAAGGTCAGGTGGTATGATTAGCTCCATTTAATGCCACCTTTATCGCCCCCGTGCTGATGTTTACACACTGCAGCAGATACTCATGTATAACAAAGTCAACCTTCGATAAGATCCAGAACCTGCCATTCCTGTCATCCAGGGATTCATTGCTCACTGAATATGTTCCAGGTTGCTGGTGGACTATATTAAATGCATATGACTATGATCCAGCGAGTAGTCTACCTGATGCGATGTGCAGAGGGTGGACAACTTTTTTTAGCTTACCAACCTTCCAGGGACCCCAATTTAAATGAAATCGTGATGGTAATCCATGGCCAGGAATCAAACTCAGGTCACCAAAACACTAATAAACAGCATGAGCGGCACAGAGTCCATATCACATGTGGGCATCCTTCCATTCGTGTGCGAAAATCGAAAATGCACAGTGCAATACACTCTATGGCACACCTACTGAGAAAATGTGCCATTGTTGGCCATGTTTGCTGCCAAAGAAAACACTCCTCTGGCTTGTGCCGTCATTCATTTTAAAACCCAACCACAATGCGCATTATTAATATCCAGACCTATGTTCGTTTTCACAAGCTTCAGCGCTAATTGTAATGCACCACTTATTTTCCGAGAGAACACAGGAAACGAGTATGATTTAGTTACAACGTAAAAGGTAAAGGTGCAGCCCTGAACTTGCCTTCTCATACCACTACTGGATGAAGGACTTTCACGAGGAGCTCGAGAGAGAGCTCCTCTCAAGAAAAGTTAATGTTTATTATTATAGTAGAAAGTACCAAGTGAGCTTGCAAGCTCTAGATGTAAGATTTTTCCGCCACAACAAATATCCGAGCTGACCAACACAAGGACGCAAGAAGGCGTTTGGCCTACTGTAACAAGCTGACAAATTTCTTGGAAGTGGGTATACCCACAATTTACCCCACCACATGTGACCTGTTGATCTAATGTAGTATGTACCAATTTACACTTGTTGAATGGACAGAGGTGGTGGAACACAATTTAAGACACTTGCAACATTGTTTTAACCTCCCGTAACTGCGATGGATTGCCAGGAGATAAGTTTGGTTTGGTGAAGGAGGTTTTGAGGACGAATTTAGATTATAAATTACTGCCGTTATCATACTACCTGGGATTCAAACTTTAGTTGCCATGTTTACCGCAGCGTGCTAACTGCTGCGCTATTACTCCACCTATGGAGCTGTTGTGGTTAATTTTCCTACCCCCTGCCTAGATGAGCACACGTCGCAGTAATGCGCTCCAACCACCTACATGATTGGGCCTGGTGCTTCCACACGCACATTGCAAAATGTGGCTCAATGTCTCTCAAGGGAATTACCATGGCCGTGTCGGAGTACGCAGCCAACAATGCCAACGCTTGGGTTCTATACCAGGATTCAACCACCCATAATTAAACCAAGGTGTTACATGCCGTGTGCAGATAATCCTGGCCTGGTCACCAATGATGATACAAAGAATCCATTGTGCATTTAATTTGGCATTTCCCTTCATTCTACATAATATTCTTCCTTATCTCCCAAACCCATGATCCATCATCATCTGCCATGATCAAGCTCTGCTGGAAAAAGGCGTCTCGAAGCGGTCACGGTATCTTACCATGATGCGACAATCCATCCAGAGCTTACACACAAGCCAACCTCATTATTCTATTTCCACAGTGGATGTCCTCTTGGGCACATCCACTTAGGTTGCCTCTGGGTTATCAAAAAACGAATAAAGTATAAATAACAACAGGTTATAATCTGTTTAATAGGCTATGGGACTATGGGGTAGGCAGCAGTGCAGCAAATTAACTCTTGTACTTTACTTCTATGTGCCCACGTGTATACTGCCCACCTTGAAGAACTTATACTTACTGACTTTAGGAAAAATGGTCAAAAAAGCTCAACAAAGTGTACCAGCAGAGAACAAGTTATAGGCATGTGCATGGACATGTGTATACATTAATAAATCTGCGACGTGACTCCAATGGCACAACTGAATTGAGGCGATCCAGGGTTCTCCCTCAATCTCCTCGTGTGTGCGCCTGCAAGTTTCGCAAGTACGACGAGGAAAGTGCAACGAGGGGAGCACGGTGGAGGTAACGTGAAGGAGGCAGCAGAATGGGGGAGCAGGATGGGGGAGCATGGGGGTCCGGGCTGGTTACGTACCCTCCAGTGCCCAGATGTGCGCTTGGCAGTCGGCAAACAGCGCTTGGCTCGACGACTCCGGCAGCTGACGCACAAGAAGCCGAAAACAAAATAAACACATTAGACCACCCCACGCACATGCAAGGGTTTTCTGTAATGCTTTTTAGATCACTGTCCAATACGCTGTGTCGTCTTAGGAAGTATTTAACTATTGATGTGGTAGCCAATGGGTTACATGTCAGGGCCAAATGCATTGGCATGTTGTGAAATTTGTCCTTTTTTCTGCCCCGGATTGGGTCTCCATGTTTTGAGCACGCCTATGATGGATTTGGCCATTTTCTGGCAGACTGGCAACGTGCTGAAAATGTACAATACCCATACAGTGGCGTTTTACCGAAGAGCCACGATTAACG
>JAZEWT010000018.1:13946135-13964600 GCA_036362905.1 Mordacia mordax
TAGGGTTTAAGATGAAACCAACAAAAAAAACCAATTGGCTCTAACTTTGCAACTACACACCTGGTTCATGTGTCGATCTATCCTCACACGAGTCTGAAGATGGTGCTGTGTACCAGTATAGTAATGTGTGACCAGCTAAAGTCCGATTCAGCCCTGACTAGGGAATAGGCTTCTCATCCCTGCTTTAAAGCTTGCTTTTCCCATAACTGAAACTTCAAACTTACAGTGGACAGCCCAACATATGGCCTAGATATAAGAAAAGAGCAGATTGTTTTCAAGATGAAAGTTTTCATTAAAACCAAGACAGTGACGATGACACATTAAGTAATCGCGATGGCCACCTGATCCCACTTCTGTCCCAGCCAATGAGGAGCCACGGGGTGTTGTTGGGGCGACGAATGAGACGGCAGTGGTGGTGTCGCCAACACAGATTGAGCCGACACTAAACGTGTGGAACAGCACGAACCGGGGAACGGACACAGCAAACAGCATTCGCACCACATCAATGTATGTTCATCCCCGTCATCCATCGTAAATCTGTCAAGCGCCTGCACTCAAGATTTTCATTGCTCCATCACCATGGTGGAACTTCCTTTTCAGGAGTCTTCCTAACGTTGTCTACCACTCCCAATGTTGGTTTCGCACCACTGCCAAATCCATCCTGTTCCTCTTCCTCTCTCAAAGCTATTTCAAGCATGCACCTCCCGCCAATTCTCTATGTAATGTTCTGCTGTTTTATTATATTAGTGAGTAGATATGACAAATAGCATGAGGATGCATTCATTTATTACTATGTATTCTTAAGATTAGATACATGTTTTGAACAGTGTGCAAGAATATTTGTTTCATGAAATAAATAAGATGTCTGGTCAAAGGTTTTACTTCGTCACATCACCAAATGTTGCACGTTAAGACCTGTGACATCCACAGATCGTCAGCCGCATCACAGTCACGAGGCATCATCACCGCACTAAACAATCACCATAATAAACCATCGCATCAGGGTCTCGTCACGACACGAACCATCGCACTGAAGCCCCGTCGCATCTCCACCACTCACCGGGCGATGTGGACGACCACAGTCGGGGTCCGCGGCGCATGAGGTGTGGACTCTGCATCGAGCCATGCCAGGGCGAGCCCATCTCCAGCTGCGGCCTGAGCGGCACCTCCATCACTGCCCCGATGCGACGACCATCACCGAGACCACCGACACCACCGACACCACCAGCATCGGCTCCAATACCGCCACCACCCAAATCGGGCGTGAATGGGGGGCTCGGTGGGAGGCGCAGGTCGGCCGGCGTTGAGGGACCCGGGGCGGGACCAAGTCTCCCAGCAGCGCTTGGGGTCACGGGCCGCGCCTGCACCAGGGAGCGCATCCGTGCAGCGTGTGGCGCATGCAATGGAGTGCAGCCTGGCGGTAGAGGAAACAGTCAGACGGCGCAGTGGTAACACAGGCACTAAGGTCTAGATGCTACGATCGCACTAAAACGTCCTTTATAATATCCTAGCTTGCAAGAAGGCTACACAGCACAATGTAGACTACATCTGTTCTAACTGTATGGGATAGTGTTAAACCCACGCATTCATGCGTTTTCTCCCCAACCATCTTCCACACCTTCACACTTGCTTCAATGTGTTCTTATGAGCCTTCCCTTACCCAGTCTCTCTTATGTCCTCCTGTGCATTTTAATTATGGGAATTATGGGAGCACCACTTAAAACATGAACCGTTGTTTTTGCTGTTGCTGGGTACCGGGGGGGCAGGTTTGGTCGGGAGCATCTGGGCCTGGTAAGCCTCCGTGGGGGGGCAGATGGGACGCGTTGGGTGGCAAATCTTGGCGGGCGACGAGGCGCTGAGTGAGCTCAGCGAGCAGAGAGAGGCAGGTGGAGCTCACCATCATCCACGTGTGTGGGCGACCACCTGCGTCGCACACGAACAGGAAGAGAGGTTATATGACCTGCCAAATGGTTGGTTATTTGCTCAGCCACACTAATCGCACACTCTCACTCATTCATACACTGAAACAGTCGATCATAAGCGCACCCTCACCACCACTCGTTCGGTTACTCACTTTATCATAAGTTAATACCCTCACTCACTCATCCAATAGGCTGATCACTACTTCAACTCTTCACTCTATCACTCTCACTCCATCACACTTGAACCTGCTCATACTACTGTACCATTCTCTCCGCAGCTGTGTGCAGCGCTTTGTGACCCTCGGGTGAAAAGCGCTCTAGAAATGCAATTATTATTATCATCTACTCACCCCTCCACTAGGTGAATTGATCGTTATCACAAAGTCTTTTGTTGCCCATAAATGTATTGGTACACACTCACCTGCTCGAGCTCACTATGCCACTCAGCTTCCGCTAACAGTGAGTGGTGAAGGTAGATGCTATGAACACTCACCAGGCTGGCTCAGACTGAATATCTGTTGGCGGCGACCGGCAGAATATTGAGCCAGAATGGACAAGTCCTGCAGAGCCAGATGCTGTAAAACAAGAACAATTAAAATGTACATAGCGTCTGTACAACTTTATCCCGATTGTGCTTACGGTGGGTGTCATGGCAGCAGGGTGGCTCAGTGGTAACATTTGCGCCTCACAGAAAGAATATCCTGCCCAAGGCAGTTCAATTCCCGCCTGGGGTGTCTTTCTGTGTGGAGTTTGTGTGTTCTCTGCCCCTGTTCTCCGTGGGTTTCCTCCAGGTTATCAGGTTTCTTCCCCAACTCAAAAATAAAATGAAATTCTCATTAATTAATTGATATCATAATATATATAAAGCAGTGTCTGACAGGTGTTGGCACCGGCTGACTGCATGGTTGCCTTTCCCCACCTCTCTGTGATTAACTTGCACCTCAAATAATGTAAGTAGCACTGGATTAAGGCATCAACTAAATAATAATTAATAATAAAGAAACTAAAAATCCAGTTTAATCTCCCACTGAGCACTGCGAACCTTCATAGAAGCGAACATCTACACGGTACCACTAACGTCCCTCCTTTAAGTGGCCACTCATCACACACAGTACAAGGTAGCATTTTCCCACCTGTCTTGCTGCAGAGTAATATTTTTCACAAGAGCCAAACCGATAATTATCTCAGCTGCAATTTAGCCAAAATAAAAATTGAATGCGATCGTTGTTTTTTTGCGTGTGTACAATTATTGGTTACCAGGACAATACCTTACACTTAAAAACCTGATTTAATGTTAATCACTCCCAAATTGTGTCACGACTGTCCAGCAACCCTCTCCACTGCTTCCCAAGCCACCCTTCTTGGTGGTTTGGTCCAGGTGTTAATGATGCAGCTTGGGGGGTCTGGTTTACCTTCACGATGGACGGGGGGTCGGAGGCCAGGACGGTAGGCAGACACATCTCTGCCTCCTCTGGAAAGCTGCTTTCCACAAAGAAGATGTAGGGCTGTGGTGCAGGGGAGACACGGGTGATTTCCCAAGTCGTGATGTAAGGATACACATGCACACACTGTGGAGGCATTGCCGAGCAGCATCGATAGCACGGTCGCTGCTTGTTGCTCAATAAAGGGCTCACCTCACTAGCAAAGATCCGCAGCAGAGCCCAGGGCAGGTACCAGGTGAGCAGCAGGAAAGCCCCAGCCAGCCAAGTCTCATACAGCAGAGGCACGTCAAGCAACCCCCTCACAGAGTCCAGCCTTGACACCGAACTGTCAAAATAAAAGATACCCCCCCCCCCCAATAGCTACACACATTGGGGGAAAATGTGCTGTTAACAAGCAGCTATTTAGGCCAGCGTTGGTGCGCAAGGGGGTGTTGTAGATGGAAGAATGCCCAGCCGTCTTTGTCTCTCCAGTGCTGGTGTTTGCACAGGTTGCCATGCAGGTTCACATTACCTACTCAGGAACACTTACTCCTTCCTTATTTGTTTAATCATTATTTTATTTGTTATTTATGTCTTTCATTAATTTAGTCATTATTTTACTTTAATTGATTTACTCTGATGTTGTTAACATGCCATTCTCTCTATAGCTCTGCAGCGCTTTGTGATCCTCAGATGAGAAGCGCTCTAGAAATGCAAATATTATTAAATGTTAACTGTAGGTGGAGATCAAGCTTAGGTAGCCTGGTTCGTAGCACACCCAGGTATTGTCTGCTCACCCATTCAATCACTCACTCAGATTACCAACCAACAATACAATCACTCACCCAATCACTCACCCAGTCACACTATCTCCCCAACAAAGTCAGTTGCTTACTTACTAGCCAGCTCGCTCACTCATGCACTCGCCCTCTCATTCACCCAACCATTTCCTTTGTCACGCACTATCTACCCAGCCACTAATTGACTCACCTCACTCTCTCTTCCTCTTAGTTGAGCCTGGGGTTCACTCACTCTCCAAATGAACTACCGACTCATTCAAACTCACAAGAGGAGGCAGGAGACCTCTCACCTGTCCAAGGGCAGGTCAAATGCCGCCATGACCCACCCTCGAGGCCAATTGCCTATGGAACACACAAGCCCAAGCCAAACAGTGGTTAACTTCTTGTACCACTTATCAGAAACCACTTGAACATGTCTGTGTGGCCCATTGTGCATTATTCCATCGTATACGTGTATATTCACAGGGTACTGTGAATATACAGTACATCAACCACTCTGGTCATGATAACCTCTTGACTGTAACCATTCCCAAAATACTTATTATGAAAACAATGGGTTTAATCACTAACGTGCACCACGTGCAGTAGCACAGCCATGAACTGCAGGGGTAATGCAATGGCAGTGAGGTTTCGGGCTGGAGGGGCCCAGGTGACGGGATGCACAGATGGGCAGAAATATACAGACTGTTGATGGCCCCCATTTAATAATGTGCACCTGAGCCCAAGCCAACCATGCAGCATCGCCTATTAATTGGCATGGAATTGTCCACCGTGTTTGTCGTACCCAGCAGGAAGTAGAGGAGGCAGTAGAAGCGCAACAGCCGTAGCGACTGAGCAGCACTGTGGGTGAAGATGCGTGGTAGCAGCGTTCGGAATCGCCGATACTTGTGCATCTGCATGAGGGCCATTTGAAGATGAATACGCAAGACAAAAACACTGGAACGTAGTTGACAACGCATTCGCCACGCTGCTGCTATAATGGCTACACGGGGTTTGCATCTTTAATCAAGAACAACGCAGAAAACACAGGGTTGCTATTGAAAGCGACTGTGCATTCTCCTCCTACGTGCTTCATAAACAACTGCAGTAAATGTGGCATGAAGGAACTAGAAAAATAAATGTCTGTACATGTACATTATAATTAAAATAATAATTGCATTTATAGAGCACCTTTCATCAGAGGGTCACAAAGCGCTACATAGAGCTGCGGAAAGAATGGCACGTCAACAACAACGACAGAGAACGGAAAATTAGCAACAACGTTTTTTGTGTGGGGTTTTTTTTTTTTACAAATCCGAGCTGTGGAGAGAATGCCATGTCAACAACAACATCAGGCCGGTTCAACTGAAAGTCAAACACTAGCGATAAATCATAGCAAAAAATTAATTTAGTTTTATGTATTAGTGCTGCAAGTGGAGAGCAATGAGTGGATGCTGAGGATACCTGTATTGTAGGAAACGGCACATAGCACATGTGACTGTGGAAGTAGAGGAAACTGTAGGTAGCGCCAACAAACCCCCCGAAGAGCAGCACGAAGAGGTGACGCTCGCTCAGGCACTCGCCAACGGAACTACGCCACAAAGACAAAGATCCCCCATATAGCCTGAACAAACTTTAGGGGCAAGTGCAGTTAGCGAGCACCTATAAAGGCATAACAGCATTCAAAGGTGTAGGTGGCCATCATCATGCCCAGCCAGTTTTGCCTCCACCAGTGGTGATGTTTACACAACACAGCAGGTACTCATTTTATGCCGAGCATTGGACCAGGGATCACTTGAAGTGATCTCAGGGCTAGCGCTGTTACATCGACTTCGGTGGGCCTTCTCAACCCCAGAGGTAACATCACTCGGCAAGAGCTCTAAATGCATTACGATGCTGGCCTCACAATTCATATAAAATAACAAGTCTCTTCTTGCTTAGAGTACTATGGCACAACCCTCACCATCGACGACCTATGCTCCACTGTTTGCAAATCCACATTCCCATGGCGGGGGCCACATTTCGTCCACAAGCCGCAGCCATCCCCTCTCACCTGTATTGTGTGCCGCAAACAGTACTCAGTGTCCGGTATACGCCACCGGTGGTTAGAACGGCACACCACACCACGAGCAAACCGGCAGCGGCATGGGCGGCGCAGTGCAATACACGCTGGGGACGCACAGCACCCGCGAGTGCATCCAGCGGGGTGCATGGCACCAGCGCCACGGCTGAGAAGGGAGAGGGCACAGGTGTTAGGACTATCACGGGATCATTCACATTGAGGTCGCTCGCCGTCATCTGTATAGGTTCTGTGTATGAAGTACACGATGGGGAAAATATAGGATTTATATAGGGTACAGAATTATCTCATCTCATTGTCAGAAACCGCTCAGTCCTGTACAGGGTTGCGGTGAGCTGGAGCCTATCCCGGCAGACACAGGGTGCAAGGCAGGGATATACCCACGATAGGACGCCAGTCCATCACCGAGCACTGTGGGCAATTTAGCCTGCAAGCCAATTAACGTATGCAGCAGCATGTTTTTTGGACTGTGGGAGGAAACCGAAGTGCCCGGCGAAAACCCACACGACACGGGAAGAACATGCAAACTCCACACAGAAAGGCACCCGAACGAGATTCGAACCCAGGACCTTCTTGCTGTGAGGCGACAGCGCTAACCACTGCGCCATCATGCCGCCCAGCGTACAGAATTATCCTGAATTACATTTACACATAATTAGCATCTGAAACATACATTAAAATAAAATGTGATACATTTCTGGCAAAAAAGTAAATATTTACAATTATATATACTGGTCAATTACAATTTAGTATCTACATATAAATCAAGTGAATCATGTTCTAAGAAAAGGTACACAACTGATTCCAACACTCAAACAATACAGAACAATTCTTGCGTTGTGACGACTTTGTTTGTTTATAGAATTAAAGCAAAAAAAGAATGTGTGAGTGCAGAGCCAGAAAGACCAAATCTTGTCAGCCATTTTAGACTAAGCCATGTTTGTAAGCAATAATAATTGTTTTGATTGAGTTCTTTCCTTTACACCAGGTCGTTACAGAGTAATTTACACACTATAAGCAACTTATATTCAGAGAGTACCTGGCCTGCAAGTGGGGATTAATCTGTGAATAGTGGGCAGTGACTGCTGCTTTGTGTAATTTCAATCGGGTAATATTTGTGAAGATTATGTTTATACATTAGAATTGTCTCAGCACGTAGATTCCATCTTCTAGTGTTATAGAGGCCACATAAGGTGTGCTGGAGGTGGCGCAAGATGCCGGGGCTAACCCATGTAATTCCTGGAGTCGAACGCCGACACCAACAGCAGCATCAGCGACAGCAACATCAAGGTGAACAGCACATACGAACTGTCGAATTCACGCAGAGTGTCTGCACACACAGACATCCATACGGACACACAGATAGACATATGGACATACAGACACACAGACATCCACACGGACACAAAGACATCCATACGGACACACAGACAGACATACGGAAACAAAGAAAAACACATGTGCAAAAGCAACAAGCAGCCTTGGCCACCACATTGCCGAGATGTCACCATTGTATTGACTTAGATGAATGGTAGATGCACCACCTTCGCTCCCTACTGTGCCAACCACGTAAACACACTTACATATACACACTCAGATAAAGGCATGAATGAATACAAAGATGCCATGGGTGGAATTAAAAAGACTGGTAGTAGGGCACCTGCTGTTGGAAATCACCCATGCAGCCTGGCATGGAACACCACAGCCTGCTGTTATCGTTTCCCTCGTGTGGATGATTTGTTTACTCACCGTATCACAAATTCAATTACGGAAGAGTTAACATTGGGGAGGTCCAGGACAATTGAAAACATTTATTGCTGATGTGGCTGTGGCTGGGAATCGAACTCGGGTTTTCCAGCTTTGCAGTGCACCACACTAACTACTAATCCTCACTCCCCCACCCCACCTATACACACACACTCGTGTACGTGCGATGCAGCAGGAACAAAGGCAGCGCCCATTTTAGTCTATGTGAACCACGGAGTCAAGTGGATTGAAAGTGCTGACAGTGACAGAGACACGAGGTGTATGAAGGTGTGGAATGCTCAAGAGCGCTTGTGAAGGCAACCAAATGGGCCAGCTCCCTCGCCATCGCATGCGCTCTTGTTCGGAGCACAGTCGAGCTCAGCGGCGACGCCATACCTCTTACCACCATGCATGTAGCTGCCACTCCAGCGAGGGGACGGGAGACTTCTGTCTTTGCAGCTCTTTGTTAACACTCACTAACACACAACACTACAACACTACTTATCACACGACTCTAGCCACCCCGCGCTTGGGGCGCTTACGATCCACCTCGACTTCATCAGACATCGTTCCGCTGCCATCTCCCATGCAGCACCCTCTCTTCGCCTCCGCACATCTCCTTAAATCTCCCCTCAGACGTCACCCAGCCACGAGGTATCACCACACGTCCGCCTTATGTCCCCCCCCCCCACAGACCACATGTTGTTTACGAACTCGGGAGGGGAGCACTGCCACCACACTTTTTGTCACCCTCACTTTCTCCTCCTCACCTTGCCTGACCCTGTCACCCCCAATTGCTGGGCGTGGGAGCGCAGGCGAACCCAGCCTGTCATAGCGCGAGGCTCGGCACCAAACACTCACTATCTCTTTCGATTAATGATGTGTGACACTAATGGCACTTCAAACCAAGGCAGAAATTCGTCACATTCCATATACCACTAATCTCTGTTTAAAATTTTGCTTGTAAAGAAATCACCCTGACCTCTGCCATAATTTTATCCCGATTGTACTATCGGTTAACGTCATCTCATCAAACAAAAAAATCAGTTCGGAACGCTCGTAGAGCCATGAGTACCTCCGACAAGCACTCATGGAAGTAGATATCACACAGCAACTTCTGAGATGGCTGCACATGACCTTCGATCATCTCAGTAGAAGGCAGTACTTTCCCACCTGCTCTACTACTGTTTGTTGCACTACAAACTGAAATCTATATTTTTTATCAGAGGCTGCATTTGGTAAAATGTATTTCTACGCTAAGAACATCAAGTTTCTACACTTAAAAACTCAGTGATTTCTGTCCCCTGGCAGCTACTTTATCATTAGTCTCAGTAGCTATCATCCCTTGTAGCAATGTGTCAAGGTAACTCAGTGGTAAAGTGGTTCGAAATTGGAAGGTTGTGGGTTTAAATCCTGGATGAGGTAGACTCTGTCCACCATCCTTCTGGGGCAATAAAAGGGAACCCACTTTTTGAGGAATTTAAGAGTGATTGTCCTTTACTTAGACTCAACCCTGCCATATGAATGTGTAATCTCAACCACTTACTCAAAGATGTAAACAGAAATAGGTGGTAAACACTATATTCATGCAGATTTGAGCAGGGAATCACTTGACTTTTGTGACATTCTGCCCTAACCCATTCACTAAAGCGTCTATTATGGGCACATACAAGTACCAGTACACTGTACCCATAATAGGGGCTCGCTAACCCACGGTCGAGACGAATGGTGCAAGTGAGAGCTCTGACCGGCAACCCAGAGCAGCGGGTGAAGGGGGTCGAGCCGGGCGAGGGCGAGGTAGGCGACAGCGAACGCGGGCAGCATCAGCACGGCCCACGCCGCGGCGGCCGCCACTCGCCAGCGCAGCTCCTGCAGCGAGTACGTGGGAGCCCATACACAGCAAGGGCAGATTGGGAATGGCACCAAAGGTAAAGAATCCCCTTGTAATCTTTTAACAAAATGGAAGAGCAAGTGCTTTTGGTGAGCGCCAATGAAGGCTGGTGTGGCAGACGATGCGTAGGTGGGCAACACTACGCTCGGCCACCGTTTTCATTCTAGTGGCGATACTTGAACATCTGTGGTGCCAGGCCTCACGCCGTGCCAGGCTGGGTGCATCCCGATGCCCGTGCCGTGGAAGCAGATCAATCCCCGGGTTACAGCGGTCTGATTAACCAGCGGCCCTGTTCAGTGCTGATTGGCAGTTGTTGCTGGGGGAAAAAAAAGTAGGTGACATCTCCCTAGGTCGTAAACAACCCTGAGGCGCCGTCGAACATTCTGGAAGGTCTGGGGGGTATATAAGGGGACGTGCGGAAGCTAGAGAAGAGTCGTCGTGTGGGAAGCTGACGGCGGAGCGGCCGTCATGTAGAGGAGACCGAATCATTAGCGCGCGAAGCGCGGGATGTAGTGATGCGTTAGCGAGTTGGGTGATGGTGTTGCTGTTCGTGAATTTCTGAATCATTTCAACTCACAGCAAGCGTCTATACAGTTTACCATGGAGGCAAAAGTGGCAAAAACGCTTCTATTCCTGAAAAAATTGCTGAAGCGAGGTCCAAATTGTAAAATACCACAGCGTTTATCGAAAGCGGACACATACTGACGTCTAGATAAAAATACCTAGTATCGGGAAGATATTGTCCAGGACCTCCGTTCCATATATTTTTACCCATTGTATTTTTGTAATCAAACCGGTTCAAAAATTGATGTAGGAAATAAACCGTATCAAGAATATTTTATTTAAACGGCCCGGTTAACATCCGGTTTGATAGACAAGACAGGTTAGTTTGTTTTTCAGACCAAACAGGCGGTCAGACTTTACGTGACAGGGCGCAGATTTCACCGCGGTTCTTACCCTCTGCAGAAACCAGTGCTTCTTCGCTGCGCCCATTGCGGCGGAACGAGACGAGGTGGCGCAGCGACGACACGTGACGAGGTGAGGACGAGGTGCAGAGAAGAGGTGGTTTGGTATGAAACGTAGTGTAGACGAGGGTAAGGAACAAGCTTTGGAGACGAAGAGCCGACGAGACAGGAGGTGAGGACGATGTTGGTGAAGAAGAAGCGAGGTGGAGTCGAGAGACGAGGTGGTTCAGAAAGCGGTGTAGCAACGAGACGGATACACGAGGTGGGTGAGCACGAGTCGAAGACGACGAGGTGTATCAGACCGAGGTAGTGTTAGAGGAACAAGGTGGTGGTGGTGGTGGTGGAGAGACGAGGAGGTGGAGAGACGATATGAGGCTCCACCGCTCATTCAAACCGCGCCGCGCTTTCCCTGTGCACCGCCATGTCGCTCAGCGGGGTCCTCGGCGCGAGGCGTCCTTCGCGCACTGCCTGAGAAATCGCCCGCGTCGCGATACGGCACGATAATCGCGAAATCGATTCCCTCGCAAACATCGGCAATTTAACTAAAGGGCTTCATTTTTTTAAAATGTATCACACATTATTGCGACTTGTTTATAGTTTGCCGCATGGGGCGATGTCAATTAACCTGTGTCCGCGTGTATTTTAGCTGGGAAAGCTCTGTTGTCTAGATTGTGACACCGCCTGTCGTCTCAAGTAACAGTGTCTTAAAACCGTCTGCCCCTGACACAAACGGGACATTATTTGTACTGTTGTAGATATGTGTAGTTTATAAAACTTGAAGTCAGAACACAGTATTTCCAGTTATACTGTATTCTGCATGCGGTATACAGTCTCATCTCATCTCATTGTCTGAAACCGCTTGGTCCTATACAGGGTCACGGTGAAGCTGGAGCCTATCCCGGCAGACACAGGGCGCAAGGCAAGGATATACCGACGATGGGACGCCAGTCCATCGCCGGGCATTGCGGGGCAATTTAGCCTGCGAGCCAATCAACCTATGTAGCAGCATGCTTTTTGGACTGTGGGAGGAAACCGGAGTGCCCGGCGAAAACCCACGCGGACACGGGGAGAGCATGCAAACTCCACACAGAAAGGCACCCGAGCCGAGAGATTCGAACCCGGGACCTTCTTGCTGTGAGGCGACAGCGCTAACCACTGGGCCACCGCGCCGCCCACGGTATACAGTATACGACAATTTATAGTCTCTGTATTCTGCAATAAACAGCTCGTATGTAGTCGGTACGTGTGTTCGTAAGTCAGACGTTCATAAGTCAGAGACTGCCCATACAAGTATTTTTGCTGATTTGCTATTCTTATGTCGTTGTTGTTGCTGACGCGCCGTTCTCTCCACAGCTCTATGCAGCGCTTTGTGACCCTCGGGTGAAAAGCGCTCTGGAGGTGCAATTATTATTATGATTACTTCGGTTTCCTCCACAGGCCAGACACGTTGCCGAGGTTAATTGTCCTGACTAAATTGTCCCCGGTGCCCTGAAATTTTGTAACTTGCTTGCCGCTCACCACTGAACAACTGCGAAAACGAACTGAAAACCCACATCAGTGACAATTATTTTATTTAATTAACAGAACAGGTTTTTACCATTCCTGACAATTATGCAGGTTGTAAGATTTCAAAACACCACATAGACACATCTCACAATGTGTCCAGTTTGCAAAAGCCACAAATAGTTGTGGCAAACTATGCAAACAGGAAGCTTTGATAACATGCATTGTCCTGTTCGGCCTACATCAGACATGGCTTTCCTTTGAGCCTGATTGTCAGTGTCAGCCAGAGTCAGCTCAGGACAATCCAATATCAATACTTAGTAGCTCAGGTGGAGCTGTTTACGCTATGGGTACTTTTTGGCAGTGAAATGTGTCTATTTGATGTTTTGAAATCTTAACACCTGCATGATTGCCAGGAATGGTAAAAAAACTGTTCTGTTAATTACATATGAACACTGGCAAAAAGTACCCACATAGCGTAATTATTTTATTTGTTATTTTATGTCCTTCATTGATGAGTAGTCATTATTTTACTTGATCTACTCTGTTGTTTTTGACTTGCCGTTCTCTCCACAGCTCTGTGTAGCGCTTTGTGACCCGCGGGTGAAAAGCGCACTAAAAATACGTGCGTTCCCTCTAATGCAATATCTCATCTCATTATCTGAAACCGCTTAATCCTATATAGGGTCACGGTGAGCCGGAGCCTATCCCGGAAACACAGAGCGTAAGGCGCGGAATACACCCGACGACGGGACGCCAGTCCATCGCCGGGCATTGCGGGACAATTTTAGTCTGCGAGCCAATCAACCTATCCAGGAGCATGCTTTTGGACTGTGGGAGGAAACCGGAGTACCCGGCGAAAACCCACGCGGACACGGGGAGAGCATGCAAACTCCACACAGAAAGGCACCCGAGCCGAGAGACTCGAACCCGGGACCTTCTTGCTGTGAGGCGTCAGCGCTAACCACTGCGCCACCGCGCCGCCAATGCAATATCCCAACGGCTATTATGCTGCAGAACTACGTCGTGAGCAGCAGAGGGCAGTGTTGCTAAAGCCACTACACTCGACGATGCTGAGTGGTTCTTGCGCCTCACAGCAAGCCTCACCTGGGTTCGATTCTCGCCCCGGGTGCCTTTCGATGTGGAGTCTGCATTATCCTCCTCGTACCCTCCGTGGGTTTTCACCGAGTACGCCAGTTTCCTTCCACAGTAGAAGCACACGCTTGTGCATAGGATAATTGGCCTGAATAGATTGCTCTCGGCGCCCTGCGATTGTCTTGACGTCCTGTCATTTCCCACTACTGCCGTATTGCCTTGCGCCCTGTGTCCGCCAGGATAGGCTCCGACTCACCGTAACCCTCCACGGGATTAACGGGTACTGATAGTGAATGAATGAACTCTAACCATACTCCAGCGTGCATGTTACCCGCCTTCTCCAACGTACACTGATCAACGTGGTGAAATGCTGTCGACACCCATGGCCCACGCAACATGGAAAGACCTCATCCATTAGTGGAATGACAATACAGTTTTGCATATACAGCACATATTCGTGCTTGTAGCTCATACAGCCAAACCAAAACACATTTATGGTACTTTTGGTTTAGTGTTAACAGTGGACTGCATTCCTGCCAACGAACCAGGACTGACATTAAGATTTTGTTTATGGTTTAGCGTTTAATGCCTGAGGCTCAGACAGCCACACGCAATGAACTGAACCCGGAAGTTCTGGCCTTGATGACCTCCAGACGCTTGATATTGAATGACACCAATGCTGGAGTGTGTCTGCAATGAAACTCGAACCTCCTATAAGCCAGGGACAGCGGCGCGGTGGCACAGTGGTTAGCGCTGACGCCTCACAGCAAGAAGGTCCCGGGTTCGAGTCTCTCGGCTCCGGTGCCTTTCTGTGTGGAGTTTGCATGCTCTCCCCGTGTCCGCGTGGGTTTTCGCCGGGTACTCCGGTTTCCTCCCACAGTCCAAAAGCATGCTCCTGGATAGGTTGATTGGCTCGCAGACTAAAATTGTCCCGCAATGCCTGGCGATGGACCGGCGTCCCGTCGTCGGGTGTATTCCTGCCTTACGCCCTGTGTTTCCGGGATAGGCTCCGGCTCACCGTGACCCTATATAGGATTAAGCGGTTTCAGATAATGAGATGAGATCTTAAATTTCTTCAGTTTAATCAAGCGCACACCTTTAAAATGTACGCACACAAACGACTGCCTATTGTGGCACGGTGTATATATGTTTTATAAACCTTTATCAGTACAATGTCCCTTTGTCCACAAGATCGCAATAATAAGTTAATGATTGATTCTCATTTTTTAAAACGGCCATGAGCTCATTGGTATGCAATGCCACTCCAACAGGTTCCCGTCAATGTTTAGCCGATTCCTGATTACTAACCCCATCCCTGTGCTACCGAGCCACACACGGCAGTAGTGGGAAATTACTCCTATTATTTACTGATTATTCCGAATGATGAACATGCTGGTTATGTTCTTGTTAGGGGTTGCGTTTAGGTTATTAATGCCAGATCGAGCGAGTCAAGGATCTACATCAGCTGAAAGGCACAAGCTATCGTTAGATCCTGCAAGTTAAGCAGAATTGAGCCTGGACAGGGCCTTTATGGATGACCACCACGCACCCTATCGATTTAGTTTGACCGAAGCACTCTGGGACTCTACATGAGCGAGGGTGTCAGCAACTTTCAACCTACTTGCTGCGCTGTTAAGCTCAGGCTCTGCCATGTTGCCCATGTAAATGGACGACACATCGAGTGCACGTTAATTTGTTATCCACACATCCACTCACATCTCAAAAGTCGTCGCCGGATATTCTTATTTGTTGACAGAAACTTCATCCAGCAGTGGCTCGACCCAGGCTGATGACGATACTAATCTGTGATTGTTCTAGCGTTCTATGCACCGGGACATTTTACCTTTCATCTCAACATATAAATGGTTTCCCCTATTGAAAGCTGTCGCTGTGGGTCAGACAAGCTGACACAGCATCGAGCCTCCAAATGGGAATAGTCCCGCAGTAGTTGATGTAATTCCAACCGTGTAAATGTGATCAGGGTATGCATTGCGTGGCTTTGCGTGAATGTGTTGTATTCTTCTGTCGTACGGTGGGCGGTGCGTTGCTTAGGAACGGCTTCAGAAATAATCCGGTGATTCTATCAAATTCTGCCAGCGAAAACTGTAATCAAATTAGGCAAGTGGTGTTACGTCGTAGTCCTGTGATTGGAGATAGTGACATGGATGTCGATAGGCCCATAGATGTACACGTTCCAGTCTTTGACATGCCACATTTGATTAATGTGATCCTTAAACTCGTCCGTGAACCGGTTGTTATTACGACTGGGAGAAGTCGACTGAGTAATGTTCGGTCTCTTGTGAGCTTGGTCAGTAATTTCGTGCGCACGGAAATAGCATATCTCTTTTTAATCGAATTTAAACAGTGACGAGCAACACACGGATATCGTTACGATCCGTTGCCATCCTCGTCGTTATCTGAAACGCAGGGATGATGAACCAATGTAGGTTTTCACGGCTCGATGCATGGTTGATAGTCACGCGACACACTCCGCTGGCTTCACCATCTCTGCCGGCGAGACACCTCTCTTCCTCCGCATGGCCATCGAGACGTGAGGTGCCCGAGTAGAACGGGGTGGGGGTTTGGGTTTTGATTTCTCCGTAGTGTCGGTCGAGTCGCGTGAGCAGAGAGAGAGGCGGGCGTTCACGGCGGACAGACGAGGAGGGTACGAGAGCGGGGAGGTGTGCTTCGCCACACAGCGGTTGGGGTATAGACTCGCAATCAATTGACTTTTGCCTGGAGACCCACAGACTCGCATAGAAAGCCATGAACTCACGTAGACACAGATACCGTTTGATGCACACAGATGGGCACAGATGACCACGGACTCGCATAGAGAACCGTGAATTCGCATCGATACAAAGATCCACAGACGTACACATACACTTATAGCCTCACAAAGAGACACGGGGAGAAGGTGAAACGCAGTGAAAACAGAAGCAGAGTGTTCAACTCGGATTTAAGTTACTCGATAGCTGGTCTCGCTGTGACATCTCAAGATACAGTACATAGGAGTGATGCGAAATCGGTTCGAGGCGATATGGGAGACACGGTGAGATGAGATGCATAACGACACAACGAGATACCGGGAATCGAAGTGAAGACGCAGAGAGGTGAGGGCACACAATAGATGAGACACGAGATACAAATACGGGGAAAAAAGGGGATCGAGATACAGGGAGACAAGATGACAGCGAGACGTGAGGAAACGGTTTTGACATGAGCCACACGTGGATGCAGGAAACACGGGGAGAAAAGTGAAGACGAGACACATGGAGCTAAGGGATAAGAGATACGCGAAGACCAAATGGTAAGACAAGCACATTCTCGAGACAAGCGGCACATTTTTATCCACGATTCTCTAATCAAATTAATGCCACTGTTACTGCGTGTGGGGTTAAACGGCCACGGCAAGATTTACACAAATGTTTTTTGCGCGTCTCATAAAAATGTAACGTTCCTAACCTTAAAGTATAACAATTATGTATTTCGTTGCTGCCCACAACAAGGCTGAAGCAGCCTGTAACAATCTGTTTCATACTGTACAATACTGTACATGTCGACAATTCAAGCACCACCGAATTTGTTATTATCAATTTACCATATGTCGGTATTGTTATTGCTGACATTCGGTTCCCTCCACAGCTTTGTGCAGCGCTTTGTGACCTGCGGGTGAAAATCGCTCGAGAAGTGCAATGTTCCGAGATCTGATGAAATTCGATACACCCCAAGTGATATAGTTATCGACATTATGCTAATTATAGGATAAGGACTAGGGCTACGATTAATATAGTGTTTGGTTTGAATTCTGGTAGGTTTAGTTGGTACTAACATAATAGGTGTTGCTAATAATTGGGCGTGGACTATGGAAAGTGCTGAGGTCAGACATGGGGTTGGGAATATGGTTGAACCTGGGGTTTGTGTATTCGTCAGGTCTGTGATTAAAATTGGATGTATGATTCGGCAAAGGTTGTTTTAGATGTACCGCTGTTATGGCTAGGGCATGGTTGCGGATAAAATTTAACTTTTTGTTCGATGTTTATTGTGCTTCCACACCTCGGTATCTCTGTCGCATCCATGATTATGCATGGAATTTTACCGCGTTATAAATTGTATTAATATTAGTTGGGGTTTTATGCAGGGTAGAGCCCCTAACAATCAAGTCCTACCTTTATTAGTCCATCGGTTAACATTTCGTCATCATTACAACCCTGTATTGTTTTACTACAGTACTACCGAAAATCAAGTGCACGCTCACTTGCGAGAAGACTGAAGAGCAGGATGGTGTAGGGAGACTTCGGGTCGACAAGGGGAGATCATCACAGCCTATAGACTAGGGGCGCCAAGTGGGGGGCTCTGCACGCCTCTTCACACCCCCGCATCATGGAACAAGCATGCCCCATGCCCCCATACCCTTCAAAAAACCCCAAGCAAGAGTTTGGGGGTCTTGCGGACTGTTGGCCGAAAGGTGGGTGAACATTAATATCAACATGTCCTCGCGATTTGTGGTAACGAGCGGCTCAAAGTTGAGGAGGTTACAAACTCCTCTCCGAGTTTTCCAGACTCAGGTGGTGTCATGTGCAGATAGATTCCCAGAGAAACTGGAATGACATGGCAGTGGTTTAATCGTTAGCACTTTCTCAGAAGGACCCAGGTCCTCACAAAGAAGAAGAGACTCGCATACACCCATCGACTAACATAGACACACCCAGACTCACGTAGCAAACCGTAAACGTTCACAAATGTCCACAAATGTGTACAGTGCCACAGGCTAACTCAGAGACTCAGGAACCCACATAGAGACCAAGTGAGAAACTAGAATGCGCTGGCAGTGGCTGGAGCATCAACAAATAGCCGACTGGCACTCATAGCACTTCCTCATTCTAGTCCTATTCGATCATCATCGCCATCATTATCACGCTGCCTCCATGTTCCTGTGACACCACGGCTTCGACTGCGGGCTTCTCATTATCTGAAACCGCTTAATCCTATATAGGGTCACGGTGAAGCCGGAGCCTATCCCGGAAACATAGGGCGTAAGGCAGGAATACACCCGACGACGG
>JAZEWT010000018.1:13981239-14022306 GCA_036362905.1 Mordacia mordax
CTGACAATGAGATGAGAATAGTAAAAGAAATTATAATTTTTAGTTTAGATTACCTTTTTAACATCTTGTTTGTGAATAAATAAGCACAGTTTTAATTAAAATAGTGAATGAAATCGACGCGAATATGTTTTGAGGAAGTCTTTCTCCTAACCCTTACCATTTTCTTTAGTTCTTATAGGCAACTTAAGTTTGATTAACATGCTTTGAATTATGCGTTCATTTTCAAGAACGCATCTACTGCGTAAATCGAGAAGTGGCTGTATGTAGATACCTCTATACATCTTAAAGCAGTGGTAAAGTAGACCTTACACTGCTCTATGAACTTGTCGACCTGCGCTCAATCCTGAACCACGACTCCCTTCAGCAGCAAGTAATATCTAACTGGTCTTGGGCTCCTACTCCACCAGTCTGGTCAAACAACTGCAATGGCCAAAAGAGCATGGGAAGGCCTTTATCCTGCAGTGGGCAGGGGTATTTTTTGTTATGAATAGGTGGACCTTGGGGGAGTTGTGGTATTTTCAGTTGAGAAATGCTGATTGTGGACATTTCGTTCAGCTATTACTGGGTTTTCTGCTGACCTACGTCAACCAATGTTCTCCGACTCCCCATGTCTCTTGTCCCCCTTCACCCGTGTGCGTGCCACAGAAGCCGTACGTATGCCAGGTTGCTGGCTGTAGCAAGCGCTACACAGACCCCAGCTCCCTGCGCAAGCACGTGAAGGCGCACATGGCACACACGGGGGCACCGCCAGTACACGAGGTGTCAGCATCGCACGGGCTGACATCGTCATCACCGTCATCGTGGCTGTCATCATCATAACTAGCCGCGTTTTATCGTCATCATGACTATCGTCGTATTCACCATCATCATGATTGTTATCAAAACCAGATTCATCTTGGGGCGGCGCGGTGGCCCAGTGGTTAGCTCTGACGCCTCACAACAAGAAGGTCCCAGGTTCGAATCTCTCGGCTCCGGTGCCTTTCTGTGTGGAGTTTGCATGCTCTACCCGTGTCCGCGTGGGTTTTCGCCGGGTACTCCGGTTTCCTCCCACAGTCCAAAAGCATGCTCCTGGATAGGTTGATTGGCTCGCAGACTAAAATTGTCCCGCAATGCCCGGCGATGGACTGGCGTCCAGTCGTCGGATGTATTCCTGCCTTACGCCCTGTGTTTCCGGGATAGGCTCCGGCTCACCGTGACCCTATATAGGATTAAGCGGTTTCAGATAATGAGATGAGATGAGAGATTCATCTTCATTTGCCCATCGTAAATGGTTTCATAGGCTCCAGTTTCGACAGACAAGCATGTGTGTGTGTGTGTGCATCGTCCTGTCACTATCATAGGGCACCTGGCCTGGCACAGGTGCCGTGGGGATATCACTGCCATTTACTAGTAAGCAGCGGTTGTTGTCACTGTTTATTTGAAGGTTGATTGCATAGCATCTTCAGCACCATCATTCTCAGCCATTGTCGTTATCATCCTGGTTGATATCACTACTACCAACGTCATTGATATTATCACTATTCGCATGATTAGCTGTTATTGTTACTCATTTTCACAATTTACATGATTTATCATTATCAGTGTGGTCACTGTCATCATCACTGTCATTGCTTGTTTCCCACCCCGTTGTTTCCCTATGTAAGCACAGCTCGGTCCCGACCCAGGGGCCCCACTGCCAGACCACGGGACCCCCATGACAACTCCATGCTTCGAGCTCACTCCAGGTGAAGGAGCTCTGTGGGGTGGGGTGGGGGGTGGAAAGAGGGTGTGGCAGGAGTGGGCAGGTGTGCAGTAGAGGACATTGCAGGGCATTTGGAGCCTTGGCTGGGCAGTGCAACAATTCATCAGAATACTGACACGTATTCTTAGCCACCACCTGGATGAAGTGTGACTGATTCTTCAAAAGCAACTGAGAGGCTCAAGCTTGAACCGGGTCTGAGTGTTAAGAGGCTGTTCCTCTATAATACATTACACACTTATGTATCCAGTTACCAGTTTGCTAATTACCATCTCATGAGGTTGTGCAGTGAAACATTCCATCCTGCACCTGCACATAAGCCCATTTCATCGCTCCACGTCCACAGTGGACATCTTCCAGGGCACGTGCTCCCTCCCTGCCATCTGCCGGCCACCTCACCTGGTCGTAAATGTCGCCATCCACTGCTATCACTGACTGCCCGTGCCATCCTGTGCCCCGTCAGAGACAGAGCGACTGTGCGACGCAGCCAGTTTTCGGATGTTCGCAGATGGCACAACCGGGTAAGCGGACATTTCTTTATAATAATAATATCAATGCGGACTTATGCAGCCGCTTATTACTATTAGCATAGTGTACAATAATCATCTCCAGATGCTTTACAGTAACATTTATTTCGATCAAATAATGTGAAGGAAACATCGGACATAGTTTAAGTTGTGGCTTCTTTTTCATGGGTTTTTCCCCTTTAAAATGCAAGTTATCTGTAGAAAAACTACAGTTATCTGCGGTGATATGGTGGACCAATATAACGGATCCTATTATCCGAGATTGTACGCCTAGAATCTGTGAGGTAAAAAACATCTCCGTAAACTTGTGGATATTAGAAGTGGTTATGGAGCTGCTCCGATATCACTTGCCATTGATGTTAGCTCTGGTTAAGAATTGCACTCAGGTGGCCAGGTTCAAAGTGCAGTGAGTCATCGTTATCATCACAACCATTGTGTGCCACCACACACCTTCTTTACAATAGATCATCAGCCATGATCTAGTCATTGCTGGATGAGGGCTTTCAAAGCCGTTGTCTATATCTAAACCACTTGTGTAAAACACTGAACGATATAACGTGGAGACTAGCCCCGAGTCTTAGCAACAGCAATACCAAAGATGTTCGCCGTGAACCTCATCTGTTCTGTGACTCAAGTGATGGAGTTGGTGGCAGGGAGGGGGGATGGTGGGTTCGGGGGAGCAGATGTGGCCGGAGCGCAGCGCAATTTACGACGCAGTGCGCATCACTCTGGTTCGCATCTTCGCCAGGGCGCTATCCTCCCACCTCGCGCCGTCAATCAACCAGCGCGTCGACCCTGCGACCCCTGCTCATCGTCAAAGTGCTTTTCATCATTTTTTTCCAGTCTCTTTTTAATTCACAAAACGTTTTCGAGAGACCGCAACACCGCAACTCCACACGGGTCCCCGCTGTGATTGCATGAAACGCAAGTGGCCTGTCTGCTGACTAACCCCGACGCATTCACAAAATTTATGACTTCAACTGCTTGAATTTTATTTCCACCCCTCCCCCCTCATTGTTATCCCACTTGTGCCATCAGCGTAACGTCATGAGACAAATAATATGTTTTTGTATGTTTAGGATGCCACTGCAACCCTTCATGTTTGAGAAAGACCTACAGAAGTTGATATCACAGAGATACTGTTTGAGAGTCCTTCAAGTGACCTCTGATCCACAAAGCAGGATTGAGCACCAAGAGGAATATTCGGTGCAGTCAAACTTATCTATTTCATTCCCACTCCTGAGATTTTGCTAAATTAATTGCAGAACCAAATATAATTTTCTTGTTGCAATCGTTGGTGATTGTGTATAGACCATCAGCTTAGGACACTTGTGAAGCTAGTTTAATTGCAGGCTACGGAGTCGATATGAACCCAGGGTGTCATAAATAGCAATTACCTACCAAAATCGTTGTTATTAGCATTAATGAATGCAGTATAGCCTTGCACTGGTGCTACCTTTTAAAGGATTTGTCATCATCGGCCATGTTCGATCCACTGATGAGTGAAATCCTCCCCTATGCCGCCATGTCTTGCAATCCTGCACTTCAAATATTGCCAAGATTTTGTTGTAATAAATTTGGAAACCGTGGCGATGAGAGAAGTTTGCAGGCGACACCTGTGGAGTGTTTTACGTTTCCGTGTCGTGATTCGTCAGAACAGCGTCGTTTACATGGCCGCACGAGTGAAATAAAAACGATTTCACCCCTTTTTTTGTTTTTTTGGCTCAGTGGGGAAATCGCTTTTGGGTTTAAGTCAGATCCTTTTTTCTTTTCTTTTGTACTTACAGCAGCAATTTGGACATCTGGCACATGAAAAAAAAATCTTCCAACGCCTTTAATGAAAAGCGGCGTTGCTCTGTGATCTCAAATAAAGATAATTACAAATAATCCACGCATTTACACAAAAAAACTCCAGTTTTTTAATGTGGGTCCCCGTGGACTTTTGTGCCGAAAAATTGGCCTGACATTGCTTTAAAACATGAATCCATTACTCCTGCCTTTTTCAGGCATTTGAAAATCGTAGGAAAACGAACAACATAAATGAATTTTTAAAACCAAGCTGTCCACAGCTAGTCCGTCAAGGGGAGCAACCTTGTTTTTAGCAATGCTGCCGCGTGTAATGGTTATCACACTGCACTACGGTTCAAGTCATCAGAGTTCAATCCCCGCTCATGGCCAATAACAGTGGCCAATGTTTGACTTTGTTGCAAAGCCTCAGTCTTAGATTAGCAGTGGGGAGACAAAGACGGTTTGGTATAGTGCTGACCATTGAACTCCCCCCCCCCCCACGAATGCTGTCAGCTTTCATATGTACTTGCTGTTGCCCCGATACAGTAGCCTTTTAAGGTGTATCTAGGGTATATTTGTTTTTGTCATTGTGGGTCCTCCTAATTCTGCAAAAACGTTTGACCATAATCGAAGAATAGGCCAAATATCGTCTAGACGGACTGTTCACATCACCCACCAGTGGAGGCCCTTGCCACCACCAGTAGCATGAAGCCATTGCAGGGCTGTGCCTTTGCCTTCTTGTTCGAGAATTTGACCGCTGAACGAAATGCAGCAGTGGAAACGCACCACTGCACTCGCACAAACGGACGCACGGGTTAAGCGCACGCTCACACCTATGCATGTGCGCGCTAATCGTGCTGGTATGCCGCATACCGTCAATTTAATTCACCTTGCTAAAAAAATGTAAGCATTTCGTTTCAAGTCTTGTCTATTTAAAAAAAAACCACACGAAAAAATGTTGCTGATTTTTCGTTTTAGTGTCGTTAACGTGCCGGTCTCTCCGCAGCTATGTGCAGCGCTCTATGACCTTCGGGTGAAAAAGCGCACTATAAATGCTATTATTATTATTATACTATTCTTCTCATTGGTGTTTGTGAGCTATGCGCGGAGCTTAGTCGTGATTGGTTTAGGGCAAGGGTTCTCAACCTTTTGCACCTCAAGGCCCACTTGGTAATGGTCTCCACTGATCACTAGGTGGTGCCCGCGGCACACTGATGGGTCACGACCCACCGATTGAGAATGGCGCTTTTCGGGATTTTATAGTTTTACAACAAACAAGTATCCTAGGGGGCGGCGCGGTGGCCCAGTGGTTAGCGCTGACGCCTCACAGCAAGAAGGTCCCGGGTTCGAATCTCTCGGCTCGGGTGCCTTTCTGTGTGGAGTTTGCATGCTCTCCCCGTGTCCGCGTGGGTTTTCGCCGGGTACTCCGGTTTCCTCCCACAGTCCAAAAGCATGCTCCTGGATAGGTTGATTGGCTCGCAGACTAAAATTGTCCCGCAATGCCCGGCGATGGACTGGCGTCCCGTCGTCGGGTGTATTCCTGCCTTGCGCCCTGTGTTTCCGGAATAGGCTCCGGCTCACCGTGACCCTATATAGGATTAAGCGGTTTCAGATAATGAGATGAGATGAAGTATCCTAGGACAGACATTGTTTCCCAAGCATAGCAATTCGTAACCTATTGGCTCTGTTAAAAAAAACCCAAAATACTAAGAATGGCATACAGCGATAGTGCTGCCCACTAGAGGGACCAGCAGAATCCACTCGAATGACTCTTGAAACGAACTCTGATTTCCACTTCCATGGGCCATTCTCAATCATGACGGTTCACACACAGCTTGATGAGAGATGAAAATGAGTTATTCGTCCCGTGACCTGCTCTCGGAATAAAACTTCAGGGAAATTTAAAATGTTAAATGCGTGACGTTTTACTCCGCGTGCTCGGGACTTCTGCGGCAACTCATGCTGCAATGTTATTGGTGGCTCCTGCCGGTGTTTGAGGAGTGTACTCGGTGTTATTTATTATTTCCTCACTACTGCATACAAGCTCATCCCTTGGGCATACAGCTTCACAGCGGATTATAAAAATCCCGTGACGTTATTTGAAGAGTAGGCATGTGTTCTCGAGTTTTCCAATCTTGATGAAAAATCACTCGCTAATTATTTAATTGGGGTAAACACCACATGGCAACATTGCCCCGTACTCTTGTGAAACAACTCAAACATTGCCCCGTACTGGTAAACTCCTCCGTACTCTTGTAAAACAACACAAACATTGCACCGTACTGGTAAACTCCTCCGTACTCTTGTGAAACAACACAAACATTGTACCGTACTGGTAAACTCCTCCGTACTCCTCTTGTGAAACAACACAAACATTGCCCCGTACTGGTAAACTCCTCCGTACTCTTGTGAAACAACACAAACATTGCCCCGTACTGGTAAACTCCTCCGTACTCTTGTGAAACAACACAAACATTGCTCCGTACTGGTAAACTCCTCCGTACTCCTCTTGTGAAACAACACGCCGTCATTATAGCCTTGCGCTATGAGAACGGCGTAATTTACCAAATCGAACCAAATTATTGCTATTGTTTAACCCACAGGACGGAGCGGTTTGCGATACCTCGTGATCCTCTGCTACCGCTGTACAGCTCGGCTGCGTCTGCACCGCCGGCACCCCGGCTCGGTCAGTGCCGTGTGGTGCACGCCCGTGCCGATGCGTACAGCACACCGGGCTGCTCCGGCCCCACCGACGAGGCAGCCACAATCGCCGCATCGCCAACGGGTGAGAAGCGTTGTAGCTGACGGGTGTATAGATGATTGATGTTTATTATGACAGCACAAGGTACCTTAGCGAGCTTGCAAGCTCTAGATACGGGATTCCTGCGATACCACAAACGTCCGAACTGACCATCGCAACAACGCCTTCAAATAAAGGGAAAATAAACTCATAGCAACAATTTGCACCAAAGAAACTAACAGTTAATGTACAAATTAACAGCAACACGCAAGAATTCACAATTGACCTCAACACCAACTTGTACAAAGATGAAACCCCAACCATATGAAGTACACAGTAGCCACTCACGATTACACAGCACAACAAATCAATAATAGACAAAGAAGAGCAGCAGTGCGAACGGTAGCATAAGACATTTTAAGGGGGTTTTTTTGCACAACAAAAAGGAAGAGCATATGCACCCCTCCAACGATGGTGGTGATTGCAGCTTCAAGCTCGCACTAATATTGTTCCAAAAGCGAAGGGCAGCCACCACAAAAGGCTCTTCCCCGAATCTTGATGTGTGTCTGCAAACATTAAGCAAACAGTAGGTTGAGCTTGTAAGATTAAATTTGTTTGTCTGTATGGACAACAAAGCCATCAAATATTTCACTGACATGTTAAGTGGAACCTTAAGAATGAATAGGACCTAGTAAATATTTCTGATTGTTAAGAGACGTTAATCCAGAGCCAATGTACAGTTCACAATGGTGGGTTTTGTCGGGGCATCCATAGTAAATATAAAAACAAAATAATATCGTGGATTATCAGCATCATCGTTATTACAAATTTCCGCTTAATCCTGTACACGGTCACCACAGGGCAATAAACCTAAGCAGCAGCGTGTCTTTGGACCGTGGGATGAAAACAGAGAACCTGGCGAAAACTCACACGGACACGGGTAGAACACGCACACTCCACACAGAAAGGGACCCCAGTCGGGAGCCGAACCTAGGATATTCTTGCTGTGAGGCGACAATGCTACTCCCTCGACACTGTGCCACCCTATAGTGGATTAAGTTTATTAATATAGTATGAGTGCTAGATGAATGTGCAGGTAGTGCAACCTGTACCAGGTCCCACAAGCCATAAAGATCCAGGTGCCAGGCTGCAACAAGAGGGAATATGTAGAGGGGGCCCTATTTCATTCTGTGTAGGGGCCCACCCCAACTATGCTATCCTCTCGTTAAAGAGGACAAAGATCCCCCGTATAGTCGTAACAGACTCTAGGGTCGAGTGCTGTAAGTGAGCACCTATGAAGGCTCGCACGGTACACGAGGAGGTTGGTATGCCAGCACCATGCTCGGCCGCTTTTGTCTTCATAGTGGCGATGTTTACACATTGCACCAGATACTCATGAGACTAAGTCGACCTCGGGAAGGCCCAAGATCATTTCAGAAAATCATCATTGGTGTCGGCCGTGACTAGGATTCAAACTTGGGACACTGGGTTCGTAGTGCAGGACACTAACCACTTCACTACCACTCCCCATACTCTCACAACACCAATCAATTGACATACCCACTCGCTCACGTAGTCAATAACACACCCATTAATTATCTGACCCACTCACCCAACCCACCGACAGGCTCACAGTAAATACAATGGATTATGCCACAATATCCACTGCTGCCCACAAGGTAGCACAGCTTCGCAGCTTCCTATGAAAGTCTGATATGCATGAAAGTCACCCATTTCAGCAGTATTCAGACTCAACTCTACTTAGCTTCCAAGAACTGATGACATTGGGTAAAATCCGTGGCATACATACGACCTGATAATTTTATTGAGGCTCCAATTAAATATGATCCAGCCAACCTGACTGCCTGGTGATTGTTTTGTATCACCACTTTCCAGGTTACCATGGCAACGTTTACGCCTTTCAGCTGCCACTCAGCCTCAAGGTGGAGGACTCGCCTCCAATTGAAGCCATGAACGGCATCACCACCCCCACCGCCATCACCACCACCACCGTTGTCTCACTCGCGCCAGCTGCCCTGGCCAAGACAACCAGCATCAGAGCCACCGCTGCACGGCAACTGCACGTCATCGCACCCTGGGTAACAGCGCAGCACCAGCGCCGGTCTCCGTCTTACGGAGCTCTGCACGGCGACGGTAGTGCCCAGCTCGGACTGATGCTGGGCTGTGAGCTTGAGGTGGGTGAGAGTCAGCGGCAGCAGCAGCAGCAGCAGCAGCACGAACACCAGTACCAACAACAGCAGCTTATTCATCAGCGTCATGAGCAGCAACATCAGCATCAGCTGCATCAATATTCAGAAGAAACTCTGTGGGACACAAATTATGCAAGTTACACCACCGCACAAACCAAGGGCGACTTCCGGCAGGAACAGTTCGCCACCCTGTCTGGGATAAGTAGTCTGCCGCTATCTCTCTAGCGGATCTCATCGCACATTATACAAAAGCCACGGCACAGCTGTGTGTGACGATATTCAGACACGAAATGTAAGGGGTGCTTACCTATCAGTGCTATCAAATATAGACTATATGCGTATCTGTTCTACGAAGTGTAGAGGCGTCCCAATGTGTGAGCTCAAATCCGCTGAGGGCAGAATTGCCACCTGTCCAGGTTTTCCGAGGACCATCATCTTTTTTGCCCACAAGCAGTGGTCCTGGGAAATCTGTAGCCACTATTCTCCAGGGGGGGGGGGGTCATAACCCGTCAGCAGGCCGCGAGCGCCACCTCGTGGTGCGTGCAGACCAGACCCTCGTGGGCCAAGTGGGCTTTGAGGTGCAAAAGGTTAAGAACCCCTGATCTATAGGTATTTATGGAACATTGAACACCTTATAATTGATAATGTGCATAATGACAGACCCCTCCAGACATTGTTTACATGTGGTTTTACCTCTTGTGGTATTGATATATCCCGTGTTTTTTTTTAGGATGTCTCAGTGGTGGCAATGCAAAGTGGGGGTAGCTTCCGATTGCTTAGCAGCATGGTTTATTCAAGGATAACTTGCATTGTAATATATACATCTGTATAATGACCGATCTCTGAAGGTGTTTGTGGTTTTAACATTTGATAAATTAGCCATGTTTTTAAAAAAATGTACTCTTGTGTTTAGTCCATATGGCAAGTTTATATATGCTGTACAGCATATTAATACCATTAGTATTATGGTACTATATAACCACACATTATTAATAATGCTAATTATAAGGATACAGAGTAAATAAAGTGGAAACATACAGCAGCAACGTGTTTGTGATATCAAAGCTGCACAAAGAAATCTGGATATTCTCAAAATGACCATAAAAGGGGGCGGCACGGTGGCACATTGAATAGCGGTCGCTTCACAGCAAGATTCCGGGTTTGGTTCCTAACTCGGATGCCACCTTTCTGTGTGGAGTTTAAGTGGTCTCCCCATGTCCACGTAGGATTTCACTGGGTACTCCGGTTTCCTTCCACTATCCAAAGACATGCTGCTGCCTCGGTTAAATGGCCTGCTGAGAAAATTGACCCAAAAAGTGTACCCTGTGATGTTCTGGCGTCAGATCCTGGGTATAGCCCCGCCTTGCACCTTTTGTCCTCTGGGATAGGCTCCGGCACCCCGCGATCCTGTACAGGATTAATCGGGTATTGATGTTGATGATGACAGCGAAGTATGCAATGTGGTTCCGTGGTTAAGTTTCTGGTTGAAACAAATGGGTCAAGAGAAGCCTAAATTTAATATTCATGCACCAATTGTGCTACCAATTATGCAGAGATTTATATTTAAATCCAACATGTAATGTAATTAATTGTAATTAATTGCGGCAGTCCACAATTAAAGCCTATGTGAACAAGCATTTGAGTTGTGCAAACGTTTTAAAAGGGGACAGTGGGAGTTAGTGGAAAGTGCTGAGGATACGGAAAAAGTCATAAAATGAGTGCATACCTATTTTAAAATATAGTTCTGCTGGTGGCAAGGCATCACAACTACGATGGGATAAATGCGACTGTTTTAGGGAAATTATCTATAAATTTATAGGCCTGGTTTACATTAACTTTAAAATTGTCTAGACCTGAGTGCAGCTTAACCCTGAATGATCCTCGTATAATGAAAACATTGTATATTATTATAACGTGCTGTATTAAAACTCATGTCAATAAAGTAACGTTAATGTTCTTTAATTTATGAAGTTAGAGCTACAGTATTTTGCAATTTTATTATTCGGTGGTAATGCACAAAAAACCGAGAGCCAGACTGAGGCCACTTGAATTCTTAGCTTAAATCGTTATTACTCAAGAGCTGAAAGTGACAGTGGCTTATTAACTCTCCCCGTCTCTACGAGCCGTTATCGGTGCTGGGTGGCTTGCGTTTTATATTCGAGCACTGGGCAGACGCTCAGCTTCTGATCGGCAGCTGCTTTCACACGAGCTGGAGTAACCAAGGTGAACGGAACTAGCTGTCCTTTCGGCCGACAAATTGAATGCAGTCGAGCACCATGGAAAATCCCTTCATGTGCTCCGACACACGGAGGAACAACAATGGGGCGACTCAAACAGGATCTTCATGCCTTGCCTGGCTAGCCGAGCTGATCTCATCCTTCCGCATTTGCTTTCTTTGATTAATTCGGCCAGAAAGGATCAGAGGATAGACGTCGGCGCTTTTTAATTAAAATCAAAGAGACGAGTGGCAGAAAGTCTGTCTTTACGGCGTAAACATAGAGGGCTGTTGGTCGTGATAGTAGCAGAATAGCAAGTGGCATTAGCTGTATGCAAAGTAGCAGCAGTAGCTGTATGCTAAGTAGCAGCAGTAGCTGATACTCAGCAGATTAACAACAGCTAATGCATAAATGGCTTCAAGATTAGTTGGACAACGTACATATATCTGCTGAGATGTGAAACCGGAGACAATCTTGTTCACGGGAGTGGGTTAACGCCCAGCGAACAGACAGCCACATCTGCTCTGTTTCAAAATAAACGAGACCCCAGCAATAAACGTCAGCACATTTTATTGCTTTGTTTTTAAAAACAGGTTACATTCAATGTGTACAGTATTTGTCAGTATAAAATTATATAACAGCCTCAATTCAGAGGTAATAAAAGGCGATTACATTTTAAATGGAACTCAGCCAATATAATGCACAGCAATGAGAATTACATTGTTACTGAAGATGTGGACGACTTAAGTTGAAAACGACACTGACAGCGGACATGCCAACGATGAGGTTATGATGAAATAGAAGATGATTTCCATGACAACGATGCTGTACCCTCAATGATGCTCTACCCTCAAATTAACAGTGATAAGACTGCGCGCGCGCGCACACACACACTACCTGCATAACTATCATTCAGTGCAACTGCGCTGCCGATAGTAGTGTGATCAAATGATACATTCTCTGTTACTGGCAGACACGGGTTCTATGTATGAAAAGGCACATCTTTTGTAAGCCCCACAAGTAAAACCCTACGGGTTTGATTCCTACCCATGGAGGAAGGCCTCTTGGATCTCACACCTAGTTACGGGTAAAACAAGTGCTGCTTTTCTTTGGGGGAAGAACATGAATTGCACGTTTGCCAGAGTAACATGCTGCTTACCACGTAGCCACTGTAAGCTGCAGAATACGTGCATGACAGGTCACCAGGATTATAAAGAGGAAATAGTCACTTAGCTCACATTTGTAGTCAATGCCATCATCCACTGGTATTCATACACAGCTAGAGTATTGGCAATTCCCATCAGGACCACAGAATGCCTGTTAGAACTTAAGACTGGCTGGGACTAGAGATAAGAGCGCCGAGCCAGGAATGCTGAGATGATGGGCTCAAGTCCAGGTTTCAGACATCTGTGAAACAAATCGGGTATGTCCCAAGTGTATCACGCTGATGGTTTCAGTCGGGTCACCGATTTAAAAATGACAACTAATCAAATTTGGGTCTGCGCTTAGCTTATTTTCATCTATGAGAATAAAAAATTGCAGTTTGACTGTCATGCGATAAACATGACACTCGTGTGGCAAAGTGAGTGAGAAAGAGCCACCTCTACTGTGGGAACCAAGTTGTTTTTAAAGAGGTCTCAGATGTAGTAGTAATATGCACTTATATGGGCCATTCTCTAGCATGAAGGGTTGCACTGCCTTACAAGGGTTCTGATTGTACAACTCAATTAGGATAAAATAGTGGAGAAATGACAAGCTTTTATTTTTATATCTGGCAGTGATTTTCTTCTGAACTCCTGAGTGTAACTCACTTTGTAAACAAGTTGACGACGATTCCAATGACAAGCATGGCTCGCAGAGCGATTTATAAATCGGCTCCCACCACCATTATCGTGCAACGGTGGTTGGATGCTTCTCCCACGAAAGAAACGGTGAAGGGAACCTTTTAATTGCTAAGGGCTAAGTTCGGACTTTCAAAAACCTTTGGTCAGGCCAGACATTAACACATATTTCAGTCAATTGTATCAGAAGTGACAGCACTGATTATACTAACATTACAAATGTAGTGCTGTTGCCACTCTGAAAATATTCTACTCAAGTGCTTAATTAGTTTGACTAAGATGCTTGCGGTGACTGATAAACATTGCACCTGGAGCCCACTCTTTGAAGCAGTAGGATTTACGTAGCCACAACGTGTAGGTTCATTACCCCTACTTCAATGCAGGTGGCAAGTGGATATTACGAGATGCTGTGAACACGTGTTGAGCAAAGACAGATGACAGTCGGTTTGAGGAAAAGTGTCCATTGGGAAAAGGTGTCACCGTGATTGAAGTAACAATCTTCCATAACAGCTCCAAAGGAAATAATCCCTTGTAGTTGGATGGGAAGTGAAACTGAGCACCACACACTCTACTGTACTGCACGAGGTTCCATCCACGTGGCGATGTTCATTCTATGCTTGTACTCGGATGCCTGTTCCTGACAAAATAGAAATGTCGATGTGTTCAACGACACCAGTGTACACGTACACACTTTGTCAATCCCCTACTGAACAAACTACAATTAGGCACAACAACCCACTATTGTTATAATGGTCACATCATGAGGATTGATGAGGTATATCATTAAATGTTTCATTTCAGCAATTACCTCTATGACATACTGGAACTTTTCATGCGCCTTTGGTGCAGTCAATATAGCAATGTCTAAAAATACAAATCGTTTAGAAATCTGCATTGACAATGTATCTAAATTGGAAGACAAAAAGAAAGCCCAGCACATATAAGGGCTTAACATGAAAAGGTCGGACCCTCATGTCTACCGACTCTCTTCTCCATAATGTCAGAACACAAGACATGCACTAGAATGGTAAATGACACGGCTGCACTTGCCTGGGTAGCGGTGTGGCTGACACCCCTAGCAGACACCCCTAGCTTGCTGCACAGCTTTCTGCAGGGACTTTCGAGTCACCAGCAGTCGCACCGCCTCTTCGTTCTTCTTGGTCAGCTTCTTGCGTGCTTGGTCATGCGTCACCATCGTCATGTCCCACCCGTTCACCTGTAGTGACGGTGGTGGTGGTGGTGGTGGCGGCAATGTTTACACCCCCCATTCATTGACCGATATTGTATTCCACACTCATCAGTTCACTATACGCTTGTTCAAATGTGTGCGTGCGTGGATGATGGGTGGGTGTGTAACCGATGCCTGCGTTGTCTTGCCTGCATTATCTTGTCTCCGATTTTGAGTCCTGCGAGGTCGGCTGGGCCGCCTTGAGCCACCTTGGTGACATAAACGCCCTGCAGTTGGGAAAACGTGGGTTCATCACAGGTTAGGGTTGTGTCTTTGACCAAGAAGCCAAGATTACGCTGGTGAAGTTATGATAGGCCTGAACCCTTACACATCTCTAGGATTAAATATTTTGCTAAAGTGCAGTTACTACTTAATTAGGCTTTCCAGGAAATGTTCTAATAATGCACCAATTGATTACTATCACGTCTTGGGCCCACAATGCAGTGGCTGAAGGGTACAAGCAACTGTTATTTTAAATGTATGTATATTGATACAGTGTTGTGCTGATTCAGCGTGTCTAGTGGCTGCAGTGTTTACGGAACCAATCGTAAAAAAAAACACGGCTTAATATCTCCGTTAATGTTTTCCGGGTCACTGGTAAACTGGGAGGTGGCGTGCAACCAGCATCTATAGATATGGGGCTGTTAACGCTATGGGTACTTTTTTGCCAGTATACATATATAAGATTACAACAGGTTTTACCGTATCTGGCGATTATGCAGGTGTAAAGATCCCAAACACCAAAACAGACACATTTTACAATGTGTCCAGTTTGCAAAAGCCACACATACTAGTGGCAAAGTATGCAAACAGACAGCTTTGATAACCTATGCATTGTCCTTCAACTGACCGACCATCACCTGGCAATGGCTTCCTTTTGAGCCTATTTGCCGGTGTCAGTCGCTGCCGAAAGGCAGTCCGCTCAGGACAATGCAGTATCAATGCTTTATAGCTGAGGTGGGGCTGTTAACGCTATGGGTACTTTTTTGCCGGTATACATATATAAGATTACAACTGGGTGTGGTTTGTCAAGCGCACAAGTATTTTCATCACTGACATGCAGAGCCGGCTGAAACTAAACCGATTACGGCATGAATCGAAACAAATGATTTCCACAAATATACAATTTGATGCCTCTGTTGAGTCAATAATTTCCTGCTCAAAGGAACACTTAAGTGGTTCACTTATTTTATTCCTCAGCCAGTGGATGTAAATTGCACTGCAGTATAGTAGGCGCACAGAACATCTATAGGACAACTACTTTTAACTTCCTACTAAGAGGTGTCCATTTTATTGACACCTGGAGGGATGAGGTTATGACATTTTATATTAAGAATGTAAGAATTTCAATCCAGGATACTACCATGGACTCGAGGCATCAACTGGAATAACTGGGTGGAACGTCAAGGACTAGAGGAAGAGGAGGAAAAAAGGACCTTGTCGGACTTGTCCATGGAATATGGGTTCTGTCCTGGGTCCTGATCGATGCCACCTCCGATGCTGAAGCCCAGGATCAGGTTGTCTCCCTGCCGCAGTTTCCGCACCTCAATGCACTCCTGTAATGGTAGAGAGGGGTATGCGGCATCATTCTGTTCAGCGCTTCTGTGCAGCGCTTTGTGGCCCTTGGGTGACAGGCACTTCAGAAATGCAATTATTATTATAAACGCAACGTGCACAGCGAATTTAAACATGGATCGAGGTTGCAGCTGCCTGTTATTAAAATGGATTGTTGCAGTGAATTGGTCTCAGCTTGGTCACCAGTGGATAAACGTAACTAAATTGACTTATATACAGCTCTGAAAATATTGGTTTGAGCGTCAAGTAAACAACACATCGTAGTCGAATAGGTGAGAATGTGCTGCCCTCTACTGTTTGGCTGTCAGAGGTAACTACTCTCTTGACATGCACTTTCGTCAGAGTTCTCGAACATAAGCGGCTGCACCTACATCCAATTCGGTCCCTCCATCTGCACTGACCTACGTGGACCCAGTAGAAGGTGAAGCAGCGACGCACGACTCGCACAGCTTGGGGCGACCTTAATCCAGTAGTGCAGCGAATGACCAAGTGGGAGTCCTGTATATGACTCGGCTCGGCAGCGGAGCCCGTGTTATTGTCCTCGGGTTATTAAGAGCGAACTGGGGGGAGAGGCTCGGAATTCCGGGCACGCGGAGAGGGCGGGGATGTCGGCTTATTCGAGCCACGCGTTGCGTGCACTGGTGCCCGGGCACACAGGATCGACAGCAGGGGAAAGGAGGCGCGCGGGGTGTGCGAGACGGAGCAGACAGCGCCACGCACAGGTCTGCACTCTAAAATAATGACGGTATATATATATCTTTATTTGTATTCGAGTGCGGGTACACGAGGCATGATTGATGTCTGATATACCGTCTTAAACTTTTGTTGTAGTAAAATGGCCTTCATTGCAATACAGTATATGTGTAAACTTTTGTTTTAGAATACAACACCTCGGGTAAACAGTGCCTTTTAAAAATGCATTCTTATACGTGGGCTTTGTATTTCCTTTATCTTCAGTTGTATATTTTATAATATGAAAAGTACTATTTAGACACCTATACTGATGTGACCTTCACTAATGCAAATACATGGGGATTGATAATTCTTTTCCACTACACAACAGAGCCGTGCCGGAGTCGTGCTGGGCCAGGCTGGCGGCGCTCAGGAGGCACCGAAAAACCTGAATTCGTTTCGCTGACGGTTGCAACGTCGCATCACAGGATCGTGGATATTGACAACGGCTTCAAGAGGCCTTCATCGGTGACAATCACGGATGATGATGACGGCAATTTGTCAATTGAGTTTTTCTATCTCCTTAAACGCCACCAATATTTATGACAGTCCTAGTCGTTAGTGACGGCTGTTTTGTGAGTTGTGACCCATTAAACATCATGAGCCGTTTCAACAATACACAAGTGACGGGAGGATGACCGTTCTCTCTACAACCACTAACGCCACAGCAAGCAGATCTCACAGTCCTGCCACCCCCATACAATTCATCCTCACCAAATTCAACCGTCGATAAATATTTCACGATGAAATTAAAAACCCCTGGCTCCGTTTTCTCCCTTTAAACCTGTAATACCGGCTTCAAATTTCAACAAAAACAATCGCACCCAATCCCAATTCACCTTGATAGACGTGGCCCCGAGCTAGGAGTCAACGGGATATATCATAAAGGAAATAATGTGGTTGAGTGCCTTGCTAGCAGCAAATTGAGCGACAGTGTTGGAACAGTGGTTGATGCAATAATATTTACATTTCTAAAGCGTATTTTACCCGAGGGTCACAAAGCCCTACACAGAGTTGTGGAGAGAGCGACATGTCAACATCAACATAGCTAAATTAAATAAATAATTATAATAAATCAAAGACATAATATTATAAATTAACTGTTAAAAGAAATACAGGACGGAAGAAGTGTTCCCGAGCAGGCACACAGATGAACAGCGTTCTAATCACCCAAGCACAAAGCAGCATCAAGTCGGAGACAGAGAATTTCAAGGCCTTACTGAACCAAGTGAATCTTGAGACTAGACTTGAAGATGCCGATTAAGTTACACAAACCTGGTCTTATGAGATTATAGAACGCACCCTCAACTTTTACACGGGCCTGAAGGTGCGTTTATAAATCAGCACTGAAGCAATCCTGCCGACGCTGCACCACCATGAACATCACGCAGCGATGAGCGGAGTGAGATGTGGGTCACGAAGAGCAGCCACGCCCGGCACGGCGTGGTTACCAAGAAGGAATTCAACTGAGCAAGCGTTCTGCGAGTTAACATTATTCTTAACAACCTGTTAGATGTTAACTTCTCAATAACCAATTAAACCAGTCAACCTGCACCGGACCATTCTCTGGCGCAGACGGCGCCGGGCCAGTGCCGAGCAGGCGGGCGGGTGGGCAGACGCCCTCAGGAGCTTCGTCTCCCTGGGTCGCAGCCGCCGCGAGTTGTTGCGACTCTGCCGGGCGAGCACACGGGGGTTACCCGGGGTGCTTCCGATGTGAGAGACACAGAGGCAGCAAGCGTTCGGTACCACGACTGTGGAGAAGGATTCGCCCGGCGTGTACGAGGCCATCTTCACCCAGGACGCCGCCGCCGCCGCCGCCGTCACCTCCTCCACTCACTCAATTGGAGGGGGGCGGGGCTGGGGGGGGACTCCGAGCCGGAGGGGAAGAAAGGGCGGGGTTTTGACGTCATCCCGTAACCATCGGTAAGCGTAGGAGAGGAGCGGTGATGTCATCGCGCACGGACGTATTTGCGTCTTTACGTAACGCCGGATAAACATCTTCGCACAACATTCATAACACGGAAATCAAGCGGGATTACGTCATCACGTTCGAGTGCAGTCGTGTACAGTTTTGCTCCAAGAAACCAGCATCCCCACGGACTCTTTTGCTTTTTATTCCATAACAGTTTGTAATTACGTAATATTCCACCGGATAACAGCCCAGCAGCCAACGCAATTTCGCCTGTCGGAGGATCTCACGACTTACACTGACTTCATAATGTAATCAGATCGACCTATCCTTGTGCACTGTACCACACAACATATACCAATATATTTATATGCACAATCCAAAGCAAATACGTAATACATTGTCGTCCTGCACATCAGTCGTTATCGTATCACTCGTATTGCGTCACTTGTGTTCAACAACGTCATCGCGTGACGTGCTGCCCCGCGTTGTTCTCCCGACGGGCGCGGAAGTCGGAGTTGCGCCGACGTTGCGTCAACTGGTCGCGTCAACTGGTCGCGGGAACGTCTCGCGAGCAGTCGTAGTGCGTGAACAATCACTCGGACGCCAGGGTTGGCGGAGGCGACACAGCTCGCTAAGCGTGAGGACGTGTGTCCGGAGGCACTGCTCGCCGTGGTGGCAGAGGCAGGTTGGTTAGGCGAGCCCGCGCTCTGTTTGGGGCCTATTCAAGACGTGTCAGTGCTCTATTGGCGCCCGCCGTTTTAATGTTCAGTAGTTTAATGGTACCGCGGCAGTGGTAATATTTTGTTGTCAGAGATCTTGGACTTGATAATAATACAATTTGTAATACGCCGCGCAAATTCCACGTCTGGTTTTGGACGAGACTGGGATACGAAGGCGTAGCGAGAGTGGATTAAGTCGCTCAAGTGTTCACCCGGGCCCAGACACTGCTTCCTCTATGTTATGCTGTTATCGGTCAATTAATTTACGAGCGTTTTTTAGTTGTTTGGAGGAAGCGCACGCAGAGTTGTTGGAGAACAGACTCAACACGGAAGATGGGAATCAAACCGCCTCGGACAGAACTTTCTCTAAACCGCAGATTTTACAACTGCATAGAAACACTGCCGTCCGTTTAAATAACCTTATAATAAGATGTCGTGCCACTGCGCATTAAAAGTCGTTGGTATACAGTCCTGTGGTATGTGTGCAATGTATGATGTTGTTGGTATAGGTTTTCACTGCTCGATGTATAATTGCTCTCAAGAACCGTCCTTCGGGAATGTCCTGTCGAGGGAAGGACAAATGATAAACATCAGCTGTTGAGACCAATTCTGATCACATTAAGCCGTGACAATCTGATTCAACACGGTTATCTCAAGTGCAGCTCTGGAGAGCAATTCTGATGCTGCTCGTGTTCCCTAAGCGTGATGGATGGGGGTTGATGTACATGTCGTGCTGTGAGTTCTCGGATTTTGCTGTCATCACCATTGTTATCATCGTTACAGCATTGATTTTAACATTGTAACGTTATAGACGTCTTAGCTCGCGTAGCCCCGCACAGCGTGGGAGGTCTTCATCCAACAGTGGATTGCCAGAACGGCTGAACGTGTAAACCTTTGCGCTGCTTCAAGGTGGTTTGCTCTTCGTAGTGCAGCGATTGGTAACGGTTGTCGCAGGCCTGCTACGGCAGGTAACAGTCTTGTTCACAAGCGCCGTGGTGATGTCGCCGCTACTTAGCGATGGACGAACGGCGGTTTTCTTGTGGTTCAGTGTACAGTCGGAGATGATTCATCTCCGAAGGTTAATCCTTGCACGTATCCTGACGCTTATTGTTGTCTTGCAGAGCCAACGCGATGGCATTCAAATCACCCGTAGCCGTGTTGCTGCTACTCGCCGTCAGCTGCGTTACCGTCTTTGGCAATGGTGAGGCCTCTCTCAATGTGCCGCATGCAATTGTGGTTTCACGCGTGGTTGCTATTCGCAAAGTCTTTTGGAAGTGACTAATGGTACTTTTTTTATCTCATTGTAAGCCAGGCTTTTGTTCTGTCACAGACATTAGTTGTATTTGAATTTAAGGACGTCGCTTCTTTCGTTGGTGAAAGGGTTAAGGTTCATAGTTAAGGTACATTGTTAGAGTTTAAGGTTTAGGATTATAAGTTTAGTAGTTACGGGTAGGGTTTATAGGTTAGGTACAGTAGTACCTTAGACTGCTTTACCTGTGGGAAGCAAAGTACTTCATATTTACCTTGCATCTAGGGGGCCACTAATTTTGGCCAGTTCTATTATCCATGTGGATTGTCAGCCTGGATGTTTCTGGATAAAAGTCGTGCTCTTTAAACTTGTAATGGAGAGCTCGGTCAGTTAATTACCATTTTTAAAAGCTTTCTAAGCCAAAAATTACACTTCACGCATGTCTGCGTAACTATGTGTGCCTTCAACCATTCACTGTGTGAATTTGCATTCCTGGCTATGTAATTGTGCGTGCCTGTACCATGACTGTGTGCTTGACCGTGCTTTTGGCAATGCAGACCGCGTGCTGCTGCGGGACATCTCGGCGTTGACGCTGCAGGCTGGCAGGATGACCGCCGGTCGGCGCTCCTCGCCCGTGCCTCAGCTGCGCTGTGTGGGTGGCTGCTCCTCTTTCGCTCCGGACGTGGTGCAGTGCCTGAATCGCGGCCATGACGGTGTTGACGTGCAGGTAGTTTCCATATTAATACGTGACTAAAGGGCAATGTTGTAGAACTGATGATTGCTTCGAAAAGCTGCTCTCTCGGGACAGCCGCGGCGATTGCTTCCTCTCCCCACCTCGCGAAGTTTCGCAAAAAAATGAGGAGGAAGATATCAAAACCCGTGCTTTCCTGCCGTATGTGAAAGGCACCACAGACAAAATTAGCAAATACCTAGAAAAATATAAAATACAAACAGTCTTCACAACCCACGAGAATATAAAAGACGTACTCAAATCACCCAAAGACCGACTGCCGTTACAGACAGAAGGCGTATGTTGCATTTCTTGCAGCAACTTTGAGGAAGTGTACATCGGGCAAACAGGAAGTACAATAGCCACAAGGAAGAAAGAGCACGAGGCAGCAGTGCATTTGCTGCATACGGATAAATCAACCACGGCAGCACACAGTGTAGGCAAACACACAGACTCGATTTTGACAAGATGCGAGTACTCGCAGCCATCCGCCATAAAGGTCCAGGATTATTTTGTGAAGCAATTGAGAGTCACAAGACAGAAAAGACTATGAACTGCAAACAAGAAATGAGGATAAAGCTCAGCCAAACCTGGAGGCCGGTCATTGAAGTCAGTTGTGCATAGATATAGAGCTCTGAAATGCGGACATCAGAGGGGAATTACCAAGTCTTTGGGAACTTCTTTCATGAGATGCAAACTAGGAGATTAGTCACAGGTGGAACAGGATGGGGTTAATGTGATTCCGGGGTGTGAGCAAGACAATGCAACCCTTTCAAGTGGACCCCTACGGTCGTCCATTGGTCCTGCAGTGCAGCAATTCTGTGGAGGGACCTCAACACATACATAGTACCTACATATAAATAGGAGTCACACACACACGACATATGCACACTGCGCCTGAGAATGCCTCTAACGTGTGAGGCGAAACGTCGCGAGGTGAGAGAGGAAGCAATTGACGTGGCTGTTCCGAGAGAGCAGCTGTTTGAAGCAATCATCATGCATCGAGCCATGAAAACCTACATCATTACATGTTTTAGAACTGGCAATGGGTTATTTCCAATTGTAGCTTGTTGAAGAGGTCCCCCACTCCTCTTTTTCAAACACCCTTTCCTGCCTAAGATCAAATGCTTGTTCATCACACGACTCCATTTCTCAGTGCTGCCACCCCTCCTCTTGATGTTATGTAACAATTGAGTGCAGGCAGTCCACCCGCATGATTGGCCACGGTACCGGCCTATGTAGAAGGCGGAAATAGGGCCCATACCAACCAAACTACACCACTTGTTCACTTCCCAAGCATTCCCCTTACTGTCCCTCCTTATTCATATCCCTCTCCTTGCCCACTTCTTACCTGGCTATGTTGTGTTCTCCTCTCCCTCACACCCTGCAGTGGGAATGCAAGGCAGACATCGACACCTCATACCGTTTCGGCAGAGTTTCCGTGAGCTGCGAGGGCTATGACTACCCGGACGATCCATACGTGCTCCGCGGTTCATGTGGCCTCGAGTACTCCCTGGTGGGCGGTGGTGGTGGTGGTGGTGGTGCTGGGACTGGCAGCTGGAAAGCCCACAACCCCTTGCCCACTGGCAATGGCGATGGCTCCGGGGTGCTGATCATTCTGGTCTTGATTGGAGTGGCGTTTGTGGTCTATAAGTTTTTCCTGAGTGGTGGTGGCACTGGAGGGCAAGATGTTCCATATCCACCTGCCGATGATGTGCACCAGCAGCATGCGTCTGGGCTTGGTACCGGTCCTGCATACCCACCACCACCACCACCCTACTCCTTCAAGGACCAGAACACTAACCCAGGTTGGTTTGGCTGTATCATCTATATGACCTCAGTACCCTGAATGCACTCAAGTTTTACAATGGACATTTGAAGCCTCGTTTGTAGTTATGCCTGGTCATTACTTGGAAGGGGGAGGCTGTCTGAGAATAGCCAGGCTTTGGCTGCAAGGTGGTCAAGAAGTCGCCCTGCAAGGCTGGGTTCTTAATAATTAATAAAAAATGCGTTTATAGAGCGCTTTTCACCTAAGGGTCACAAAGCGCTGAACAGAGCTGCGAAGAGAACGGCACGTCGACAACGACATATCAAAAAAAATCAGCAACAATAAACGTTTCGTTGCGTTTTTAACAAATATACACCTCATTGCAGAAGAACGTGAAAAATAAGATCAGACTTTCAACTAAAATTGTTCATTCAAAATTATCAGTAATAATCTAGCTTTACCCGGGTTTGTTATTCGACGTTCAGTTCTTCCCATTATTCTGGACTCCTGCGATGCATAAATCAATTATTAATAGAATTAGCCAAACATCTTGATGTAGGAGTCCCTTTTAATATCGTTACATTCAGTACTTTCTGCTTTAACAATAAAAATCATGTCACCATCATTGTTGTTGTGTTGTAGGATTCCCTCAACTAAAGCTCGCAAGGCACTGGGTTCTTTGTACTGCAATAATAGATATATATATCAATAATAAATGTGTGTACCAACATTCAATACTTTTTTCCTGAGTAAATTAAATGCAATGATATACCATTGCCATTAATGGCAAATTCATCCAAAAAAAATATTCACTTAGGGTGTTTGGTTCAGTCAAAGGGATAGTCCTGTACTGTCAGAGCTCTGTGCTGGCACCACTGAGATCCTATATTCGAGTCTGGGCCGCCCCCACCCACTCAACCCCGTGCTTGATTTTCCTGCCAATCCAGGCTTCACAGCTGGGGCAGCACCGCCACCGTCGTACGGCTGGGCTGCGCCGGGGGAGCCACGCATGCGCCGCCCTCCTGGCACTGAGCAAGCGGCCACAGGCCCCGGGTTCTGGACCGGAATGGGTGCGGGGGGCCTCATGGGATATCTCCTGGGCAGCCGCAAGTGAGTGATGCAAATGTACACGCACCGCATACACATGGATGTCATTATCATCATCAGCCGTGATCTGTCTAGATCAGTGGTTCTTAACCTGGGTTCGATCGAACCCAAGGGGTTCGGTGAGTCAGTCTCAGGGGTTCGGTGGAGGTCAAGACACACACCTCACTCATATGATTCGTGATGACGCCCCGCTTGGCCATCACTGGCTGGAGGTGATCACATTTTATTTTTCCAATGAAGAAGGGTTCGGTGAAACGCGCATATGAAACTGGTGGGGTTCAGTACCTCCAACAAGGTGAAGAACCACTGGTCTAGATGGTTTGGGTCATAAACAGTCCAAGAGAAGGTGCGGCACCAGTATATCGGGTGATCTATGGGTATAAGCAAACATAAGCAGAACAGTGTTCTGCGGCACTATATTAAAATAATCCAGAGTCCACCAGATCTTGGCTTTCTCGACCAATAACATTCAACATTATGTAAATGAGCAAACTCCGGACTGGTATTGACTGCCAGGACTTGTAAATAAATGCGGTTGGGTTACCAGATATTATTTGCAATAGCACTCAAGCTAAAGAATGGAGCATTGATCACCATAAAAATCCATAGACTTGAAACCGCACAATGAGCTTACGTGCTTTACTTCAAAATGGGAATGTGTTAAAGGAGGGGCTAAAAAAACTCTATTCTTCAGCAAATGAGAGGATACAAATACAACTATAAAACAATTGTCAACCCTGCCTCCCCCCTTATTGGTTTTAAACATAAATCACCTCTGCCTAAGAAACCAACATGCTGCGAGAGAAACAATGGTGCAGGTCGATCAAATTTATTGCGTCGGCCTTATCACTACGTGAAAAACAAACAATAGTCTTATCAGAAAAAACGCACCATGTAACACACACAATATTGCCACCACAGTTGTCCATATGGTCAGCACACCCGCAGACAACTGATTCATCGGTGACCCTGCCAAGTTTCTCTTTGCCGCAGCTCTGGCTCAACGTACCACCACCAGCCAACGTACCACCACCAGCCGGCACATAACCCATCCTGGTTTGGCAGCAGCAGCAGCAGCTCCCGCAGCACTCCTAACTTGGGTGGCGGAGGTGGCACGCGCACCGCATCCGGTGAGTATCGTCAGACGCAACACGCCATCGCGTGCCGTGGAGACAGAGAACAGAGCCACATTTGATTGTTATATCATTACCTGATGGCCATTGCTGTTAACACAGCAGTGCTATGTACAAAACTGCGAAAAATTGCTACTGGTTTCTACAAGCACTTTAAAGGCACCTGTGTGCAAACATGTAGCCCTTTTATTCTTGAACAAGAGCAACAAAATGGCCTTCAATTCACTGTTTGTTAATTTCTTTGCAACTACATATTGGAAGTGTTAATCCATTATTACATGTTAATGCATTATCGGGAGGAGGGCCCGATAACTGTTACGAATGATTCATTATCAATGCAAAATTTCTGATGCTCTTGAGTCTTGCTTTACTCGGAAACTCACCAAATTTATGAAACGTTTTGCCCAAACCTTGCTGGTAATAGTGCAAAAACGATTAGCCTTGTCGGCCACGGTGCATGTGCCTGCCCTCCTTGTAACATTATTATACACGTCATTGTATATCATGTGCAGCATAATACAATTCGGTCGTGCAGATTGGAACGTATTATTGCTAATGAAATACGCTTAGAGTACAAACCAATGGTAAAAAGTGTTACAGACGACTTGTTTGCATGACTTCTCGTTATTGTTGGCAGGTTTTGGAGGCACGACTCGTCGCTAACTCCTACCCATACGTTATCGGGTTTTTTTTTGCAACTCATTTGTTGTGTCGCAGGAATCCCGTAAAGAGCTTACAAGCTCACTGGGTTTTTTTTTGCTGTCATAAACATCTATCTGATGCCGTCCACACATGGGGACAAGGAGGGTGAGGCGGAGAAGGGAGCTGAAGAATCCAATTAGCGACTGTGAACCGTGCATTACGATTTATTCTCCATCTGGCACGTAATCTCGGCCCAACAACCGTGCTGCCACGGAAACCAAAATTGCTCTCGTAGTTAACGTTAGAATGCAGCTCTGGGTCTAATAAACATGGCATGATAATGATTTAGGTATCCATGTTGCAGGCTCCTGTACGATCACATACAAAACATTTAATGTATTATTATAAAAAGGGATCAATATATCTTATTGCTTGTAAACGTCTAATTGAAAAGGACAAGGCTGCATCCTCAGGTTAAGGATCCATACTCAGACATATTCCTTCTGTTAACTTTGTGTCGCCCTTGCTTCTGTTGGGTAAATTGGAATAATTTTTTTGTAATGTAAAATGTTTGCTTTTCTTTGCCAATAATATTCCGTCTCTGCTTTTTTATGTCGTAAGAGTAAGAAATGTACATTTAAAACGCACATCATGGTATGAAATGGCCTCGGACAGATGAAACCACAGAACCACTCATGACGTCCGTTCAGTCACTTCTTCAGTCTATCTAGTTCACGATTCAGGCTCTGCAATAGATGTTTGTCTTGTGACAATAAAGTTGCTTTTAAGGCAGAGCTGCTATAAGCCAAAGCAAAAAAAATAACGTTTTTTGTGTAGCCATTTGTGACTGGGCATAGACCATCAACTCGCCACAGTTGAGGATTCAGTTTCAGCAGGATTTCTGTTGTCAACTCTGTGCTGACTAAAGCTGCCTACCCAGCAACCTCTTTTTGACTGTTTGGGGGGGTCATAAATGAGAAATAAATAATGGATGTCGTGGCGTTAACTGATCGATACTGAGTCAGCGTTTACCTTATGTGAATGTATTTACATCTCAAAACAAGTGGCTATAAAATAACAGTTTTGAAATGTCATTAGACTTTCTAAGTTCCAAATGATTTCTCACTTTTTAAAGTGAAATTGTCAACACTTTTTTGTAAATGCGTAATTGAAAATGTATCTACTGATTCATGGTGAATGTTGTTAATTGACTATGCTTAGGTATATGGGTTGTGTTAGATATCTCTACTGTTGATGTATTAAAAACAAGGACTTGGTAATAACTGTCGATTGTTATTATTAAACACGTGCGCACAACTAGCAGGGCATGTTACATAACTGTCACCAAGTGCTTGGTTGAAAAGGTCCAGCAGCCACCCTGGTTAATTCTGTGTGTAATAACCTAAACTACTTGCTGTCTGCTTCACAGTGGATATTAAAGCTCCCATCATAAAGTAAAGTAGACCAAGGTCCACATTTTATGTGAATCACAAATTACCACTTAATATATATACCGCGTCTTCCTCCCGTGCAGAAAAGAGGGATCCCCAGTTGCAACTTTCCCTATAGGAAAATGTTGCTGTGTGGCTTCTATTTACGAGCAGACTATAATTGTCTGTAACGCATAGCCTTTGTGCTATGAGAATGGCAGGAACACACAATCATACTCCTTTTGTCTTTAAACATGCTGGCCTTGAAACAATAAAGCGGCGTGTTTGTCGTTCGATGGTGCTCTGTGCCCGTAACCCGAAAACGCTGAGTGACCATTTCTCCCGTGTTCTCCCAATGCCATGCCGGCACTTTCCACCGCTGCCTCCACAGTCTCATGCACTGGTGCCAGCGCTTTGTGCATGGCTGAGAAGTGCACGCGCAGGTGCATACGCTTGCTGAAGCATCGGCCACACGCGCTGCACTCGAACGGTTTGTCGGCCGCGTGCGTCTGCTTGTGCCGGTAAAGATTGCAACGCAGCGTGAAGGCCTTGCCACACACCTCGCAGCTGAACGCCCGCACACCTGTGTGCGTGCGGGCAGCGTGCGCCTGCAAGCAGCGTTTCGTCTGAAATGTGAGGCCACAGGTAGCGCATATGAAGGGGCCACCAACGGTGTGGACGGCAGTGGCGATGGGTAAGCCCGGCGGTGGCGCTGGCAGTGTCTGGTGCTGGTTGTGCGGACGGTCGGTAGGTGTGCACTGGCACCCTGCTGGCGGGGATTTGGCGGTGTAGTTGAGGTAGATGTAGGCATCGGTGGTAGGCTGTGGGCGGATGGACGCTGTAGCTTCTGAGTTGTCCCATTCAGCGTTGCCTGGTGATGCATTTAGACAGGACTGGTCTTTAATAGAAACAAGAACTACAAAACTGCACTTTTTGTAATCATAGTTGTATTCGGTAACAAATTTAATGATAGTACAGCAGGATGAGCAATTGTCTGCAGTTGAGCAAGGTTACTGGGCTTTGTGAAGAGACGGAGGAAATTCCAGATGAGCAGTATTATGAGGAGGATAAGCAATGCATTCTAGTACGTTAACAGCATACATATAAAAGAAAGCAGTCTGATGGAATGAGTCCAGGGCTAATGGTGTGAAGTTCACAAAACGATTGTGGTACATGAAAGTGACAGTGGAGAGAATCGACAACCTCATCAATCGTCTGAGCTGCTTACGAAAACTTTTAATTCCACTCATGAAAACGTTTCTCCAACCTCAGCCAGACTGCTTTGTTCCACAGTGGTAACAAAAGCAATGAAGAAAGCTTAGGCATAAAATAGAAAATCAAGTTTCATGAATGCCTCCATATTTGATTAGTGATTTAACTACCGTTAACATAAGTAGAGGAAACAGTGGTTTTCACAATCATATCCCTGTACATAAGCAAAGGCTTTTATGAACTGAAAGTGACGTAAGATTTTTGCCACCGCTAATCGAGGATTGCTATGGGTTGTAGCTGTCACCTTGCGGCTCTGTCGGCCATGCGTTGTCCCCCCACTCCCCGGCCCCCGGAGGAGACTCGGAGTCCTCAAATGCCGCCGCCGCCACTGCCTCCTCCTTCAGCCGAGGATTGGCCAGGACCGCAGTGAAAGTCTGGCCCATACAGTCGCTCACTAGGGTGCCAGCATCTGGCACGAGCTCTGCTTCTGCAGGTATAGACAGACAAAAATAAGCTTTCCTAGTTTGAGCCTTTAAAAGTTTACAGGCTGCTCGGACAAGTGCTATTAGTGTCGGCACAATAAGGGGGTGGTTGGCCAGCATCACAACCAGCTGGTGATGTTTACACATCACACCAAGGACCTATTCGTGACAGCGCAAAGCACAAGGCCGACTTCGTATCTACAATATACAAACCTAGTCTTTGTAACTTGCCAACAAAGGTTGAAAGTGTTAATGTCTTAGCTCTGTCCCTCTGTATGTAGTGACGAGCTACAGAAATTCTCATGAAGAGGATTGCAATAAGAATGACATTTTTGTGCGAAATGTGCCCGACTAAAAACGGGAAGTGATTTCAAACGCCTGTAGTAAATATGCACACTTCATGTGTATGCATTATTTTTTGTCTAATTTTTATTAAATTAAAAGCTGGATGGTACCTTCACATGGGTCTTTTTTAATGTGGGTGACATCGAAGAAATCTTCACGGAAGCCAGGAGAAGCCTCGTCCACAGCCGGGGAGTTAACCTCAGCTGCAAGGAAAATAAAAAAAGAGGATGATTACCTGCCACATTTTCTATTTCAATCGCCCTCGCTAAAATAAACTTTTGATGACTGCTACAGATGGTGGAACCTCATGTCTCTAAGAAACAACCTCCAGAAGATAATAATTTGCATTTATAGAGCACCTTTCACCCGAGGGTTACAAAGCGCTGCACAGCTGCGGAGAGAACGGCATGTCAACAACGACAACGTAAAGTCAGCAACACTAACGTTATATATATTTTTTGGGGTTTTTTTACAAATCCGAGCTGAGGAGAGAACGGCATGTCAACAACAACATCAGGACAGTTCAACTCAGTCAAATCGTAGCAGTAAATAATAGGACAATGTAAGTTGAATAACAATAATTCTTCAACAAACAAGGAATGTTCCCGAGCGGGCACTGGCTGGCAGCCATCATCCCGGCACGACAACAATGAGTCGCATCTACAGTCCAAGCCAATGGAAGGACATTCCAGAGTCTTCAGACGAGAAAGAAATTAGTGACGAACGTGACAAGGGATTTGAAATTTGCCTGGATGATTTTCGACGGGAAGGGATCCAGCGAATAGTTTGTGGGCCAAGATCTGGTAACTAAAGAAGAGACTTCGGATTCCATTAATTCGGAATATTCCAGGAGTTTTGAGGTCAAGGAAGGTGAAGGGACATATATTGAGGTGTTGAGGTATTGGTGGTTGAGGCTGAGTAGAGATACGGTGGGATTAAGTTTTTTAAAATCTGTCTCACGAGGTGAGACACTGCTGGATACTGCTATACTGCTGCTATCACGAGGTGAGACAGACTGCAATGAGTTTATCTCAAGCAAGTTGTAGGCGGTGCACGGTATAGCCAACAATAACAAATAGTAATGCAGCAGAATATGAGGGTAAAATGAGACAAAAAAGGTGAGGGTCAGCGTGTAATTGGGGAACGAGGTTGGTGAGTTGCGAATACTAATAACGATGATGAAGTTAGGGCGGCGCGGTGGCCCAGTGGTTAGCGCTGTCGCCTCACAGCAAGAAGGTCCCGGGTTCGAATCTCTCGGCTCGGGTGCCTTTCTGTGTGGAGTTTGCATGCTCTCCCCATGTCCGCGTGGGTTTTCGCCGGGCACTCCGGTTTCCTCCCACAGTCCAAAAAGCATGCTGCTGCATAGGTTAATTGGCTCGCAGGCTAAATTGCCCCGCAGTGCCTGGCGATGGACTGGCGTCCCGTTGTCGGGTGTATTCCTGCCTTACGCCCTGTGTTTCCGGGATAGGCTCCGGCTCACCGTGACCCTATATAGGATTAAGCGGTTTCAGATAATGAGATGAGATGAGATGATGAAGTTATTCTTGGAGGTGCTTGGGAGAAAGTTGAACACGTGGTAGGCTTCACTTGCTTGTTTTAAGCTTAACATAATGATTAATAACCAATGAATTATAAGAATAAAAATAATATAAATAAAACCAAGGCAACGACAATTGAATGTTTTAGACTTCTGCAAAACTCTCAAAAAGCTGTCTTAAAAACTGGTGGTTTGCAGAGCGGCTGAGCGACGTGTCCCCGCTGATGACGTCACCAGCAGTGAATGAATGCATCATATTAGCATGTCTTTAGCCAAACGGTGTTAAAATTTAAATAGCAAAGCAGTTTGCAAAAACCATGTTGTTTACTTATTCAGGAAAACCTGAGAGAGTTTCAATGCATAAATTCATCAGCGGACTGCCAAAAGATACTGCCAATAAATGCCGGATATTTCACATCTGAGAATGTTCCCAGGACGTGGAGGGAAACCTTGGACATCGTGTCGGGCAACAACACGGTATAGCCATATATAAGAGTGGAACAGGCAATTATGCAGGTGTTAAGATCTTAACACATGCATAATCGCTAGATATGGTAAAACCTGTTCCACTCTTATATATGTATACTGGCAAAAAGTACCCATAGCGTTAACGGTATAACCAGGAAACACAACTGAAACCATTACAGAGCAACCACCAAAACCTACGCAGTTCTGAAAACATGGCTGAATACACCTTCTCTTGAGATAGCGGCGCTTTGGTAAGACCTAGAGCAATAACCTCTTGTCCTCCCAGCACTGTCACACATCGGTGGCGTTCGTGTCACCATCTCCGTCACCAGCGTTGGCTCCAGGCCACGGAATCTCTGCGCTGACTGCAGCAGCTCATGGCTCAGGGAGCTCAGCGTGGCCACGATAGCGTCGAGGACGGCGCGACTCGCCAGGACCCCCTCACAGCGAGGGGCGCAGCCTCTCAACTCATCGTCCTCATCACCATCACCAACGTTGTCCCTCGCTTGCTGTTCCTTCCCGTCGTTTTCACCGTCGATGGACAGGGGCCCTCGGTTGCCAGGGCGGTTTCGTTGGTATTGACACCACCATCGCTGTCGCTGCCGCGGCGCCAGCGCATGCACGAGGCGGCGCAGCACGGCATAGAAGGCGAAGGGCAGGCGGTCGCGGGCAGCGCCCAGCAGCTCGGCCGTCACCTGCGTGTCCTCGGCACACGCCAGCAGCTCCTCGTAGTCGCTGATCCCAAGCTCTCGCTCCATGACGTCGACGAACGTGGGCTTCATGCCGCGCGTCGCGAGCCACGCCGGGAAGTCCCCACGCGGGTCCGGCTCCACCATCGCGCACGCCATCGCCACACCGTCACGGTTCCGTTGGCTCGCTCGTTAATTGGTAATGATATCTGCGGACAGAGAGTGGAAAAAATCTCTATGTTCATGTAGAAAAATTAGGTTTGCCCTATTGCGATCTAGGTTTTTAAGGTTGTGCTGTAAAACCCCCTGATGCGTTTCTGGTTGTATTTTGTCAGACTTGACTGCCAACGCACGGTGCAATCCACACACACATCAGACAGTAAGTCTGCTCTTTTTAAAGTACTCTCATGTTCGTCACAAGTATATACTGTATATGAAATATATTATTTTAACACTCTGATGTTGTTGTTGACATGGTCTCTCCACAGCTCTGTGCAGCACTTTGTGACCCTCTGATGAAAAGCGCTCTCGAAGTACAATTATAATTATCAACACATTTTATACATATCCCCTGTAGCCACGAGAGCACCCTTTTTACTGCATGGGGAACCTTTTCCTTTGAGAGCCCAGTAGGGCTTCCAAATCCCTCTGGTCGGTAACATTAAAACAGTGATGTTGTTTATAGTGGTGTCAGTCTGTGGGCAGAAAACATTCAATACAACACCAGTGTCTCCATGCTTGAACAAGCACTGTAATGCGTCAGGTAGTAATTATGTTAACCATTGTTATTTTGTACAGAGTGGAACTTATTTGAGTGAACACGGAGGGATAATGATGATGAAAGGCTGTGGTAAGGTGACCTCCGAACCGTTATTTGATCTTACAACTCAAATCCAGGTCATCAAGTCATCACGGTCAATGTTGCTGCTGATGCTGCCACGCATCACTATAATTAGACTCACAGCTGTTAAATAATGCATATGTGCACCCTGTTTAGTGAGGGATTCCCGTAGGTCACAGGGGTTGACCATGCTTCACGCTGGTTAATGAGGATTCGTGAAGGTGGGGAGCATAGACGTGGCAGCACTCAGAGTAGAGTACAACAATCGACTTTTGTGCCCTATGCCTTGCTGCCCTTAACGTAACTCCCCAGCAATCTGCAACACATGGTGTACACGGTGATCAAACTTATAAGTATTACCCAGTCTCAAAACTGCTTAGTGTAACCGGTGCCAACCTGCACCGTCTGTCTATACCCAACGATACGGCCGTCGATTGCACGAGACTGCAGGCCGGTGCTTTGGCCAGCTAGAATGTCAGACAACAGGTGAACTCTGCGCGCGTGAGTGCACACGTGGCGAGGAGGGGGTGATTTTGATGGTAAAGTTCTGCGTTGTGTTTTTTTGTGAATCCCCCTCGCGCTCCGCATGCACCGCTCCTGGTCTGCCGATACGTGATATTCTTCATCCACCACAAGGGCTTGATTCCATACGTATCTTCTCTCGAAATTATTATATTTATTAACTCTGCAGGCACAGCACCTTGCAACATATCCTTCCGACTAACGCATTGTCCGATCAAAGCGTGCGTGGCTAACTGTATGACTTAAAGATGTTAACAGAATATATAAAATAAAACCAAATATAACATTCTGCATTAACACCGCGGTATCACCACATCCAATACAGCGAAGATGGCTGCCTGAAGACCACGTGTTTCCCACCAAAACCCCTGAATTAGCAACATCACTATCAACTCACGACCCGACCATCACACGTTCAACACTTCAACACCCGAAACTAAAACTACAAAGTTATCGCTTCTATAAAGCGCAATCTTTACGATCGAGAACCGTAGCGAACAGCATCCACGCACCTGCAGCAATAGCAGTAACACCCGTGCATTACAATCGCATTAACCCAACTCACTCGCCTGCAAACTGTGCAACACATCTTATTATTAAACAGACCCTATAAATGTTTCTTACATGCACACTCTCATTTTTACATATTATGGCGAAATGTTAGGAGCGACAAGACGATGCGACCTCATCTTCGCATCGTTAGTCGGAAGGAACATCTCCTTACGACTAACGCACTGTCCGAGGAAGGCGGGCGTGGCTCACTGTACGTGGGGGCCGTGTGCGATGCTTATACAACCGCATCATTGCCTAACTAACGTTAATATGTGTGGCATATGTACGTGCAAATCATCTCATCCGTTAACACTGGTTGCATTCACCTCTCCTGAATTACACTATCATAACCGCACATATTAACCCGCAACGCAACCATTGATCCAAGTATGCCATGACGATTCGGCTCCTCTGACATTGTCAAGAGTGGTTAGCCCACAGAATCCCCACAGTCAAATGTGATGCCGAACAATAACCACATTGGACTCAGACCGCTTCAAACCTCAACATCTCAACCCGCAATCAATACAATACCACCAAAAAAATAAAAACACATCAACAAAAAAACCCACACCACACTTTCACCAAAGCCCATGAATGGCCAAAATACTGCCTCCCCCACCACTAGCCCATGTTCTCTAAAAACGGCTTGTGCATCATTGTCTACCAATCGCCTCACCGGTCGCACTTCTCTCCCAGTTCCCGTCCTGAGCCTGACTCCAGGTCTCCCGCCATTAATCGTGGACCCTGCCACTCGTCCTCCTCGTGCCGTAGTAGAGTCGGTGTCAAGGCACCCAACAGAAGTGGCCGATACATTCCCGAGGCTAGGACCATCCAGAGCGACCGAGTTCAGAGACGCCACCAAATCCCCAGGGTCTCCATCCCCACATCTATCACCAGCATTCCCGATATCTTCCGTGAAACCATTCCCATAGCACTAAGAAACCCACGTTCTCGTGCGCCCAGATGAGTCGTCTTCCCTAGCCAGTACGATCAGGTCCTTTTCCCCTCCCCGGGATGGACTCTCATACTCCGAATCACTATCTACTACTCTAGACTCTGTTTCGGTTAACATAATGACATCATCTGCTTCTTCATCTGACGCATCATCCCCGACGGGTAAAAAATTCACCTCAAGCAAGAGATTTCAATGCACAACATTTGTGTTTCCCTCTGGATCCATGATTCTGTACACATGATTCTGAGGACTCCTGTCCTTCACTGTGCACAACGTAGGGTTCCACCTATTGGCTAGTTTCCTCTTAAAGCACTCTCCCTTGTTGGCAAGGAGTACACGATCACCCACTCTCAGCCACGTCCCCCTGGCTCTCCTGTTATAATCTTTTGCCTGCTGTTGTTGTTCCTTTTCGGCATGGCTCTGAGCAATTGCCGCTACCTCTTTCAAATCTGACACTAAAGAGGTCGCGTATGTGCTATAGTCTACCACTGCTGGATCTCTCAAAACACTCTGAAACATTACATCTACAGGCAACTGCGGCATCCAGCGAAACATCAAATAGAAGGGAGGGTAACCCGTCATCTCATGAACCGTCGCATTATACGCAAACGTCAAGGTCTGAATTTGCTTGGCCCATTCCTGCTTTGCCCGAAAAGGTAACGACCTTAACATATTCCCTAAGGTCCTATTGAATCGCTCCGTTCATCCATTCCCCATTGGGTGATACACCGTCGTATGAGATTTCTGCACGCCTGCCAAGACCATAAGCTCACTGACCAACTCACTCTCGAAACTAGTGCCCTGGTCGGAATGAATCCTTTCCAGGAACTCATACACACAAAACACATTGTCCCAAAGTTTTTTCACCACTTACTTCAACGTCTGATTGATGCAAGGGAGAGCATGAGCCATCTTTGTGAAATGGTCCGTAACCACTAAAACATGAACCGAATGCTGATGCCGGTCCTCTGTACACCAAAAATCTATGCAAACCAACTCCATGGGTGCGGTAGTTTTGATGCTTTCCAACGGCACCCTAGCTGCCGGTTCAGGTGTTTTCGCTATGACACACTGCTTACAGCAACGCACGTAAATTTGATGTCCCTCACCATCCACGCCCAAAAAAAATGTTGCCTCGCCAGACTTAGTGTCCTATCTCCATCCTGATGTCCAGCTAAATCGTGCAATTCCACCAACACCTTTCCCCGCAGAGATGCCGGCACCATGTACTGGCTCCTTCGTCGACCCGACAGTGGGTCCTTTACAACACTGCGCATAATTCCATCATCCACCTCAAGCCTTGCCCACTGCCGCAACAATTGTCTAACGTCCAAATCCTATCCATATCTCTCACGCCTAGAAGGCACACGCTTCCTCTCTGGGTAGTGTAACACCTTTGCAATCACAGGGTCCTGCCTCTGACTATTCCTCAGTTCATCTAATAACATGGATCGCAGCACATCTTGTCCAGGTGGCACTAAAGACTGAATATGCTGAGCCGCAGCCATTGCCCGCAATTTCGTTGTCTCTTCCCAATTTGACTTGAACGCGAAAATCGCCTGAACCGACGCTCCATCATACGTTTGTGGCCAAATGCTATGCTCACTAGCCCGGTCCTCACTGCCTTGTTCTGTGACGTTCGAGTGGTGTTGACTCACCCACCTGAGGACATCTTGTACCCTCGTGTTCCCCACCCCTGCAGCTTCTGTCATCAAATCGCGATGGGGTTCACAAAGCAATATCCCATTCACCCCATCACGAATGGTTCTCTGCTTAGAGCATCTGCTACCACATTGTTACGACCCTCGATATGTTTGATATCGAAATCATAAGGCACAAGCTTGGAAACCCATCTTTGTTCACAGGCGTCCAAGTTTGGTTTTATCAGAATGTACGTCAACGGATGGTTGTCTGTCCACACTGAACTTCTGACCCTTCAACCATTGACTGAATTTTGTTACATACACTCCATTTTAGCGCAAGAAACTCCAACCTGTGTGCTGGATATCTCCTCTGCGCATTGCTGAGTGTCTTGGATGTAAATGCAACTGGACGTGCACTTTTATAAGCACCCCTCCTGAACTTGAGACAAAACAGCTCCTAGGCCATCTGAAGACGCATCCACCGATAAGACAAAGGGCCTAGAGAAATCTGGATGTGCCAACATTGTGCATTCCACCAATCCATCAATCAAATCGTTCATAGCCTTATCACACTCAGGTGTCTAATCTTCCACCCGTAACCTCCTGTACTTACCCTGACCCTTCACACCTTTTCCCCTCCTCTTCTGACATGACGTGAGTTGGAACAACGCCTTCACTTTAGCAGAACAATCCGGTATAAAGTGTTGGCAATAAAATATCATCCCAAGGAACGACTTGATTCTATGTACAGATGGCACATACCCGTCTGGCTCCATAAGATCCTTGTTTTTCATTCGGGAAATCGCTTCTACCTTCTCGGGGTAAACAGATACGACGCCTTCATTAATTATGTATCCCAGAAACTTAAGGCACTTCCTTAATAGGTGACATTTCTTTGGTGCCAATTTCAGACTTCTCCCTCAGCCTCTCAAATACCATACGTAGCCTCTGTAGTGCCTCAACCTCCGTGGGAGCAAATACCAAAAGATCATCAAGGTAACTGAGCAAACTTGCGAAATTTAGGTCACCAAAGACGCCCATCATCAATCGCATGAAAGAAGCCGGACTATTGCACAGACCCTGGGGCATTCTGTTGTATTCAAACAACCCCATAGGTGTTATAAAGGCTGTGTACTTCTTGTCATCCTCATGCATGGGGATGTTGTAAAATCCTGATGTCAAGTCCACGGTGCTAAAGAACGTATTTCCCCCTAGTGCCGCGAGGCAGTCTGCTTGATGCGGCAGCAGATGGGCATCCTTTACTATTCTTGCATTTAGCCAGAGAACATGTGTGCAGATTCGGAGGCTGCCATCTTTCTTCCACACCATCACCAAGGGGGAAGCGAACTCACTCACTGACTTCCGAACAATCCCCTTCTCCTGCATCTCTGAAATAGCTGTTCTTAGCTGCTGGTAGTGTGCTGGTGGAACCCTTCGATATGGGAGATGGAAAGGCCGTTCGTCTGTCAATCTAATACGATGAGTAAAGTCTGACACCTCTCCACAATCGAGCAGACTCCTTGAAAACATGTCTTCAAACTCCGTAATCAGATCCACCAACTTATGCTTTGTTCCTTCATCGACCTCACCCATCAACATCGATCTCTGTCAACCCAAGAGCAGCCAATTTTTGTTTCGGTTCCAAACAACCTGAATCAACGCTTCCATCACAACCCAGAAACCCCAGCAATTCCTTCTCATGCCTTCCCTGATACAACGCCAAGTCCTCCACTGCAATACACGGGGACACATCTGCCAGCTTACTGTTCCTTCGTAATCGGACGACTTTGTCTGTGGGATTAACGACTTTCACTGGGGTCCAACGATCCCCCCAAAAAGGTGTAATCACTCTTCCCACAATTATATTCTTTGGTAATGACCTCGCTGTCGTCTGTTCCACAATAACTGTGCTACCCGGCGACATAGGCGTCCCCAATGGAAGTCTTCCCCACACTAGGTGTTCCTGCTTTGGTAATAGCGTCACAGTGTGTGCTAACTTGACTGTCCCAACACGTTCCAGGGCCGCACCACCTCTCCAACCTGTCATGCCGGTGAGAATATCAGCTAACAGCTCTCCATCTGCTGTCACTGGGGTTGATTCTCTGGCAACCATCTCCCAATAACCTTTCCCCCTACTGAACGCCTTCAACAACTGCTTGATCACAGTTGAACCGATTATGATGTCCTCTGTCTGACCCGGGACTACCAATGTTGGTACTACCATTTCCACTCCATCCATACGCAATGGCAACTCGTAAATACACATGACTTTTGCCCTCAAACCACCACAACCAATCAAAACCACATTATCAGCCGATTGCCTTTCTAGATCTAACCCCGCACCCTGCAACTGCTGCTCTACTAACTCACTGATAGTGCATGTCATTGATCCAGAATCCAGCAAACCTCTCAATTCAACCTTGTTTCCAACTGTCACAGGGATGTGGAAAAGCTCACTGAACATCTCAACCCTCTGCGATCCCTGAATGACTAAGGTACTACTTGCTGGTAGCATCTCTTCTAGATGCAGTTGCTGCAAATCAATTTTTCTTTGCCCGAGGGATTTTTTTCCTGCGCCCATGTTGACCCTCCTTGTGCATGGGCGAGCTAGTTTAAAGGTGGCCCTTGATTGAGGCCCCTGCTCCGAGGACTCATTTCCACGCGTCCCTTCCACCTCGGGCATTCATTCTTCCAATGGTCAGCAGCAAAACATATTAAACAGAGCCTATTCCATCTGCATTGTTGGAGCGTCGTGTGTCCCGACCCTTTACACACGCCGCACCCCCCTCCTGGGCCTGCTAAATTTCCAACCGTAGGCTGCAGTTTCAGTTCAGCCACCTTCACTTTTTCGGAGCTTCTGAGTGACTCGGCTCCCTGAGTCGTTTGCTCCACAAAGACCTTTCCAGCCTGATGAGCCTCACTTGACGTCTGCAAATTATTCAGTTGTCCATACGATCCCATAGACATTCGTACCCTGCAGTCCCGCTGGTGCTCCTCCACCCGCTCTTGGACCTCCTTACTCGTCCATTTCTCTGCACTTATAATTGAAAATCCCACTGAGCACTGGGTCTGGACAGTACTTGATAAACATCTTAACCACTTCCCGTCCAACATTCTCTACCATGCCACCCTCTCTCTGAAGACGCTCCTCTGCAACATCAATCGCCTTGTGCAATATCACCTAATAATCCATCGGTCCCTCCCCTGCAACCGGGAGTGTTGTAAAAATCAGCTAATGGCATCGTCGAATTAATTGCCTCACTGAAATGTCGTTTTAAAATGTCGAAAACTAAATTTGGATCACTACTTTGAGAAAGCCTCGGGCTTCCAAGCAGTTTGACTTGTACGATGTCCCGTGCTTTGCCCATCATTGGAAAATATTTCCTCAGTATACTTGTCTTTAGGCTACCCATGCTTCCACAGGTAATTTTCCATTAACAACTGCCACTCCTGTATGGAATGTTTATCCGAATCATCACCCCTAAAAAGTGGGGGTTCCTTGGCGTCAAATTTAAGGACCAGATGCATCCCGGACAAATTCAAAGAATTAAACGTTTTACTCCCCATCTCACCATGGACCACCTGCTGACACCAGTCCTATGCGTAGACTGTAGTTGCTGAGTCACTGATTGGCCAATCTGCCGTGCGAGCTGCAAAATTATATCACCCAATCCGTCCTCTACTTGACCCACAGAAGACCCCATGGAATTCTGTTCCGACTTCGGCGTACTCATTGCAGTCGGACAAGACTGCATAGCATTTACAGATGCATTTTCAAGTTGATGCCAAATCCACCCTACCCTTGGGTTGAATGGGTGATAGAATCTGCGCTTCCATCTGCTATTATTTATTAACTCTGCAGGCACAGCACCTCGCAACATCTCCTTCCGACTAACGCATGTCCGATGAAGGCGGGCGTGGCTGACTGTATGACGTTTAACATGTTAACAGAATATATAAAATATTACGAAATATAACATTCTGCATTAACACCGCCCGTATCACCACATCCAATACTGATAAGATGGCTGCCTCCGAGGACCACGTGTTTCCCGCCAAAACCCCTTAATTAGCAACATCACTATCAACTCACGACTCGACCATCAAACGTTCAACACTTCAATGCTCTAAACTAATACAACAAAGTTATCGCTTCTATAAAGCGCAATCTTTACGATCGAGAAATGTAGCGAACATCATCCACGTACCTGCAGCAATAGCAGTGTGACGTCACGGCCTTGACTCCGGGCTTGTGACGGCTTACAATGGCAACACCACGGCCGAGGATCAGCATTCACTCCGCGATAGATCAGCCAGCGACCACGGATGAGAAGAGACTTCTTGGTTTTTGATGCTTTATTCACACCAGCAACACACGGCCGGAGTAGCGGCACACAACGAACTCCTACATCGTGACACTGCCTCCTCCTTCCAATTCCTCCAGGAGACTCTCTTCTCGCCCCTCCAATCCGTGCACCTTATAACCCCACCGCAGCTCATTGGTCCCCCCTCTCCAGCAAAAGTCCCCTCAGA
>JAZEWT010000018.1:14029955-14040417 GCA_036362905.1 Mordacia mordax
CCCCACTCGTGAACAAGACCCCGAGATACTTAAACTCCTCCACTTGAGGCAGGACCTCTCCACCCACCCGGAGAGGGCACGCCACCCTTTTCCGGTCGAGAGAGTAATGTGAAGAGATGAAGATGTGGATTGGCTTCTGAGCATCAGAGAGTAAGAGGATGTTGCGCAGTCTGGCTATATTTCTGAGATGGAAATAGGCTACCTTCGTCACCTTGTTGATGTGTGTCTCGAAGGTGAGTGAGGAATCAAGAATCTCTCCCAGACTCCGGACTGCCTGAGCAACCTCGATGGTCTGATCGTCAAGCATCACATGGACAGGATCAGCCTTGGACAATTGGTGCAGGGTTGCAACAAAGCAAAACTAATGTCGCAATTAGAGAGGAGGAACCCTTGACAAGGCCACCCAAAAAGAGTGGCTCTCCAGAGCAGTCCACATCACACGTCGAGCCATGGCAAACCTACACCGATACAGAGGAGTATCCCCAAAGAGCGGCTCGGAATCGAATCGCATCCTCCTCCACACACCGTGGACATGACGTCACGGGCGCTTTAACCATGCCTCTGTGGAGCTGCGGCTGATTGGCCTCCAATGACGTCATCCCCCATTGGTAGCCGAGTAATTGTCGCTGCGATTGGCCTCCAGAAGGTTGGTCACGGGGCGAATGGGGGCTCGGAGCATGCGGGCAGAATAAAAGGTAACGCGTTTTGCCGAGTCTCTTGAACCCGATTTCAAGTCTCTCTTATGCTCTCAGTACTTAGATGTTTGTATTGGTAGCGGGTGTCTGCGTGTGTGCTGGGCCGGCCTCTGGAGCGGTGCCGTCTGTTCTTGCCGGCCGTTGAAATGTGGTGGTTCTGCCCGGGCCTGGTTCTGTAGGTCTCGTACTAGTTTAACGGAATTCTTGAGCTCCGTGAGCCCAATTTTAAAGTGTTATTAGTTGTGAGTACATAATGTCGCGTGTGTAGGGAGTGTTAATAATTAGACTCGTCGCTCTAATGATTATCCAACAATAAAACCGTCACCACCGCCGCGAGTACCATCATGAATAGCATTCACAATTAGTATCTGTACCCGCTTAATCCTGTATAGGGTCGCGGGGAGCCGGAGCCTATCCCAGCAGACAGAGGGCACAAGGCGGCCTATACTCAGGATATGGCGTCAGTACATCGCACGGCCCTATTTTGGAGTAAATTTACTCAGCAGGCCGATTATCTTAGCTGCGTGTCTTTGTACGGTGGGAGGAAACCGGAGTATGAATTATAGTTATTTATCATTACTTTCATCCCGTCAGCACTGTTACCTTGGTTATATCCATCATCACCACTGTGAGTACCGTTGTCATTACCGTTATCATCGACATCATCAGTCGCCACGATTATTATGACTTATTTTCAGTTACCAAAGACACTACCATTATCACCATCAATTGCATTGGCATTTCTGTCATTAGCGTCACTATCATTGTCGTTAACATCGTCAAAACCATAATTTTTTTTCTCACCGTTGCCAACATAACTTTCAAAATCATCACGACTATCATCACCAGCATTACCACCATCATCAACCATCATCTTAAAAGCATCAGCATCAAACGCATTTCCATCAGCACATCACATTAAGCTCCAGCGTATCACCGTCAGCTCCAGCATGCGAGCAGATGCACCGTGTAGTATGGATAACAGGTAATGAAAGAGACTCCTGAAGTAGTTATGTGATATTGTCTTCCACAGGGCGTTCTCGGATACGGGATGATCTTACATTGCCCTCTGAGACTTTCCATTGGTAACGCAATCATCTTACGATCACGTGACGCTGTGTCAGCACAATTGGAGTTTAAGTACTATGGGAAAAAAGTAACGTTTAGTTGCTAAAATAGTGGCATTCAACAAAACAACCAGTAGTTAGGCAACATAAATTACACAAGGCATGTGATTCGAAGGTCATGCTCGGGTCCTTAGCGATGATGGATAATTCCCATAACAAGAGCTATGGCAGCACTTGCTAAGAAACATGCCCTTAGCGTTCATCGACGTAGTCTTATTCTTTATATAATTACAACACGTCACTGATCATGCAGTTGAAATATATTTATTTCACTGGTCATGTCGTGAAAAGCGCTCTAGAAGTGTAATTATTATTATGACCTTTGATTTAACCCCAGGTCATGCTTGTGAATAAGACCACGATTTATGGTAATAGGTTTTTGATGTTGTGCTGTTTGCTATTTGCTATTTTTTTACTTCGTATTGTTCCGTACAATGTCCAGCATCTCGTTTCTCGAGCTGGGAGTTTCTTTGATAACTGAATCCGGTTCTGATCTCTCAATCTCTGGTCGTTGACGTAGCCTAGGTCAGTCGTGCAAAGCTGAAATCACATCGTGTAACCCGAGTACACATCGGAGTGCTATGTGATATTTATACGTCCTGGTTGAAATGACATTTGATTGGATTTGTAAATGAAAAGCATTTTAAATGAACAGACTTGCCCATGCCTAACACACGAAGGAATTCTGCCACGATTATGCAGGAACATTGACTCAGGACTATCTACTGTCGCTCTCTCTACAGGCGTTATTGCTAATTAGCGAGTGAAAGAACCGAACTGTGACGGTGTGGTGATGGCGTGCGCGGTGGTGGAGCCGGACCCACGCGGGGACTTCCCGGCGTGGCTCGCGACGCGCGGCATGAAGCCCACGTTCGCCGACGCCATGGAGCGAGAGCTTGGCATCAGCGACTACGAGGAGCTGCTGGCGTGCGCCGAGGACGCGCAGGTGACGGCCGAGCTGCTGGGCGCCGCCCGCGACCGCCTGCCCTTCGCCTTCTACGCCGTGCTGCGCCGCCTCGTGCGTGCGCTTGCGCCGCGGCAGCGACAGCGTTGGTGGTGGCATCAGCGCCGACGAAACCGCCGCCGCAACCGAGGACCCTTGTCCGGCGACGGAGAAGACGACGGTGACAGGAAGGAGGAGCGAGCGAGGGACGACGACGGCGGTGGCGGCGACGAGGAGGAAGAGGAGGATGAGGAGCTGGGAGGGTGCGCCCCTCGCTGTGAGGGGGTCCTGGCGAGTCGCGCCGTCCTCGACGCTATCGTGGCCACGCTGAGCTCCCTGAGCCGTGAGCTGCTGCAGTCAGCGCAGAGATTCCGCTGCCTGGACTCGCTGGTGCATGGAGATGCGGCTGTGGGGCCAAGCGAGGGGGGAGGAAGCCCCTACCTCAACACCACCACCATGTCAGAGGAAGGTAGGGTGCTTTACACTATAGACAGAGTGACGCACCAATCTCTGCTAATGGTGGATTTGCACAGAGGTCTCCGCTGGTGTCTCGAGAAACACGATGACCAAACCATTTCCTAGCTATAGTGGGGACATTGGTTTTTGGTTTTGTCTTGCAACAAACTGACAAGGGTTGCCTCTGATGACATTTTTAGACAACTGTGTGGCAGACTTATGTTTATAAATGGTGGATTGTTTGGGTCTTTGTCCAATACTAGAAGGATAGAACCGTTTTCTTATTAGTGACATTTTCCGCAAACATTGTGCAAAACGAATGTTTGTCACTTGCTGTGTTATCGCGTCCGTAGTGGAGGTGGCCGAGTCATTTGAGGCAGAAGCATTCCACCACGAGGAGTCGGTGAAGATGTCAGAGAGTGAGGCCGGTGGGCGGCACATGGGACAGGAGTGGAGCGAGGCGATGGCACCAGCGGTGGAGGAGTGTGGGGAAGGTAATGCGGGTGATTGCAGTACCAGACCCACATGCACAAACATATCTTACCATTTTTTTCGACTGCACAAACGGAGCCGTGCCGGGATGGTGCTGAGTCAGCCCGGCAGAGATCAAGAGATGCCAGTGTTGTTTTTCCACTACAAAAGTAGAATCGTGCCTCAGTTGTCACACAGTACAAGAGTGGAGGTAAGGCGGTAACGAGCTGTCCCCATCATGTACCGGCTGACGTACCCACTGAGTGCGTCATTAGCACTTCCCCTGGCACTTGCTGGGACCCAAGTGACAATTCACGGGAATTCCCAAGATGATTTTTTCTGACTGCTGACTCCCCACTCACATTGCCATAGACTTGGCGGATGATGCTCAGGAGGGCGTGGTCACCATGGATACGCACGGCGTGCCGGGCACGGATGGGCGGTGCTGCGGCAGTGGTGGTGGTGGCAGCGGTGATAGCGGCCAATGGGAAAAGGCAACAACGGTGAAGACGGAGAAATTCTACAATGGTGAGCACCTGGAGGAAGATACAGTTTGTAACCAACACCTCCCGCCTTATGGTTTCATATCCAGGCACTTGTTGTAAAAATTTGTCTTCAGATCTGGTGACACGAGTCCCTTGGTAGATGAGTGATACTGTTATTGTCAATAATATGTTGAAATAAATTCATCAGATTGTCAACATTGACCAGTAGCAAAGCACGCTTATTAGGGGTGGTGGTTGGTGCCATGCATCTTGAACCCAGTGGCCCGAGGTCAGGTAAAATCTGTGCTGGGTGATGGTGGTCACCTAACCATATACTGTTCAGGCTCAGGTCTAATTAGCTTATAAGATTGGGCGCATTAGGGTTCATTTTGTAAGATGACATCAGTTTACTCGCTATTGCTCATGGTTTTGCCAGGTTGCTAGTTGTTCATCGCTTAATTCCAAAACCATTTTGTCCATAGAAAGCGACCGGCAGCGTCGCAACTCTCTGCGCGGCAGCCCCAGGCCGAGCCGCCACTCCACTCACGGCCCCGCACCACCACCACTGCCTCAGCCACCGCCACCGCAGCCACCACCACCGCCAGTTCCACCACTCACCGCCGACTGGCACCACCACCACCACTCGGCCGAGCCGGCCCGGCTGCTCGCGAGGAGCGGCGAAGGTCCGTACGGGCACGTGCATCACCACCACCATCACGAGCATGCAGCGACGGCGGCGACTGCATCGTACCACCCCCTGGGGCCGGGCGAGGACACAGGCGCGATCCACGGCGCCGGCGATGCTCCGCCGCCCGGCACGGAGCTGGTGCAGACAGGTGACGGGCGGTTTATCCGCGCCGCACAGGGGGGCGGAGGCCACCGCCACCGCCCCCCCCTCCACGCTTGCGCCGACTGTGGCAGGGGCTTTGCGCAGACGTCGGACCTGCGGCGCCACGCGCGCACGCACACGGGCGAGAGGCCCTACGTCTGCCCTCCGTGCGGCGTGCGCTTTTCGCAGTCGGGAAGCCTGGCGCGGCATCGGCGCTCGCTGGCGCACGCGCTTGGCCGGGTCACCGCTGCCGCTCCTGTGCAGCCATGGGTGGCGCTGTTCTGACGGCGCCGGAGTGGCTGACGTGTGGTTCTTCTGGACGGGCCAGTCGGTGGTGGTGGTGGTGTCGCGATGATGATAATGGCGATCTGTGCATTTGGTATCTGCCTGCGTACTTGTTTGATCAGAAGATAACGTTGTATAAAAAATATCACTGCACGGGAAGTGATGTCACTTGCAAGTGTTGTCACGGGAAGTGGTGATTCTTAATCTTTTTGCTAGTGTGTTATTGGACAAGGCAACGTTACACCAATATGAGATGTACATTGATGCCAAGAGGCAGAAAATTATTTTTGTGCGAAGAGTTTGCAGTTTGTGCCGACAGTCCATTATAACCTGGAGCCTCCTGCCATCACACCTACTGAAACAATGGATGGTGACAAAAGGACGCCACAACCTATGATACCACGTTCTGTGATGTCACTTCCTTTGATGACACACTTCCGGATGGAACGAGCGCAGGGTCAGGCCTGGGACGGCGGGGCATTTAGCCGTCGACAAGCGACGCGTCGTTTTCGCGATGTCATAAAGATGGTTTCCGAGACGTTTTGCGAGGTTTGATTTTTTTTGTGGTCGTCTCCGAGGTAGAAGATGCATTTTAAATGTAAGCGCGGCCGCGAGGTTTTGAACCTGCTGCTATGGGGACACCGGTGTTTACGCTTCTCGCTGTAACGTCGCCTGTTGATTGCCTAATGTGGCGATTCACTCGTTAAGAAAAAAGGCTCTCTCCCTCTCTCTGTCCCCCACCGCAGGTGACAAACGCGGTGGTGGTGGCAGCAGCAGCGTCTTCACGAGGAACTGTTTCCCGGATGAGGCGTACGCCTTTCATCCAATAAACGTGGTTGGCTTCTGCACCGAGGCGGCGCTGCTACCGCCAAAGCCGTCCACCTACGGCCTCGGCTGCAGCCAGATGGATGGGGCTGTCCCCCCCCCATCGTCGTCAGGGTTGAACGGCGGTGCCTGCCAGCCGTTGCCAAAAGCACCGCCGCGCCGGCAAGACGGACTGAGCGGCGCTCAGGATTCGGGGGTTGTGACACAGATCCCGCCCCCAGGGACAGGAGGTCCAGCGGCTGCACGTGCTTCGTTCGTGTGCGTGGAATGCGGGCGGTGCTTCGCGAGCGCCACGCTGCGTCGCGTGCATCAGCGGCGCGAGCACAGCGCCGAGCGGCCCTTCCACTGCGACATGTGCGGCAAGCGCTACACTCAGGCGTGGCTGCTGGCACGGCATGCACGCTCCCACACGGGTGAGCGGCCCTTCGCCTGCGCCGACTGCGGCCGCCGCTTCTCGCAGGCATGGATCCTGGAGCGGCACAAGCGCACCGTGCGGCACCACCGGCATAGCGGCGGCGGTGGTACCGGCGGCGGGGTGACGGTGGAGCCAGTGCCACCAGGACTGCAGCTCACGTGACGGTGACACCGGTGCTCGATCGAGCAGGCCGCTTTAATCAGAAAGACGATCGGGAATTGTCTCCGTGCTTGAGAAGGGTTCAGTGGGGAAGCGACAGAGATATGTGGGCAGATCGACAGAGAGACAAGACTGATGCAGGAACAGATGGGCACGAGGGCAGAATAATGACAGGTGGAAGGTTGAATGAATACATGGGCAGGAAGATAGACTCAAAGATGCTGGAATGGGAGAACAGATGCCACTGACAGACATGGACAGACAGATGGACTGACGGACAGACTAAGGAATGGAAAGACACACAAGACGAACATGGTGAATGGAAAGACGAGCATATAGATGTAACGGCTGCAAGAGAGGCTAAAAACATTGCAAATTGACACATACAAAAATGAATGGGCAAACACGAATAGACAGATGGAGGGGTGGCTGAACAAATACTGTTGTGAGTGAATGAACAGACAGTAAATTGAGAGCAAACAGACCGCCAACCTTGCACTCTTAAACTCATACCCATCTTGTGGCCAGTGAGGTGGACTTTCCAGAAGTGCGTGAATATGAGAAGGGTAAATGTGACACGACGGGATGGGCTTAGGAGAGCTGTTGTGGTTGGTAGAAAGTCTGTGTGTGTATTTGATTATGGGTGTGTGTCCAAGAGGAGCAGCGATTAGTATACCATGCTATGAACCTTGAGTTTAAATTATGGTGATGGCTAACATCAGTGGCGAGTGATACCTGAACTGGTTCAGAACCTCTCGTATGTTGACTCAACCTTCGGTACGTTTACCTGGTAAAGTGGCTAAACATCAGCTTGGGGGAGACAAAGACGGCCAGGCATGGTGTTAGCCACACCCACCCCCAGTATTTTTTGCTGGCCTTATTAGATGTTTGTATACAACACTTGTCCTAACGATCTGTGTACAGTCTATGGGGGGGGGGGGATTGTCTTGTTTATGGATGTGCGTATTATGTGTCTGTGTGTGGGTATTTGCGTGTGGGGAGCGGTAGTGTGGTAGTGTCGTGGTTTGCGCACTGCGCTGTCTACCCAGCGACCCTAGTTTAATGCCCACTCTTGACCAAAAATAAGTGGCAAATATTTCAACCCTTCCTGAGCCTCCCTTCAGCCAACTTGGCGTTTCAATGGGTAGTGGATGTGGTGTTGAGCAAACATCAGCACTGGGGACACAAAGGCGGTCGGGCGTGTTTACGAATTTTTTTTATTGTACAAGCCTTTCAGAGAAGCTTAAACGTAGCCCTTAGGATGTTTTTTTCCCCAATTTACATTTCTGTATAACGTTACGGCAGAGTTTTAAAGCTGCCTTCGTGTAATGTTTTTAAACGCTAACGTTTAAACTAAGTGGGTGACGTCATGAAGCGTATTTCGCTTTGCCGGTGACATCGCGACACACCAGCTGGGTCAAGGAACCTCGACGAGATTGGTTGCGGCACACTTCAGCCTTCTATAAGGGATGTGGGCTGCATGAACTAGCCCGATGTATGCTCCGAGCCAGCCTGGTTTCAATTGTACTATGGAAACAAGACAACTGTCTCACCCATAGCCGTGCCCGTTATGTTGCAATCGGATGGAGCTCATTGTGAGATCCTCAAACTCTGTAATTTGGTGCAAGTAGGTTCCGGTTAAGTTGAAACGTCTAGGTATTTGAGCATTGTATCTCCCCCCCCTGCAATGTGCTGGCGTTCTCTTAGAGACTTGGTCGTTCCGATCGTGATGCAGATTGCAAATAAATCAGTTTGCTGTGCGTCTCAAAGTAAGAACCTCTTGACTATTTCAGCAGTGTTAGAAGTGGGCAGGGTTTGCTGAGAGGGATTTGTTACAGATGGTTGTGGTCATTTCTGTCAATTTATAAAGTTCTCAATGCATAAGGACAACTATACCATTAAGTGATAAAGTGTATAACAAGCAATTATTATGTTGGAGTGGGAGCAGTTTTCATTTTAAGACACAATGGAAAACTAGAGGTGGGGGGTCCCTATATATCCATGCCTTTCGTGTGAATATCTAAGATTGGGATGAGCCTAAGAGTGGTCCTTGGAGGGCAGATGCCCACTCCTCAATTGCCGTGGGATCCAGCAGAAGGAAGAAAGTGATGGCGAGGTATGGTGGTATCCGCGGCATTTACAGCATACCTCCCTAGCTTCCGTAAGGCGTTGCAAAGTGTTGGGAAGGGAGATTGGTGGCGGTGGCAGCAGCTGAAATCCACAAGGTTTTGTCCGATTACTGCATCGTTTTTTTAGGCTTTTATCTTTTCATTTGTAAGCGCTGCAATGCATAAAGAGGAATGATATAATTGGTGTTTGTGTAATTTATTATCATGGCTGCATTAGAAATTGTTCAGTTCTCGCGAGCGAGGCTTGCGCAGTGATTTATGCAGGAGCATCTCTCTCGCACAAGGCCGGTTTGAGTCTTGCGCACTGCATGTTCCAGTATTGTGGGGACAATATATGAGTGCGGTGGTTGTATTGTTATCGTGATCTGAGCATTTGGCCCATGACCATAAAACGCATGAGTTCCAATGGTCAAGAGATGAAACTGACCGTCATCGTTATCACTACTGCGATATTGATAAAAATGAGCAGTGGTGGCTAGTATGTGATTATTGAAGTGTAATTTTTAGACCTGTCACCAGTCATACAAATGTGGAATTTCATCCACTGGCTCGGAGTCGCTACAGCGGTTAAGAACCATCCGATATCGGTTGAGTTTGAGGGCTCTTGCGTGTTTCCATACGAAGTGAAATTCTTGCGTTTTAATACAATTATTTTTTTTCCAGATGTCTTAACGAAACGTCACTGACTTGTTAAGTTCTGAGTTATAAAACTAGAGACGAGCGACTGTATTGGCAGTGGTACACAAGCAGACAATTACAATAAAAGCAACCTATCACATTTGTTATAATTGTTGCCTCAATAGAAACACATTTCAACCACCCGCATTTAAATCAGTGTTAATTATGAACATGCAGCATCCTGCAAAGGGGGAAAGGCGGGGGTGGGGGGTGGTTGTCTGGCGGTCATGACTCATGCCTAGGATGAATGGAAAATGTATGGTGTGTTGGATACACACAACTCATTGACACTAATTATTATTGGAGCGCATGTCTCACGGCAGTGGCATCTGACTTGGTGACCCCTGAACTGAATCACGAGATTTGCAACCACGTCCAAGCAAGTCTTCGGTTCAGGAATTTCGGAGGCGCCCACTGTATAGTGCATCCTACTGCTTTGTTGTTTGCCGTGGATTTACATCGTTGTGATATCACGGCGTGCGTTTAATTTGTTTATAGTGAACATCGCCATACCTTTGGTTCATGTCTTTTTCATTAGTTGACAACTGTTCCTCATCGGTGTCTATAGAGTTACGTGTGACATTATGCAGGCCGTTTTTGGCTTAAATAATTTTAAGATAAGTACGTTTTTCGCGTCATTGTTATTGCTAGAAGCAAAATGTGTATTCTATTATAACGTTTGGATAAGTTACCCATGTTTGTAAGAGGGCATATTTTTATGATTATCAAGCATTTGATTTTTGTTTCAGAGCAGATGGGCGACGTCTGTGTTCGTGATCACACATCTCGTGTTATTGGGCGTTTTATCTTCAAGTTGTTTCTATCAGCCTGCTTTATAAGTTATAATAAATATGATACAAACATGCAGCTCTGCTACCGCGCAATCTGTTTTCTGCAGTGTGATGATGTGTGATTTGTATGTCTATTTTTGGATTAAAAATGTCAATGAACAATACTTTCGTAAT
>JAZEWT010000018.1:14065864-14111768 GCA_036362905.1 Mordacia mordax
GGCCCAGGTCCCCGCGGCAGGTGACGACTCGACCCAGGTCCCCGCGGCAGGGCAAGATGGCAGCCGCGGCCCGGGGCCCCGTCTCTCACTCATATGATTCGTGATGACATGCCCGGGCCTCGAAGCGTGACCCAAGCACGTGTATTTGCGGGGCAGACCGGCCATGCATGACCCAGGTTGGGAAGACTTAACCAGGCCTGCCTCGATCTGTCTTATTCATTTATTGGAATTATTGCTTTTTTTTCGGCTGCACTGTTTTGCATGTTACTGTTTACTTTCTGATTAAGGACAAATTTGTTGTGAGTTTGTCCTTTTATGTTTTTGCATTGGTCAGTTCGAATGTTTGTTGTATCGCGGGAATCCCGCATCTAGTTTTCAAGCTCACTGGCTCTTTCCTGCTGTAATAATTAACATCGATATATTTGCTGGTAGCTTATTCCAGAATGGAAGAGAGTCTGGTTCAGTTTCTGATTTAACTCCCAGTACGTGGAGCGAAATGTCAGAAATCGTACAACCTGAAAACACATTGGCGACATGATGGCACAGTGGTAACATCTGCGCCGCATATAGAGACCTGCACAAGGCAGTTAAGATTCCTGCCTCGGCCGCTTGTATGGGGGGTTGTGTGTTCCCCTCATTCTGCGTGGGACTCTTCCAGTTCTCTCGTTTCCTCCCACAACTAAAAACACTAATTCGTGAATTGGCTGATAACATAATATACAGAACGCTATGTCTTGCAGGTTGACGCTGGTTAACTACGTCGCTCACTTCACTCCCCTTGCAGGTTACTTCGTGCCTATGACTCGTTCTCTTTTCGAATAAATACCTTCGTTAATGAATATGCGAGTGTTATATATTGTTTATTGTGATTATATCCCTCGCGTGTAAGTTGATTTATTTCTAATCACATATTAAATAAAAACCTTTAATACAGCACATACAACAGGACACGACAGGTTTGGTGATGATTTGGTTTTAACGTGCACACCCTTGTCCCCACTGTCCCAGCGTCTGTGTTGTCCCCACCACCTGCACTTTCTCGCACAAGATCACCACCAGCAGGCATCGACTACGTGAGCCCACAGTTCGACTCCAGCAGCTGCTTCGGGCGGGTGGAACCATGTGTCGCGTGGCGTGAGATCAAGCTGGAAAAGGATGATGATGGCCGCAGCGGTGGAAACCGTGGCAACGGTGAGGATGGCGATGACTTTGGGGGTGTTTATGTGGCTTGGGGAGCCAATGTATTGTGTCCTTGAGTTGTAATTACTGCATTCCACACAATGATCAGCGTACAAAGCAGTTCGGACTTAACTGTATCTACAAGCTGCATGTCACGTGATAGGCGTTGATTGTGGTGTACCTTCACAGCAGCTCCTGCAGTTTTGGATTGTACATTCAGGAATTGGCTTTTCGTTTTAGTGGTGTATATTTTAGCGATTGTATTTTGTTATACATGCATGTTTTTTTTATGTAATGTAAAAAGCAAAGGCACGGTGCCATAGTGTAATGGCTGACATGGAGTTACAATGCAGATGTCGCCCGTTTGACTTCATATGCCATGCCGGGTGTAGGGTTTTCTCCACGCTCTGATGCAGAGGCTGAGGTGGCGACGGTTGCGGAGCACGAGGCGAGCGGTTCCTGGCTCGGCAAGACGGAGCACGAGGAGGAAATGATGGCGCACTGGCAAGTGGAGCTGCATTCGCACAGTGGCAATTACGAAGGTCTGTGGTGGTGCTGTCCATGGTGTACTGGTGCTGGTTATGTGGGGAGTGGTAATAATAAAATCAGTTGTGTAGGAGTTTGTGCCACGCACTTCTTCATGTGCTGTGCCAGCTTTAATAGGTGTTTGATGAAGGCCCTTGCCTCACGTCTGTCACAGGCTTTACCTTATGATGGTGCTAGTGCTTGTGGTGCTGATTGTGCTGTTGGTGGTTGGCTTTATGGCAGTGATTGTGGTGTTGGTTGTTGACTTTATGGCAGTGATGGTAACGTTGCTAGTGATGATGGTGGCAGCTTTTGGGAATAGATGATGTTCCTAGTGGTGGCAATATAAACACACATACACGTAAATAATGGAATTCTTGCGCGCACATCACATGACGTATGCGTCACACGCGTAGGAATTGATAGAAACCCACATTTGGCGATGTCACTATCGCGTGCCTTGTCTCTGTTTTAACACAAATTTCTCCGCCTGCTTCTACCATCGCAGACCCTGTTGGCATCGTCCCACAGCACGCGACACCAAGCGGCCAGAACATCTCGAGTCACATCCCCAATAACGACGTCACTCATAACTGGGTGGACCCTGATGTGGCTGACCTGGCAGCATCAGCAGTTGGTTCCGGCGACAACTGCGATTTCAACGACAGGTTTCCGACAGCCGGTATCCGGCGCGGTATGGCTCCCTGCTCATTCCAGTGCCGTGACTGTGGGCTGACGTTCGGCCAGCGCCAGCAGTTACGCGCACACCGCATCAAGCACACCACAAGTCGCCCCCACTGCTGCCGGCTGTGTGGCAAGGGCTTCACGAAGGCGTACAATCTGTCTGTGCACATGCGCACGCACACGGGCGAGAAACCCTTCCTGTGTAGCCAGTGCAATGCCACCTTTCGGCTGAAGCACCATCTGCAGGCGCACCAGAAAACACACGTGTCCGACGTAGGGGCCACTCACCACACGCAGCAGGTGGTGGTCAACCACCAACGTCAGCACGGGCATTTGAAGACACACACGTTTCCAGGACAGCGATCTCAAGTTGTGGCCCAGCACCACCTTGTTCAAGTGCAACTAAAAACACAGGTGTCGGAGGCGGCTCTATCAGGCGGTGGTGGGCCAGTACAGTGCTCCGCAGGGGCATATGAAAACACAGCCTTTTGAATAAGCACGCAAATATCCACCCGCCACCACCACTTGCAGGGGCGCTTGAAAACACCTCTTAGGAGTCCACAAACATGCACTGTCTCACACAATTACCTGTAATGGCATCTGAACAGACTTGTGAAGATGCACACACTCGTGCAGTGGATCACTGCGCTTGTTGCTTAACGTAGTGTGACCCAGGGTTTTTAATGTCGAATTTTTTTTATTTCTGGTGAGCCATGTAATTCCATGTGTGCTTGTGGGTAATGTAATGCTATGGGTCACGTGCAGAGGTTATGACTGAAAGCAGTGCCCTGACATCATACATGTGACCGATGATCTTTAGCTCCACTGTGCGGTGCTCTTATTTCTGTCATGTACATCATATGCATCTCACTAATCTCTTTAATGACAGCACTGATCTGTATCTCTACTAATCTTTCCGTGTTTTGGCTTGCCAATACCTCCGCATGCCACTTAAGAGTGTTTTAAACATGGGCAACATGTCCTGCAGGCCTAATGATTAAAGAAACTTGGTATAATGACTGGACACAAACCAGGTTATGTGTCACAGTATGACAAACGCTGGAAGATGAATTTTAAATGTTTTATTGTTAATACTTCAAAGCGATTTTCTCTACAACCATGAAGTGTGAACTGAACTTTGGCAGCCAACAAAAGTGCTGATGCAGTTTGTGGCCCGGCATGGTAACATAGCACCTAGAGGCTGTGTGCAGTATTATGCACAAACCAGCTGTTTTATCATATGTACTGTAATGGGAGTGTATTGGCAGTGGCGTATAAGATGCTTAAAATATCTTGCCACTCGTCATTGAAACTGCCTTATAACAAAACATTGTTAACAATGAAATCCATTTTTGGGTCAGATCACGTAAAAAATATAAAATAGTGTCGTTTAACCCTCCACCACCCGACATGGCCAATCAACAAGGGGAATTGGTGCGTTTTCTGTTCAACGTGACAACCCCTTGCTCATTGGCCGTGTCGGGTGGTGGAGGATTAAACGACACAATTGTATGTGTTTTTTACGTGACTTGACCCAAAAATGGATTTCATTGATAATATTGGTCACGAAAGCCTTCGAATTAAAGTAAACATTGTTAAGTTTGATGTCGGATCAACGACCGCCCGGGAGGTTATTGTCTCATGTGGCTTGAAGGACTGATACTGGTCCACAACTACACAACACATGAAGAGGCAGCCCCCACTTTAGTACTTGGTAACTGCTTGCGTGTATTAGCTTTCAAACAGTTCCATTGCTGCTGTGAAGCACGAGTGAATGCCAATGGGGAACATGTCTTGCACCATTTTTCCCAGGTTACTTCTCGATGTTTTACATGCCTGGCGATTGCATAAAGATACCCTTGCCCTTCAGCAGTCACTTTCAGAGGCAGTTTTGCAGTGGTTTGCAAAAGTATGGTCAGACAACCCCACAGCTGGCATGGCAGGGATAGGACTTAACACAGTAGTTCGTTGATAAAGGGATGAACAATGTAACCTCCTTTATGCTCATAGAAGGGGCTATTGTCAGAAATATTGTTTTATTACAGTACATTGATGCAAGGCAGTATTCATGATAATGGTGAGATTTTTTTCAACTGCATAATAGTTGCATTCCTTGAGCGCTTTTCATCCGGGGGTCACAAAGTGCTGCACAGAGCTGCGGAGAACCATCATTCGCAATTGTAAAAAGATCATGAATGTATTGGTGGTGTCATTGAATGTCCTATCTTTAAGTTAAACATTCAAAAGTAAATGCCCATAAAAACAGATAGGTTTACTAAATAGCTGATACTGCACTACTCTATAGCAATATGCTGTTTAAACCAGCAGTGAGGATTACCTCTAAGCTGCAAGCTTGTCACGTATTGATGTACCATCAAGTTACCATCGGATTATAAAAATGATGTATCTTGACATTGTACATTTGTCAGGCAACAGAAGTCTATTACACTTGTGATAAATACAATCTTAAAATAGTTTTAGTATGTTTATTACACAATAAATAATTTGACCAAACTTGGATTGTCTTTGAACTCCATTAAGAATTAGCATTTAACATGTGCATAATAGGCCAAACATAAAAAAGTGGGGAGTTGAGTTTTGGTTACAGTTAAGCCGCAAAAAGATTCAAAACGGGCCTGTGTTCAAAGTGCGGATAGTGCTATGCAACCCAGTTTAGATTTAAACCTTGACAAACCCATTAGCTTACAAACTCTCCTTTTGCACATGCTTAACAGTTATTAATATTGCCATATATGCATTATAAGCAGTGTAATCATTAAGCTCTGAACGTTGTGGTTGGATTTTATTTTGGGTCAGCAATCTTCCACTGGGTTTTTAATTTTTTGAAAATTGCTGGCAATCTCGGTCAGTCTCATTTTTGACGAAAAAATGCTCACGAGAATGTGTTTTCCCAAGGGCTATTGGTGTGCCTCAAAATAAAGCACTGGGTTAGTTTGCTGGGGACAGCACTTTCCCACTCATCCTGCTACTTGGTGTAACATTCGTTGCATGAAAGTAAAACCAATATTTTCAGTAGTGCAATTAAACAAAATTAACCGCAGAACAAAATGTGATCTGCTGTTTCTGTGCAAAAATTAGTGACCAGGTTTAGATGATCTTAAACCAGTTTTATCAGAGAGCTATCTGAATTTCAACTGAGTATTTCAGCAGTGCCAGCTGAGCACAAACCTCTAAGCGTCTATCACAGGCATGTGCAATGCATAGTCAACACAGATATAAGGGCCAAATATTAATAACCAGCAGTCGATCTGGCACAGTTGTTGACTCGTGTATTCTCATGTGCATTTAACCACAAATTTACTTGGTTAAGCAGTTCTGTGTAAAAAATTGTACCACTGCACGTTTCCACTGATATTTTATGAACAAAATGTGCAAATTATCAGAAATATTGACCTTTATTGTTTAATGCCAGTGAAAACTTCCGTTTGACATGATGAAATGTACGACTGCACTATTTTGGCAAACTAATTTGAATTTATCAATCATAGGCCTGGTGCACCATTAAAAAAACTGAGCAAATGTGAACCTCTAAAACAACCAAACTCGGTCAAGAAACACAAGACTATAAATTCGACCACAGACAAACTTTGAACTGGGATGGCTCGAGATTCGAAAGCTATTCTCAGCGCCAGCGGCTTTGTGCTCTCCACGCAGGTGCCATCTCTAAGCCGGTGCTCCAAAGTCTCACACACGGCTACACGTGCAGCAGAAAGTGCTGCTGCAGGCTTTCCTCACAGCGGAATTCTTTTGCACAGCGGCTACAGCGGTAGCGCTTTGCGCCAGCGTGCCCACGCCGGTGCCGGTACAGGCTGGCATGATGCACAAAAGCCTTGCCGCACTCGGTGCAGGCGTAGCGCTTCTCTCCAGTGTGCGTGCCGCGGTGCTGGCGCAGGTGCGCCGGCGATCCGAAGCCCTTACCACAGTCCTCACACACATATGGTCTCTCCGCACCATCTACCCCTACCTGCTGTACCTGCTGGAGTTCTTGCTGCTGCTGCTGCTGGCGTCGCCGCTGCTGCTGCCGCCACAAAAAGCGGTAGCGGAAGACCATGGAGGGTGGATTGAGGCCGCCGCCACTGCCGCCCTCACCACCACCATCGTAGAGTAACGTACGGTCGGCAGAAGAGTCTGTGTACGGCCACCGGTTGTCGTCACGCCAACCGGCGCCATCGTAGGCAATGGGCGGCCCCAACAGGCCCCCGTCAGGTCTAGGTGCCAACGGAAAGCCGTCTTCAAGGTAGGGACCGTCTGGTTGGGACTTCAAAGCACGGGGAGAGAAGTCCCCCTGGCTGAGCCTGCTCCACGGCTCGTTTTCACTCAGCGGCTCCTGCTCCTCTATGGACACGTCCTGCTGCTGGCCCTCGGATTCGCTCTTCACCACGTCTGCTTGTAGGGTTAGAGGAAAGTTTATTGTGCAAGAATTCATTTCAATTTAACTATTATAATATTGTATTACGTTAATATAGCGCATTTTACCCAGATATTTAGACATGTTTATTAACAATTACAACAGAAAGTACCCGGTGAGCTTGCAAGCTCTAGATGCGGGATTGCTGCGACAACAAACATCCGAACTAGGCAACAAAGCATAAAACCAAAGTGTAAGTAAACTGACATCAATATATGCATAAATTAAATTAATTATAATCATTAAAAAAATGTTAAGTCAACACCAATTTCTACAAAGATGAGGCTCCCAAAGCACTACAGAAAACAGGTGGCAGGAAGGCAGCCACTCTGACGGACTATGCCAACCTGCCAGACACTGCATCCCTGTGTATTACGATGGTATCAACCAATTAAAGACTGTTTATTAGGAAATCCGAGAACACAGAGGAAAACCATGCAGCATAGGGGCAGAACAGAGAATACACATACTCCAAACAGAAGGCACTCAAGGGAGTAATCGAACCACTTCAGGCAGGAGCTTTTTTCTGTGAGACGCAGATGTTACCAGTGCACAACGCTGCTACCCAAGCATCAACTTGTGAATGTAAAAATCCTGTGTGCAAATTACTTGCCACGGGCACAAAAAGAACAAATCAGAGGGAGCAGACTAAACAAAAACTACGTGACTCATGACCCTAAACAGTTGAGAACTCATTTATAATTGTTTGGGGAGAGCAAATACAAAATCTAGTGAAATGTTACATTCGTAACGTTAAAGGACAAGTAAACAGAGGCAGACAGATGCGAACACCATCATCTATGCAAACACCATCATCTAGGTAATAAGTACTCAGTAATGAATAGAGAAACAACAGAAGGTCTGGGGATCCTATGCAGCCCCATCGCTTTACACAGGAATCAATGTAGGCAAGGCAATGAAATGGGCCAAGAGACACAACTGAAACTGGGCTCCAAAAGACTCTAGAATACCCAGTGGTTGTAGCTATTACCTTACCCCAATGTGTGTTGCTCTGTGTGGTGCTACCCAGGCGCTCTGGTACAGAATCCTCAAGAACCCCGCAATCCTCCCCTGGACGTCGGGGGCTGTTGGACTCCCCCGTTGCCACCACCGTCGCCGTCACCTCATTCTTTACACTCTCTGAGAAAATGGTGCGCATGTAGCAATGATGAATTAACACCTTATGTTAAAACGTCTTTATTTTGCTTTGTGTTTTTTTTCCTTTTGGGCTGTTGCCCATTAGTTATGTCTATCAGTCCATTGGGGAATTACTTTAGAGAAAATCGGAACATTTTCAAGAGTTGTCCAATGACTCCAGAACCTGGATGGATTACGACTTTGCGGTTTCGAAGTGAATGCGCGAAGTCGCAAGCTATGGCTCGCGCATCCCACTCCCCTCGAGATGATGCATTTACATGTCACTTAAATAGACTTCTCAAGCATTAATATACACTGGACACAGCACATTTATAGGTCCTAGAAAATATTAATTTGATGGTCCACAGGCCAATGGAAGCTAACAATGTAAATGATTTGTAAAGGAGATATGTAACTTTTTAATGTTGTTATGATATTGCCATGTTACATTGTGACCAGTGTAATAACAGGCAGAAATCTGCTTGACCAAATACACAAATTGTTTTGTCATAAGCCTATGGAACGTATACAAAAGATTAGTTCAACATTGGTCCATAAGTTCCATAAGTCGCTGTGACCCTCAGGTGAAAAGTGCTCTATAAATGCAATTATTATTATAAGTCGATAAACCGTATGTTATTTTCACATGAATGCTTTTTGTTACGGCACACAGCCTAGGCTCATTTCTGTATATTTTTTCTTCCTCTAACCAAATCATCACCCACCGGATTGGGACAGATCCTCTCTGGCCGCCATCCCAGGCTCCAGCGAAATGAACCTCTGCGCGGCGTGATGCAGTGCGTCGCTCAATGTGCTCAGCATCGCCACGATTGTCTCCACCAGCCCTATTGGTGCCACCGAGCCCCCTTCGCCGGTGCCCTCTTCGGGAGCCAGCGAATCCGCTATGCGGCGCAACACTGCGTAGAAGGCGAACGGCAGGCGCTCTTTGGCAGCAGCGAACAGCTCCACGCGGACCTGCGGTGCTAGCGCGCACGCCAGTAGCTCCTCATAGTCGCTGATCCCCAGCTCACGCTCCATTGCCTTGGCGAACGTGAGCTTCATGCCGCGGGAGGCGAGCCATGCTGGGAAGTCCCCACGCGGGTCCACCCTGGCGATTCTGAATTTCGGTACGCAGGCCATGCTGTGCCGTCCCCACTGTGGAGGTCGGAGATGGAGATGGCCTGTGAGGGTTTAACGAGCATACGGCGAGATGGGGCATAGAGTCGTGTGTATTTGTCTTTGTACTGGTTAAGCAATGCACACTCTTTCCTTGGAATTCGTGTAAGGGAAAACATTTCTTGAAAAACCGATAAGGTGAAATATTTCACACAGTCTTCCAAATCTTTCATGAACCCAAATACCTGGCCTCTCCTAGTCTCACACTACTCACCTCGATACTCTCTTAATTCCGACAGCCAAGTCTTTCTACCAGCAACCCGGTCAATAGTCACTAAGTCACTAATTCTCCTCTGTTGCCTCTCAAGTATAGTAAAAAACTTAGCAACTTCATCTTTGACTGGTTCTTATCAAAAATGTAATCCATACGCCCTTTTTCCAGGGGAAGCACATTTTGCCTAACTGCAATAAAAGTTAACACACATGTGTAAATTGTACTGCACATTGTTATTAAAATGTCATTCATTACACAGTACGTGAGGAGCAACAAACAAGTCAACACTGATCCAGTTACGATTACAACAGGTTTTACCGTATGCAGGTGTTAAAATCTTAACACCTCCATAATTGCCAGGCAATTATGCAGGTGTTAAAATCTTAACACCGCCAGATACGGTAAAACCTGTTGTAATCTTATATATGTATACTGGCAAAAAGTACCCATAGCGTTAACTGATCCAGTTACTAAAACGGCATATGCAGCTTGCTTGATCAATGACCCAAATAAGCTGTTCATCAAAAAAAAAGGTAACGCAGCAGAATTAAAGTAAAAAATCCCTGAATACCCACATGTATGAACGTGTACGAGAGAACACTGTTCAAACTACGACAGAACATGTCTCAAGCGAGGTGTTCTACTTATATATCCTTACCCCTCCCCGTTTGGCAACGGTTAAACAACTACGGATATCAATGGTTCCTTCCAGCTTAAATAAAAACTGACTGCCCGATAAATGTGGCACGCTGGGCCAACCACGTTGAATCTTCAGAGTAGGTTATCAGTGGCGATTTGAGAATGCATCGCCATCATCACCATTATAATCACCACACACACCTTGTCATTACTATCATCACAGTCATCTCCACCATTGCCGCATTCATCAGGTTCATCATTAACATCATAAAAGGCATCATCTTCATCGCCACAATAACTATCATCACAAGCGTTATTGGACATTACTCTTGCCACACATCTCAACCATATTGTTCACCTTAACATTACAATAATCCCTTTTTAACCGTCACCAGCATAATTACCCAAAACATGTCACCATCACTACAACGGCTAACGACCTTTCTCAACTGTACCTAAAGCGGAGTGAAGACCAGATCCAAGTGGACCTTGAGGTGCAAAATGTTGAGAACCTCTCACTTAAGAGGCCTTCCGTCCATCCTGTGTTCGAGCTCAACGCCCTGCCCCATCAACACCGACCTCGTCACCAACGCCACAACAACAGCAACAACACTAACTGTGGCCACGAACGACGATGTATAACACCCAGGTTTTTAATCGTGTCTTAATACAGTTACAATGTCTCACCGCATCTCTCCCACGCACACACGCGCACCTTACCGGCGGCAACAGATCACGGTGTAAGGCCTGCCCGCAGGCTTCTCTCCAGGCGAGACGACGAGAGCCGATCTCTGGAAGTGATGATTGTCGAACTGCTTGCTCAATTTAACCCGTGCGGCAATACCAGTTTAACGTTAAGTTCGCTTAAGAAGGCGGCGCGTCTATAGTAACTTTAAAGGCTATTTACAAAGAGAACTTAGACACCGTGCCGGCGTGGCACAAGCACTCAGCCCATGAAGCGATGACGTTCTCAAATATGTTAAAACACTCACGACGAGTTTAAACTAACTCCCTATGTGTTGCGTTATGTCGAGTAAATGAATATCAGTAGTTGTTTGAAGAAAACACAAACAAACCTGTTAGTGTAGAACATTAATTAAATAATGTATTACTGTCGGGAAGCAGTTCACGTGTACAGTCCGTATTATAAACGCGGTTGGTGATCATGACCTTGCGGCCACCGTATGCACTGATTAACATGGAGACCAGTGAGACGATAAGGATTGCAGTATTTTTATACATATATTAAGCGTTTATTTGTAAACGAATCGCTCCTTAAAGTTCTGGTTTTTATACAGCAATGTTTTTTTAGATTAGCGATAGAGACCATAGCTGTTCCGGCTGTACCATAAAGTTGTTTTCAATCCCCTCTACAATTGTTATTTTCACCCCCATCCATGCTTATGGGGAATCTTCTATATAATTAAGCCAAGGCATGTGTCAAGTCACCGATAACTTCCTGCCTTCTCATTGATTGACATCCCTTGTAACGTCCAACCATCCCACTCGATGGCGTACATATTATATTTATGTAATGATGTAGGTTTTCACAACTCGATGAGAACTGCTCTTCAAATCTGTTCTTTTGGAATAGCTGCCAAGGGTTCCTCTCCTTCTATTTTTAAGGTTAAGCCTGGTGGTAGAGTTTATCAGTTGGGAAAAGTTAAACTTGTTTGCAGTGGATAGTGCGTCATTTGGTGGGTCAATTCAGCTCCAATGTAGGTCATCCATAACCATTAATTCATCCTTGGGAAGAGCAGATATTAACTTTAAGAAGCATTTCTGTGCCTTTGGGAGGTCGGTAACAGCAAATTAAATGTTCAGGTTATGAGGTAGAGTAATATTTACCACGAACGCTTCAAGGCAAAATATTTGTAGGACAGAGTGGGTTAAATAGGGAATATTATTTATGATATAAATGGCTATGCCTCCACATTTTAAGTCTCTATCTTGCCGAGAGATTATAATTTTCAAATGGAATACTATCTTAATAGATCTCAGCAGTATTTTTGTTCGGCAGAAAACATCCGGAGAGGTTAATTCTAGATTGAACTGCTAGAATGTAGACAATCCCTCGTACATTCACATGCGTAAACCCAAGTTCTTAACTACTCGCAAAACCAACAGCACCAGAGAGGACGTTCATATTGTTACTCAAAGTAGGTCCACAATTTGGCTCAATTCCTCCCAACAATAGGAACATTATGATTAGTAGTAGGCGGATGTATTTTTGAGCACAGAGAGGAGCAACAGCGTTGAGTCGATGAAGGGCTCCAAGTTGAAGGGACTCTGAGGAGAGGTATTATGCCAGGAAAGTAAGAGAGGAGCGATGAGAATGAGGTTAGTTAAGATGTGACTTACCTGAAGACAAATTGGAATTATTCGGGGGATTTGATAACAATATGAAGGCAGAAGGTACCATGAATGGAATTTGCACAAATTTCGACACTGAGATTATAATAATGAACAGATTAGGACTATAGTGCATGTATAATAGGTAATCATGTTGTAGTGTACGTTGTAGCTACTGTATTAGTTGGAGTGGTAGATGTCGTCGAGGTTGCTGGGCCGTGGGCCAGCTGGAGAGGACGCAAGCATTGCAGGATTGTAAACGTTTTCAAACACAACAATTATCAATGGCAGAGATGTTTCACAAACTATATCGCCCCTTACCCCTTCCCAGTGATGCAGCTGTCTATAATTTACACGCACCAGGTGCGTGCAAAGTTTAGCCTCTTGATTAATACAATTTCTGACAATCATCGCTCATTAGCGTAATTTCCTCATCTTGAGACACGCGGCTCGAGGCGGTGAATGCATCTGGGCGATCTCTTACAAAAGGAGACTTTGCTCGTATGTTTAGCAGCCACGTTTTCCCGAGCTTTGAATTTTCAAGAATCATCTCCCTCGACAAGATGTCCGCTGGACACCCAGGTAAGGGAGAGCCCTGCCCGTGCACGGTTTTGTTTCCAGCAGGTGAGTTCACCACTACCGTCTGCTAATGCAATAGCAGTGGAGCACAAATGGGATAGAAACCATAAACACGTTTGTAGAGGGTTGCGGGCGGCCGGAGGCTATCCCGGCAGGCACAGGGAACAAGGCAAGGCTGTACCCAGCATGGAGATGATTAATCAGCAGGACAATTAACCTACACAGCAACAACGTGTCTTTAGACTTACAGGAAAGCGGAGTGGATGTGTGGGTAAGTGGTTGGGTAGGTGAATGAATGAGTATGGGTGGTTGAATGGGTGCGTGAGTGGTAGCAGCATGTCTGGACGGTGGGAGGAAACAGAAGTATCCAGCAAAAACCCACATAGGGAGAACATGCAAACTACACATAGCAAGGCACCCCAGCAGGGATTCGAACCGAGGTATTCTTTCTGCGAGGCGACAGCACTTCACTGACCATCGCAGTATGTACATCACAATACACTACAGTATATTTTATTGGGTACACAGCAAAGAGGGGTGCAACACGACATTTACAACGACTGCGAAATTACGATCACATAGATCCTGCTGATATGTATTAGAAAAAAGTGTTTTTGCATGACTGTTGAGGGATCGGTCCAAGGAACGTGCTAGTTGTGAGTCTTCACTAACACATAGTTGGGGAATTGGGCTGCAGAGACTCTCTCAATGTCGCCAATACCAGGGGGGACATAAAACGTTAGAGAGAGTTGTAGATAGGTCACTGACTGGCGGTAGGGCAGCCTGGGTAATATCTAGCGTCATCTGAGTAATCTAGGTTCACCAGATGAAACTCGCTCAGAACAGGAGCCAAACACACAAAATCCGTAGGTAAAGGCACACGTTAAGGCGCCCGAGGCAGGAATCGAACCGCCTCGAGCAGTACTTTCTCTCTGTGAGGTGTAAATGTTACCACTGCCAACTTGCGCCTGCTCAGAAACACTTATTCCTTCCTTCATTTGTTGAACAATTATTTTTGTCGTTTATTTTACGTCCGCCTCTAAATTATAGCGATGGTTTGACTTTACATTGAACTGCTCTGATGTTGTGGTTGTTATGTCGTTCTCTCCACAGCTCAATTTGTAACAAAAAAAAGTATTGTTGTTAATTTGCCCTTCATGTCGTTGTTGCTCACATGCCGTTTTTCAACGTAAGGGCGCCAGGTTTGCAACCCAGCGTGATAACTACTGCTAGCGCTCCCGGCAGGCATTCACACGCACAAGGTTGAGGATTCGAATCCAGGACTCTTAACATGTATTTTGAGCGACTCCATGCCCCCCAGTTATCGTCATGTCTGTAAAATATTGCGTCATATATTGCGTTATAGGGCGGCGCGGTGGCGCAGTGGTTAGCGCTGACGCCTCACAGCAAGAAGGTCCCGGGTTCGAGTCTCTCGGCTCCGGTGCCTTTCTGTGTGGAGTTTGCATGCTCTCCCCGTGTCCGCGTGGGTTTTCGCCGGGTACTCCGGTTTCCTCCCACAGTCCAAAAGCATGCTCTTGGATAGGTTGATTGGCTCGCAGACTAAAATTGTCCCGCAATGCCCGGCGATGGACCGGCGTCCCGTCGTCGGGTGTATTCCTGCCTTACGTCCTATGTTTCCGGGATAGGCTCCGGCTTCACCGTGACCCTATATAGGATTAAGCGGTTTCAGATAATGAGATGAGATGAGATATTGCGTTATGCATATTCGTTTAATTAGTTATCAATGTTGCTATATAGAAAGGAACCAGGTATTTTATTAGGATAGTTTCACCTGTAAAGTCTTATTTGCAAGCTTTTATATACAGTATATATGTAAAATAAGATATTTTTTTCTCCACACAATAAGTCTACACAAGTAGGCAGGAACGTCACACTATTTAAAATTTTAATTAAGCATCGCAATTTACAATAATTCCCAACGCGTGTCCGTTAATACTCACTCGCGTAGATACGGGGCTCAGCCCAAATCGAGTCACGGCGCAGTCCACGGGCGACAGCAACCAATCAATGTCTTCAAAATACCAGGTCAATCCACACAGTTTGGTGAACAGTTATTTCCATGTAGAGCAAATTTAACCTGAAAATGTTTTTTTTTATATTCCTTTTTACACTATGTAATTTATAAAAAGAAATATAATAGATAAAACACAAATGATACCATCAAAAAAATCAGAAGCCAATTTTGAAGCACAATTGTCACGCGTAGATACGGCACTAAAGTGTACTAAACTGGGACTGCCTGGCACTGACGTAATCTTCGCAGTGTAGAAACGCAACTATCAGTGAGCTTTGGGAGTGCGATTTTAAATTATTTTAGGGCTTCCCCCCAAAATATTTTATATGTAAAGGGTACAGTCTAGCGCTGCCTCTAGACAGCATTTATCCTACTATTCCACAGCAGCCAGTCATCGTAAAGAAATGGAAGTACCCATACTTGACCCGCTCGCTAATCGACTCACTTTAGTTATATGCGGGACGTGGTATACTCACCCATTTTATTTCGACGACACAGTACGGCCCGCAGGCTGTAACCATTTCACAGGGTAAGGATTGGGGGGGGGGTCATAAGGAATCGCGCGACACACAAGCCACACTCAATGAGAGGAAAGGTGCACGGTGGCGAGCCTCTTAAAATTAAATACAGCACATCGAGGATTGGCTGCCACACATCACGAGGTAACCACTACTCTCACATGACGGCTAAACCACACCGGCACTGGGACGATTTAGACATATTTAGGCAGAGCACACATACGTTTTGTACGTCAACTACACCACTTCCAGCATTCAATTCAGATAAGCAATTTACATGTGGCAAGAATTAATACAGCATTCTGAAATGAATAAGGTTATCGTGCTTCAATGCCTTGATCGGTCGCGTGCACTTAAAACAAATATCATTACTATCTCGCTCCCGAGAAAATGAAAAAACGAAAATCCTAATTGCAGACGAGATATTTTTAAGGAGTTGGTTTGCTTCAAATCAAATCCAACCAAATGTTTCCGATAAAGAAAACGTGAATCTATTCAGGATTTGTTGATTCGACCGTTGTTTGTGCTCAAATCCGTGCATCCAAGATGCAACCAAAAGCACTCAAAATATTGTCGCCCACCCTAAATGCTCCATCTTTGAGCTAAGACGCATGGTACGATGATAAATGATTGGAAAAAATAGGGCCTTGTGGCGCAGTGCAGCAATAATTACATTCCAGTGCCTACAACAGGTAATTTATAATAATCGCAGTCAGCATCGTTATTAATGGGCAAGATAAAATTACCCTTTTGTAAAATTTCTATCCTTGGCAAATTTGTAACAAAATCATAATCATATGAACATGTAGTCCTTTTGTCAATCCACTGCTGGATGGGAGATTATTTAGCAATGTGGGTCATGGGGGTTACTTGATCATGCTACTCAGTGCTGGTTGGTGAATAGTAGATTTTGGTGCACTGCTGCCTTCGAATGACAACACAGCCCCACAGTGGGCCACAACACCCGTTTGTATATTGTTATCGTACCCAGGCTTATGGGCACATTCCAAGTGATTTGACATCGGCAACTAGATTATGAATCCAATCATGGAATGTACCAATGCTGCAAATTTAAATTTCAACAATAACTCATGTTATGATATCCGCCACCTTTCTTTGTTGCCACGTGCCCTGTAGAATACAACCCAGCACCTGCTTCAAATCCAACTGTGCGTGGCCAAAATGTGCGTGTGCAGGGGATGTGTGCGAGGTGAGTATACTCTAGTCCATTACATCAGTGATCATGACCGCAATAGCAATCCCAATTAGACTTTCGTCACATTTGCATTGCGGTTGCAAATAGAAGTTTGTAACCTACTACAGGTCTAGCATGCACAAGCATCCGCACACACATGCACACTCTTCCCCAACAACCTATGAACAGCTGCCACAGAAGCAAATGCCAGGGCCTTTACACATTGGTCACGAGACAATGGATAAATTGTGGACGTTCTTAATCGGTGTCTCATGCCAAAACTTAAGCTAATACAGTTGGTGTGGGTGAAACAGAAATATCTCAGTACAGCCTTTATGTGACAGCAGTGTTAATGCACCCTGCATAGCGCACGGAATTGTACAAAAGAATCGATGCTGTGGTAGTTATTTTTGTGGTGCCGGCCTAAGTCAGACTCAAAGAAATTAAACTACAACAGGGGGACTTTTCAGTTGTGAGTATTTTTAGTACGTGTCGTTGAGCAGATGGGTATACAGGTGTGTGTGCAAGTGCACACATCCACTATGCGTACTTAGCCTGGCACAAGTACCTCTTGGTAATGTCACCAACATTTAGTGGTGAACAGCAGTTTTATTGTTGTCACGCAGGTTGTGTGTAGCTTTATATAATCAGGGTGTGGATTTCAATCGTTTTCATTACAAATGAAACAATCGTAAATGGCCCCAGTGTTGCGAAGCGCGCCCACGCGCACACACACACACACACAGGCGTAACTGGAAACTTTCCCCTGACCATCTGAGAGCAGCTGCCACACGTGCAGATTTTAAAATGTTTACACAACACCACCCGACATGGATTGAGAAAATTCTCCAAGTGGTCTCTTTTAACCAGCAATTCCACGTACACCTCGCTGGGTATTTAACATTTTAAATGAGCCAAAGGCACTCACCTAAAACCAAAGGAAATGACTACAGTTGGCGCAAATTAAATCGAAATGTCTCGGAAAGCCTTCAGGTGCCGGCAGAGCAGCACCAATGCGTCTCAGCGGAATTATTTGTGATCAAGAATAAACGCTGCGGCAGTGATTTTAAGGGTGCCAGCCCAGTGTTAAACACTGAAAGAGGTGAAGCTACAACAGGGGGCGTTTCAAGACAGACTGTTCTTAAGGGTCCTCAGGCAAATGTAAGTATGAGCATGTGGGTGTGTGTGCATATATGCGGGGGAATTGATGTACATGGTGTTAGCGAATGTGTAGGTGGTGTGTATGTGTGTGCATGTATAAACATGTGGGTTGTGTGCAATTGTGAGGGTCCGTGTGGGTATTTGTCTTTGCATGTGATTAGGGTATGCGTTTAGACATGCGTATATGCGTGACATATACGCGGGTGATATATGTCTTTGTGGTGTGTATTGTATGTGTGGATGTATACACGTGTGAGCATATGTGGGTTGTGTGGATATATAGTTGAATGATGGGTGCATCTGTTTAGCAGATGAGTGTGTGCATTGTATGCAAGTGAGTATGTATACACGCTGATGTGTAAGTGTATGCATGTGGCATAAAGGAGAGGGCCAGGAGTCGTGGTTTAGCTGGTTGTGGACTGCACGTGGGTAGTTCTGGTCACCTCTATGGCTCAGTCTCCCATTTTCACTTTCGATGTCTGCGTTAAACACAAACAAGACCATCCAAAAAAGTAAATTAGTAACAATAGCAACACAGATCCTTGGTTAACACACCCAAATTCACTGTGTTTGTGCGTTGTATTTTGTGTTGTTTTGATAGGATGTAAAACATTTCACTCTATGTGTTCCACTAGATTCTGTATCCTCCGGAAAGGGTCTAGTGACTCAAAGGCTTTTTTGGGTTCAATGGCATTATTATTACTATATTTGTGAAAAATTATCTGATTAATCGATCAAATGTATCATCAACATTGAAACTTTATCCCCTCCAATGTGTCGACCGTTTAGTCAAATGACAATCGGTAGTCATCGATTACTCAATTTATTTGATAGCCTAGCACCAATGATTATTATTCTAACCGTGTCGCCACAGCCCTATAACCACACCCCTATGACCCTACCGCCGCCACCCTCCTACTGTGCCCGCCGCTCACCTGCAGGATGGAGACGATGACTCCGAAGAGGCCGATGGCGCTGCCGAAGATTTCAACGATGAGGATCTTGACGAAGAGCGAAGCGTTCTGCGCGTCGGCCAGCGCAGCACCGCTCCCCACCACTCCCACGCACACTCCACAGAACAGGTTCGAGAAGCCCACGGTGAGCCCGGCCCCGAACATGGCGAAGCCTGTAGGTGCGCAACACGATGCCACAACGATGTGTCAACACGCACAATGACAACACAGCACCATCCGATGCAAAACAAGACGTAACGCTGCACCATAGCACACTGTACCTGCGTGGTAGTTACGACTACCGATGAGTTCAGGGATGGCGCCTTTGAAAGGCTGAAATAAGAAATAAGAATAGCCAAAGTAAATAAATATAAAGACAATCTCACACACACATAGCATCGGTGGCAAGTGAAATTAAATGAAGTTTCTTTTCCCAAGTTTTCATAACCTCCTCTGAAGTCAACAAGCATAAACTTGAGATAATAAACCATCAAGTGCTGTTTGTTCCTGGCTACTTGGCACTTTAGGTCTTCAGAGCTATGCTACGCAACGGTGATTATTTTTATAAAGTTCTGCTTAAGTGGTGGAATTTTGTTTGGCTGCTCACCTCGGCGAGGTTGCTGATGACGATGGCCATGATAATGCCATAGATGGCGACAGCCTCGCAGAAGATGATACTGCATGGGAAACGAGATGAAGAGGCAAGCACGAAGAGCAACGGACGTTGTGGAGGCGTACGGATTGGTCATTAACATCAAACAGGGTTGAGGTGCGACTGTCTCGTGTCCCATTTACGTGGTCACGCATGATGGACCATGGCATCATGCTTTGCATGCCACGTGATGGCTACACATGTGACAAAATAACCCAGACTGTGCCCGATCTCATCAGATCACAACATCTAAGTAGTACTGGACCTTGACAGGTCTGGGATATGGATGATTATCAAGCACAACCGCTTGTCATGACTAGTGCTACAAATCCCTCTAACACGGAGCAAATTTCCCTTAGGCAGGTAGGTGCAGTGGTAACATCTGGGCCTCACAGAAAGTCCTGCTCGGGGAAGTTCGATTGCCGCCTTTACACAGAACTTGTTAACGGATTCCACAAATTAGCCACCCTGGTGTGTAACTCAGCCTAAATCACAGCTCCTCTGAACCAAACCGGGTCACACTTGACCCAGACCCATGGCTCACCTGACCAGGTTCTTGGTGCGGATGCGAGGGGCCTTCACTCCACCACCGATGATGCTGGAGCCAGTCATGTAGATGCCCCTAAGGATGAGCGCACGAACAGACATGCTACAGGCGTCATTCTCAACTGATGGGTCGCGACTCATCAGTGGGCTACAAGCGCCGCCTAGTGGTCCGTGGAGATCAGACCCAAACGCGAGGTGCAAAAGGTCGAGATCCCTGCGCTACAGCATGAGGTATGTTTGTGCTATTTGCTTTGGGAACCGCATCGACACGTCTGTGAAACTATCGGGTTTAATATGTCACCAACCCGAGATAGCTAGTGTCAGGTTGGAGAAGTACAAACTACGCCCACAGCCAATATGGCACAGGAAAAGGCCTGCATCTAGCAGTGTATAGATCACTACTGTTCAATTTCGTGCACGCAGTATATTCAAATTGCAGTACGGTGTTAATGATAGGTATTAAAAATACAAGACAGTACATACAAAAACTACGTGTTTATGCACACAAGAGCATATGTACGTACATGATATGTAACACCAAACTCGAATAAACTGCATGCGTGCTATGGGACTCACACTGGCATGCGGTAAAACATGAGATCTGGCGAAACAACCACTGCTGAGACACATTGCCTGTGCAATGAACTGTTCGGGCAAGACTTGTGGTGTCCGGCATGGGAGTAGGAGGTGGTCACGACTAATTTGTTGTGTGTGGGTCCACCCGGTGCGACAGTAGTTATGCGACAGTATTCACAAAAGTCGCAAATTAGTATTTAAATATAACGTTTGGCCTGGTGGAAAAGTGTTTGCGGAAATAATTTTGAGAAAATAATAGAAGTTTTTAGATTCTCATAGGAAAAATATGCAGAAAAAATATTTCTGCTAATACAGAAAAAGTTATTGTTGTTGGTTTGCTGTTCTTATATCGTTGTTAGTTATATGCCATTTTTCCACGGCTCTGTGCAGCGCTTTGTGACCCTCGGGTAAAAAGTGCTCTCGACTTGCAATTATTATTAATACGGACATTCTTCCCCTGCCCCCCCCCACCCTCCCGTTATGCACATAATTCTCAGCATGAACCAAACAGCAGTGAACCTGTTTTACCAAGATTTTCAAAGATACACACCTTCCAGACCAGTCTGTCAAGTTGACCGAAGGTCACAACAAAGCACATGATGGATGAGCAACTGATGTTGAAAGGGTGGGAGATTTTTTCTATTACCGACTGGGATAAATCCACTGATGGACAAAGAAAGGCCATAACATTAATTAGTCTTGAATGGACATAAAACACGTCTAAAAGCTCAACAAATACAATTCATTCCAATAACATAATACAAACCGTATATAAACAATTTAGGATATATTTATTGAATTAAAACATACCTATATATGTTAGATGATTTATTTGTTGGCCCACAACACAAAACCAAATAAAATTATTATTACCCACGATTTATCTACTGTTAAATGAAAGCTTCCCCAAATTGTTATCATCTCCTATGGTCTCCAAAGACATAATCCATCCAGTACCCACCCAATTAGCTAATTTTATTACTCCATCTCCATCGTGGACGTTCTTTTCAGCTCCTAATACATCGTTAGTCTCAACACAGCTGTTTTTTTTGGGTTCGCCGTGGTGAGAGTATTTCCCTTCTCATTCCTCAGGCTGTGTTTAGCATAAGGATGCCTCCATCGCAGGAGGGCAAAACGTCAAGAAACATGTGAACTTCGCTCACTACTGCAAAAGGAAAATAACAGCTCTAATGACCAATTTTTCATAAATCGAGCCATGAAAACTAGCATGCACTGGAGCGGTTTGCAGCCAAGTGTGAAGCGGCTGGGATGAGAATCAGCACCTCCAAATCCGAGGCCATGGTTCTCGACCGGAAAAGGGTGGCGTGCCCTCTCCGGGTGGGTGGAGAGGTCCTGCCTCAAGTGGAGGAGTTTAAGTATCTCGGGGTCTTGTTCACGAGTGAGGGAAAGATGGAGTGTGAGATTGACAGGCGGATCGGTGCAGCGTCCGCAGTTATGCGGTCGGTGTACCGAACCGTCGTGGTGAAGAAGGAGCTGAGTCGAAAGGCGAAGCTCTCGATTTACCGGTCAATCTACGCTCCTACCCTCACCTATGGTCATGAACTTTGGGTAATGACCGAAAGGACAAGATCGTGGATACAAGCGGCCGAAATGAGTTTCCTCCGCAGGGTGGCTGGGCGCTCCCTTAGAGATAGGGTGAGAAGCTCGGTCACTCGGCGGGAGCTCGGAGTAGAGCCGCTGCTCCTTCACATCGAGAGGAGTCAGCTGAGGTGGCTTGGGTATCTGATTCGGATGACCCCTGGACGCCTCCCTAGGGAGGTGTTCCAGGCATGTCCCACCGGGAGGAGGCCCCGGGGAAGACCCAGGACACGCTGGAGAGACTATGTCTCTCAGCTGGCCTGGGAACGCCTCGGGGTCCCCCCGGAAGAGCTGGAGGAAGTGTCTGGGGTGAAGGAAGTCTGGGCATCGCTGCTGAGACTGCTGCCTCCGCGACCCGGCCCCGGATAAGCGGATGAAGATGAAGATGAAGAAGAAAACTAACATTATTGTTAGTCTTAACGACTCGCCACCATATCTGCCAGTGGCATGTCCTTCCCAAGCCCTCTTTTCTTCGTTAATATATCTCTAACGTACGTATGTTCTCGAAACTCAAACTCCCCCACCCCATGCAATACAATGTATTCACTTTATGCACCCATGCTTATTTTGTTCCATATTCTGTTCCATTTATCATTGTGATTGAGAAAATATAACAATGTAATAATAAAACGCTACACACAGAAGCATCTACAGACAAGAGGTATTAATCAGAATGTATATATTGCCGACACGTGCATCAAAAGCATGTGCCGCCTAATATCCGTCGCTTGTACAGGTTTAACAATAAGCCTATTGGAACAAGGCATTGGCTGCTCTGGTGTTGATCTCTCTCCACCTTTTCCCTCTCACCCACACGGATCAGGTGGCTGCAGTGTGAGTTCGTACAGTCTGAAATATTCTGCATTCCCCCAGTCTTGCTTGGGCATTCTCCCCCTCTGTTTATATGGTGGCAGGGTGGTGCAGTGACAGTAACATCTGCGTCTCACAGACAGTCTTGCCCCAGGCAATTCAATTCCCACCTCAGATGCCTTTCTGTGCAGAGTTTGTGTTTTCCCCCCAGTTCTGCATGGGTTTCTTCCAGGTTCTCCAGTTTCCTCCCGCGTCCAAATTTTTTTTTTTATCATTAATTGGCTGATAACATTATAATATAACGCAGTATCTGGCAAATGTAGTGGCGGTTTTAATGCATGACTACCTTCCCCTCGCCTCTCTGTGGCCTCCTCATACCTCTTTTATGATGTAAGTCACCCTGGTAAGGGTGTTTGCTAATTAATAATATTATTTCCCTCAATTGTAAGGCGGTTGAATAATCTTTTAGATTTATCCAAGTTTCCAAAGACTCTGTTTCATTTATTGCTGGCTAGGAGCTGGTGTCTTTTTTCTGATTGGGTGGTTATTGTGCTTCCATTAGCACCGGCTGAATAATACAATCATGAACGAACAAATCAACGACTGAATGAATGAAAGTATGATTGTGGACCTCACCAGGCAGCTCCGACAACAGACAGCGAAATGGCAAGTCCGATGCCAAGGTTGGCCCACATGTACGGGGACGTCTCGGTCAGGAACCTGATGGCAAGAGGACAAATGGGTCAACAAGCCACAGTTCCTACAAGCCAGATGACGCTGGAACAGGTGACCCCAATGGTTGTAATAACACTTTATCGCCGTCGTGGTTAAATAACACTTTACCATACAGCTCAACTTGCAAACGGAAGGTCGTGAGTTCAGATCCCTTATTGGAGTTCAACTCGTTGACAAAATCAAAACCATATGTGGGGCGTATTCACTACCTTAAATATTCATTAGTTTTTGAACCAGGATTCATGGCACGATGCAAAACACTGACTGGAAAGCTTAGAGTTGTGTGGCTATAGTATAGCTAATGAATAAACCCCAGTGCAGACAACAGGTCAATTGTTAGAAAGGCAGCCAGTATTGTTGTTAAGGGCCGAATCCAGATGACCATTTATACTTTTTCACTCTACTCAGCAAAACTGTGACAATCATTTGTACCACCACTGGTAAGGTGGACTCACATTCACTACTATACATAGAGTTCGTGTGTCAATCTGGATGAAGTCATGCTATGATGGTCATAGGGATTGCCAAACAAAATTTCACCATGTTGCTGGTCAGATAAAAATGGTGAAGGGATGGGGCTTAAACTGGTCCAGATATCACTCGCCTATTATATTAAATCCATGACGAGGATTCGAAGTCTGGCCACTAGGTTCACAGTGCAATAAACCTGGCAAACCTTTTTAAAAACGCTTTTGTACCAAATGCATTTAAAATGTGTTATAAAATGCAGTCTAAATGAAAATAATTGCAGACAATATACATTGTTTATACACGCACCACCTACTTTACACAACGCAACCAGACTGCACTAATATTCTTTAAAAAATTACGCGCTGCGGAAAAGTATTAACATTATCGTGATTTATCAGTGGGGTAATGCTCTTGAGCAGTTGCAGTGACAATTTTAACCCAATTGCTGAACATGAAAACAATCAACGACTTCACTACGCTACATTGTACATAAGCCTTTCATCGATTGGTATCGTATCTTTAAGGTTGATGAAAAACCGCACGTATTAATCGCCACTCAAACCGGCTGTGACAAGCGATTCGTGTTAACTGGATGATGGAGTACAAAGCTCTTGGGTTATGCAATCCAAATAATCTAACAAGGGCACCATTTGTGAACAATGTGCTCACAGCTTTGGCAATCTAATGCTGGATGAAGATATTTCCATGCGTATCGGTTGTGTGTGCTGAATGAACAAATTCTATTTAAGCACCCATCATTTTTATTATCCCGTTTGTATAATTTCCATATTCTGCCTTTTGTTTTATCTCAATCATATCAGACGACAGTGAATATTCACATTCAGTTGTATGATCCGTAAGAAAATGACATATGGGCCATGCAATGTGTGCATCATTTCAAATCATCACATGCCTACCCAGTATCAGGTTCTCGAATATAAGCGAGTTGTTGGTCTCAACCTGGTCACCAATGACTGCCCAAAAAAAATCATCACGTTAAACGTGGATCTACATTTTATTTGGATGAATTACAACTTTGATAATGAATAGATGCCTTTTGTCATGACCTGAACGTTACGCTCTGCCGCAGGGTGGGTGTGAAATTGCTGCTTTCTACTGTTGGGAGCAGAGGTTACTTTAAGGGATTTCAGAACTAGTCAGACGCACGGGCAATGAAAATTCCAGGTATGTTGTGGTTACAATTAATTATGCATAAACAATATAACGATTATATTTGAAGCTAAATCGTTATATTAAATTAGGATATCCACTTTCACGGGTCATTATACAAACTGTTGCTCTGCTAAACCTCTGACTCAATTGCTTTGTCTCAATACACATATAACATCAACGGCACAATCTGAAGAAAGTTGGCTACCAAATTACAATTATTTTTTTTTAACTATGCAGGTCGCGAAACCAAATCACCAAGGGCACTGGGCATCGGCAGGCGGACGTGACTGGCCACCGTCACAATCCTCTCTATCCCGTTGCAGTGTGCACTGTTTACAGTAAGCGGCTGGCATTATTGGGGCACGCACACACATAGACACCGACGTGCATGGTGAGCCTGCCCCACCAACAGGCAGCCACAACCGGCACGGGCCACCGCTAAAACCGCCCCATAGCAGCCAGGTCCTCACCATCCGATGTCGAACCGGAATCCGAGGTTGAAGATCGTGTAGCAGATTCCTTTGATTAAGACAGAGGACGTGGGTGTGAGGGAGGGGGTGGGAGAGGGAATGAAATGTGCAGATGAGTTAGCGTGGTGGGACACTTCCAAGGTTCAATGCCAGTGTTATAGATGCCTGCGTTATTTTGGAACGAACGTCGCAAATGTGGGGAGGTATCGTGGGTAGACTGAGTAAAAAATGGAGCATTCAATGGTTTACAGAATTAATGAGCTAATGGCCAATTCACCGAATCTCGTCAAATCCTACAAGCAGGGCTGAGCATGAAGAGTAGGAAACAGTGGAACATAAAAATGGGGTCCATTATGTGAGCCCCATGGTGTAAAAGTGCAGTTTTCAACTCTTCTTATCCACTATCTTTCTGAACTATTCATGTGTGACAAAGGTCATTGCCTGAAACGTTGTCTATTATACACATTTTAATGTAAAGTGTTATTGGCGAATGTGTTGAGTTGTTTTGTTTCCTTTTCATAATAATTGCATTTACAGAGCGCTTTCCACCCAAGGGTCACAAAGCGCTTCACAGAGCTGCGGAGAGAACGGCATGTCAACAACAACGTGTATTGCAAGTGGAAAGAAACCGGAGTAGCTGCAAAAAACCCACAAACCACACACAGTGTTAGGAATGAACAAAGTGTACGTCATTGTCTTGCTGTGGCCAAATAAAGAAGAGTAATCAACTCCCAGAGAACATTCCTGTAACTCCACGGTTAAATAAAGGACTAACAATGCATCCGAAATTAATCTCAAAAGCCTTCCCTGGTCAATCATGATGAATCATAATGGATGTATAATTTTGTCATCATGTTAAAAAAGAACAGTGCTTAACCAGCCCTACTATGCCTGCATGCAAGAACATTGAGATGCAAAAATATGATCACACGGACATAGTGAACGCAAGTTAGAACCATCACGTAGACTTAAGTAACAAAGCTTGGGGAAGACAACGCTATAATAGATGGTGGCAACTAGCTGAGATGAATGACAGTGGCACCCAAAGACAAATGCCCGTCTGGGAGGACGTTCAACTTGCGCAGAGGAAATGAAAGCCGCTAGGTGAATTGGTGCATCCAAGACTATGATAGACGACATAAAGGCTTATTTTCCCCTGATTGACGATTGAGTAATGGACTCCAAATAAACGTCGATGTGTCCCCCACTGTCAAACCAAGGCGCTAGTAACCATGTATCGAAATAAACTTCGGTGTGGACATCGAGTATCCAAGTCAATCTTAATGCTTCCTCGCGGCTACATAAAAAATACAAAACTTTCCAATGGTTACTGAAGGCTAACACTCACCCATTGTGATTACCATATGATCCATGGTTAAAAGGCATAATTCACTAAAGCAGTGGTTTTCAAAGTACAGGTCGCAACCCAAAACTGGGCTGTCGAACGTCACGCCCTGGGTCGTCTTGCTGGTTCAAATTGAAATATATAATGATTTACTGTAATGAAAGCTCTAATCAAAAGCTTCTGTTGGGTCGCGAGCATAAAGATTCATTTCCAACCGGGTCGCAACAACAAAAAGTTTGAAATCCACCGTACCATGGGCACTCCCTCACGATGGTTCGGAAGTCACATCAAGGATTTATTACAGTGTTACCAATGAGAATTGAGAATTTACTTCCCACGTTTGAGAAAGGCTTCTTCAAGAACGCTTGAATATGCCTCCAGCGTGGGAAGCAAAACGTCTCTAAGGAGAGGGAATGTTCGACACGGCTATTCCGAAAGAACTGATTTGGAGAACAATTTTCATTCATCGAGCCATGGAAACCTACATCAGGACATTGTAATGAATGGATAGAGGCCATCCGAAACGCAATCTCACTGACCGCACGCGTTAAAGGACATCAAACAGATAACCTCAGTGACCACATGGTTAAACAATGGGTAAATTAGATATAATCTCGTGACCCCACCACGGGTAAAGGTCTCCCACTCACCCACGATGGTCACCGTGCTCCAGAAGGCGAGCGAGACTCCTCCGTAGAGAAGAGACAGTGCGGCCATGGCTGTCCCCAACACACAACACACAGCAGCAGCGTCGCTCATCATTTCATACAAAGCCTCATTACAACTGCGGTCACTCATTACAAATTATACTATGTACAACGCGTATCCCCCTATTCAACCTTAAACCGTACGTAGTGTTTGATAAAACCTAGAACCGTCGGCAGGCTTTGGGGGAGGCATTCATCAGCAGTGTATTGACCATGGTTGATGATGAAGATTATGATATTGATAACCGTGACCTCATGTTGAGGCCTGCATCTAGCAGTGGACAGACCACGGCTGACGATAACAATGATAATCGTGATGACGTGAGGCCTTCAACCAACAGTGGATCGATCATGGCTGATGGTAGCAATTACGATTAAATGACCGTGAAACGATAGCGACTCACTTAGGGAGGCCAGGCTCTTATCCACTGCTGGACGATTACAATGATGATAATGGTGAATGATACTCGTGAATAATCCGGGTGCCGCTTATACACAGCAATAGATAAATCCAGACTGGTGGTGAGGCTGATGGTAAGGACGATGATCATGACTGTGGGTCGATGACGACCCCCCGTCCATCCCACTCAAGGGAGGCCATCGTCACCCAGCAGTGGACAGACCATGGCTGAGGAGCCAGGCCTCTCTCGCTCACCTGCACGAAGCTCCAGGTCCCGTGGGCTGTGTGAATTCGCCTCTTCGCCGAACCTTTTGTGGCTCTACGACCCTGCAATAGTAACGGTAACGCTGCAGTTGTCTCGGCGATCGTGTGATTGTTCTTAATTAACGACAGTCGTAATAATAACAGCGTTTAACCGCTAATCTGTCACAAACCCCTTCCCGATTCCCTCTCCACCACGAATCTCTCTCTCTTGCTCTCTCTCCGCTCTCTCTTCCTCTTCGCCAGGTCGTGACGTCACGCTACCCGCGTACGTTCATGTGACGCGGCGACGTCACCGGTCGTGACGTCACCGCGAAGTGTGCATTAAACGTCACCATATTCCATGACCGTCACGCTCGGAGTCGTCACTACGGCGGACGGGAAGGGACATTCGGGGCTCACTTTTGCGTTTTAATATGAATAAAAATGGGCGGCGCGGTGGCCCAGTGGTTAGCGCTGACACCTCACAGCAAGAAGGTCCCGGGTTCGAATCTCTCGGCTCGGGTGCCTTTCTGTGTGGAGTTTGCATGCTCTCCCCGTGTCCGCGTGGGTTTTCGCCGGGCACTCCGGTTTCCTCCCACAGTCCAAAAGCATGGTGCTACATAGGTTAATTGGCTCGCAGGCTAAATTGCCCCGCAGTGCCCGGCGATGGACTGGCGTCCCATCGTCGGGTATATTCCTGCCTTACGCCCTGTGTTTCCGGGATAGGCTCCGGATCACCGTGACCCTGTATAGGACCAAGCCGTTTCAGACAATGAGATGAGATTTGTACTGATGTAGGTGTCTCAGAACGCCGGAGGATGCCTCGAACGTAGGAGGCTAAACGTAACGAAGGAGCGGAAGCGCTCGACACGGGCTGTCTGGAAAGAACAGCATTTCTCATGAAGATAAAAACGTTACGAATTATGTTTAATTTAAACAAGCAACATTGATTACTTTGAGTTATTTGACAATAAGAGGACGTCTCGGAACCCCATCGTTATCAATGTCAGGATGGCCGAGCGGTCTAAGGCGCTGCGTTCAGGTCGCAGTCTCCCCTGGAGGCGTGGGTTCGAATCCCACTTCTGACAGAGGTTTTTTATTTTACGTCCTCGCGAATGACGCGACATGATTTTAATCTCTTCGCCATACTTTCAACCGGAGAAGCGGAGATTTCGCGGGGGTTGTAAAATGTTTGGACACCTTTATAAACCTCTTTATTTTAGGCCACTGTAAATGAAGGGCCGCTAAACGGGCTGGGCGAGTCGTGTGCAGTCTGTGGTCGATACACAATTATAGCGTCCTGAAATTCCATCATCCAGTGCATAATGACAATTATAGTCGCCTGTTCGCCTCGGCGAACTTTTAAAAACAATGAAACTAATGTTTGAAAGCGTTTTTTTTTTATAAAAGCAGTGTCGATGTACCACGCAATGTTACGTAGTGCCACCAGGGAGTGCTATGGGCACTACAGAGACATCCACGCGTCCCACTCACCAGCGTTAGACCGGCAAAGGCGCAGCCCTACAACTTCTCGTTCACGCCGCTGCTGCCATAAGGTGTCTCCTATGGAGCCAGGGTCTCGAGAGCCCGTCGAGACGCGGGTATTTGGTCTACTCGTCCACACTGGTCAGTCGTGTTGGAAAAGGTAGGCATGTACCGGCTATAGGGTTCCAGAAATACGCCAGCGTGGGAGGCAAAATTTCGCAAGGGAAGCGACTCTCAGAGACGGGCAAACTGGACGCGACCGCGTGCTTCACCGGCGTTGACTCAACACGTGCTCCTCGCACCGCGACGAGAAACCGAATGGACCTGGCGACGTGCGCCGACCAGCGTGGTCGCGCTACGCGGCACCCCCCTAAGGGCTGACCGCTCTCCATCCACACTCCCTTCACCCCCACCGGGTATCTCGCAACGGAATGGCTATAAGATGTTGGGATGTGGGGCGGCACAGCGGGGCAGTGATTAGCGATGCCGCCTCGCGTCAAGAAGGGATCAGGTTCCATACTCGGGGAGGTTGTCTTTTTGGTAGGAACGGGGGGGGGGTCGCGTGGGATTTCCCCGGATAATCCGGTTTTTCTCCCACAGGAAGAAAAAAAATATGCCGCTGTGTTTTCACCTCGACCCTCGAAACTATTAAAAGCACTGATAAAAAACACACAATGTTGGGAAAATATTTTTTTTCTGAATCAGTGAAGAGGGACATGAACGATAACGTTCAACGGGCGTGCAGGTTCCAGGTGTTTTTATAAAAATGTAAAAACTTCATGTCCAAAAACAATTCCTTCTGTAATTAACAGAACAGGTTTTTACCATTCCTGGCAATTATGCAGGTGTTAAAATTTCAAAACACCAAATAGACACATTGTGAAAGACACATTGTAAATGGTAAAAACCTGTTCTGTTAATTACATATGTACACTGGCAAAAAAGTACCCAGAGCGTAAACAATTCCTTAGTTGCATTTATCGAATGCATAGCAACAACAGCCGTTCGCCACGAGGTGGCGGTGACGTCCACGCGGCGCCTCTGCCAGGTCAATTCCACTTTGAGACCGCGCGAAAGGTCACCGGACAGAATAAGATTAGCCATGAGCTGATCGAGATGACTGGCCGAGGGGCACCACCTGTGCTCCCCACTGGCGGAGGACCGTGAAAGACGCTACGAGGCAGTTGAAGGCAGTCGCCCTCCAATAACAGCAAAGGAGGACAGAGGCGAGACGCTCACAACAATGAGCGAAGCGCCGGGCGGCGAAAACACAGCAAATTGACAAGAGTAGGGAGCACAGGTGGTGCACCTGCCAGTCATCTCAATCAGGCACCCCCTACTGCCAAGGTCCGTCCCTTCACCTTTTGTCGGCGAGCCTTCGACACTTCACGTGGCACTTTTGCCAGACACGTGTCAGACACGGCCTGGCACGGGCGCCGTGGTGACGTCACCGCTTAGTGGTGAATGGCGGCTGTTCATTATCAATACCCGCTAAATTCTGCACAGGGTCGCGGGATGGCGGAGCCTATCCCGGCCGACAAAGGGCGCAAGACGGAGAATGCCCAGTAGGTTTCCCAATACTTAATTCGCTACAAAGTAGAAGTTTTGTTTGTCAGAACCCCGCACTAATTGTTCAAAGTTGATTCCATCCAGGGCGGCGCGGTGGCCCAGTGGTTAGCGCTGTCGCCTCACAGCAAGAAGGTCCCGGGTTCGAATCTCTCGGCTCGGGTGCCTTTCTGTGTGGAGTTTGCATGCTCTCCCCGTGTCCGCGTGGGTTTTCGCCGGGTACTCCGGTTTCCTCCCACAGTCCAAAAAGCATGCTGCTACATAGGTTAATTGGCTCGCAGGCTAAATTGCCCCGCAGTGCCCGGCGATGGACTGGCGTCCCATCGTCGGTATATCCTTGCCTTGCGCCCTGTGTCTGCCGGGATAGGTTCCGGCTTCACCGTGACCCTGTATAGGACTAAGCGGTTTCAGACAATGAGATGAGAGATGAGATTCCATCCATTTGATGCTTGACGACCAGATCATTGAAGTTGCTAAGGCAGTCCGGAATCTCTCAGTGATAATTGATTTCCACTCACCTTCGAGACACATATCAATAAGGCAACGAAGGTAGCCTATTTACATCTAAGATACATAGCCAGACTGCATAGCATTGTCACCCTCCAACGCTGGGAAGCTAATCGACATCTTCATATTTTCACGAATCGTTTGCAATGCATTACTCGCTGGCACCACTGCCTTCCTAATCAATCGTCTCCAATGTGTACAGAATGCGGCTGCTAGAGTCTTCACTCACACACCAATCCACGATCACATAACCCCATTGCTAGTGTCTCTCCACTGGCTACCGCTTAAATACAGTATTGAATTCAAGATCCTCCTTCTCACCAACAAGGCTCTCACTGGCGCTATTCCGACATACATCCGTGACCTACTTCAGACACCCTCAACATGACAACTTCGATCCTCCAATATGGGCTTGCTGCATGTGCCCAGATCGAACTTTCATTCCATGGGTGATAAGTCCTTCTCACTCACTCCTCCCAGACTCTGGAATGCCCTTTCATTGGAAATTCAGTAAGTTGAGTCCCTGGGCATCTTTAAGTCCCGTCTGAAGACTCACTTGTTTAGTAAGGCATTGAAGTCCTAGCTAGCAAGGACTGTTGATGCTGTTGTACTCGGATGATGGCTCGCTGTCGATCTGCGCCTGCTCAGGAACAATTATTTCTTCCTTTATTTGTTTAACTATTATTTTAACTGCAATTTTAGTTATCGTCATTGTTTTACACTAATTGATCTACTCTGATGTTCTTTACATGTTGTTCTCTCCATAGCTCTGTACATCACTTTGTGACCCTTGGGTGAAAGGCGCCATAGAAGTTCAAATGTTATCGTGATGCAAGTATATCGCAGAGCACACTTTTTGGGGCAATTCACTTATCGGCCAATTAACCAAGGCAGCAGCGTGTCTTTGGACGGTGGCAGGAAACCGAAGTAAATGACGAAAACCCACGCGGACACGGGGAGAGAGAACACGCAAACTCCAAACAGAAAGGCACCCGAGCCAGGAATCGAACACGGGCCGGTTGTTGTTTCAACTCATTTAGTTTTCACTGCTCGGCTCTACACTCGCTGTCGTGAGCATTATATCTGCGCCCTCTGTCGTTAGAGGATGGTTGCATGCAACTGCCCAGTAGCATCCTTCACGAACCTTCTCCACAGAGGTCGATCTTGATAACGCCAGTACCAGACATCAGCAGGTCCAATCAGCTTCCCATCCTTCTGCACCACATCCATCTCTCTCTTATACCATCACGTCTAGTAACACCTCTACACATACCCCTAATAACGCAAACCGTAAATGATATTACATTTTTGTATTCACACAAACCCATAACTTTACCACCAAGTTTCAGCATATTTATTTATTTTTTGTCAATCTCAAGTACAACTTAAGACCTGTGGAATTTCAGTTAAATCTTATTCTGTGTTTAAGCAAGTCGTCCTCGTAGTATGGATGACTAAATTTGTCAATATTTAGTGCACACATTAGCAACTACCAATATATTATTTAAGAGGTCTGTGTCATTCCACTGCAATTTCTAATAGCGGTTATTGATCACCCCAATATGCACTCGTCAATATCAAAGGCGTTAGTTGTGCATTGTTACGCCTCGCGATAAGGTTAAGCAGTCGCAGTAAAAACCATTACATTCAGTCACCACTAAAATAATAACACTTCATTGATTCATATTTTCATCCTTAAATTCCACAAACAAAACAATGACATTGCTTCCCACACCCACTTTCACCTTCACAAAAAGGCACGACAGCATAACAGTTACTGCATGTAAGTACAAAAGTGAGAACACTTGAGTGTGCTTTGTTATACCACGCACTGCGCACTTGGTTACTTAAAAAGGATCTACTTAAGGCAATGGCTTCGAATAAAAATGGCTAGCTTTTAATTATTTAGTACAGTATTAGCAAATAGAGCTGGGCAATCCCAATTGTTCACGTTTTTCCTTACTTTTACCAATCATCCGGTTCGATTTAAATCAATAGTAAATTACGATCATCGTTGAGAGGAAAAAATCACCGAGAGCAGCTTTTCGAAGCAATCATCATGCATCGAGCCGTGAAACCTACATCATAACAAAGTCACCATTGTTTCTAAGTGTCACTTGGAGGTGATAGGCTGTGATCCCATATCAACCGTGACGTGCTTGGCATTGCTTATTAGTTTCCTGTCTTCAGAAGATAGGATTTGGATCACTGTCATGTTTAAAGGGGGTCGAGTAATCGATCACAATGGGAGTGGACGATTATAATATTTATTGGACTGTAGTAAGATTAATTGCCCCAGCTCAGCTTTCACAACTGCCCAGTGGCAATAACAGGTATGACGTTGGAAAGTGTAGTTTCAGTGTGCACGTTTTTTTATGCTTTGAAATTGGTATTAAAAAAAATAACTTTTACAATGCTTGTTAATTAATGTATACCACCATATTATACACACATACCGTCCAATGCTGCATTACAGAAAATATAAACTATTTATCAAGCCCTATATTGCAAACTTAACCAAGATAAGAAACGTGTATATAAAAACCCACAACCCAAGAACCTAGAAAAGTCGGAGGTTTCCAGTTTCACGCATATTGTAAAATTGCACATTTTTTGATTAAACAGTAAAAATTCCCTTGTAGCTGTAGACTCGAACGACTTTTATTTGAAGACATGCCATTAACAGTAACATGCTATATAGGTGTTTCAATTAGACACCAATGCATTCAGAGACCATTTTAAATTCAGTTCTGTTCCAAGTAAAAGACACAAAAAAAGATCAAGTATTTAAATCTGTCCTAAATATACTCTCTAAAAATAACAAAGCCTTGTCTGTTCACAGGACTGTTTGACCCTTATTTCACCGTGTAGGTCAGCGTGAGTTGAAGAATGGTAGTTGGGGGACCGAACCAATTTCGATATCACTCACCACTAATGGTAGCTGTGGTTAGGAAAAGAACTTGTGTCACCAGGTCTATAGTGCAGTACGATGACCACTGGTCTGCTTGTGAAATAAAAACAGGCTAAAAAGTAAAACGTTACATCTAAAATGGTGTCGATATTCGAGGTTGTGCTCGCAAATGCTTATTGCAGACTGTAGCACTAATTTTGTCCCGACAATGTCCATGCAAAATAAGAATATAAAATGAAGATGTGCAAATTCTACGCCTGGTCAAGGATGAGATATGCGGAGCTGCAAGGAAACCGCAGAGGGGCGGGGGGAAGGCAATTATGCAGTAAGTCAGCACCAACATTTGCCAGACAGCACGTCCCATATATGACGTGATCAGCGATTTCATTAATGAATTTTGTATCTGTGGGAGGAGATCGGAGAACGCGGAGAAACCCACGCAGAACAGAACACAAACTACACATAGGTGTTCGAGCCGGGATTCAAACTGCCTGCATGACTTTCGTTCTGTAAAGCACAAATGTTACCACTGTGCCACCCTGTCACCCATTGACTGAAAGTGTCTCGTCCATGTCAAATGTGCATACCTATGTCGGTGGTCTTGAGGGTTTGTGTTGAACGCTCCACGTTCCTTTCATCAGAACCAGTGCAAACCTGGAACAACCACTGTTGACAATCACGTAACATTTCGCGGTCGTGCTATGTTGCTCTCCGATCCGTTTTCGGGTAGTACCACATGTTGTTCCGCACGATGTCTACGATTGCTCTACACTCGCTTGCAGTTTATTCAAGAACTAAACTGAGCTACTCACTTTCTCAACTGGTTACACAGGTTTGCCAGCTGCTACTGCTGGTTTTTGACACTGAAAATAAACAACAACCGGCAATGTTATATAAAATTGAGTGGAGTGAAACCTCGGGTATTAATGTTGACAAGATTGTACAAATAACATATTAGACTGTTGGCTTCTGAACTTCAGATACCAGCTGTGGCCAGTAAGTGCCTATATTATAAAATATATGTTCATAATTATCATCATTTTCAATACCCGCTTAAGCCTGTCCAGGGTCGCGGGGGGCCGGCTGCTATGCTGGCAGACAGAAGGCGCAAGGCGGGGCTATATGCAGGGCACTGGGGCAACTTACTCAGTAGGCCAATTAACCGAGGCAGCAGCGTGTTTTTGGAGTGCCCGGTGAAAACCCACGCAGGCATGGGGAGAACATGCAAACTCCACACAGAAAAACACCCGAACAGGCAACCGAACCTTGAAGCGTCTTGCTGTGAGGCAGCTGCACTACTCACTTCTACTTTTCATAAATATGTATTAGATATACTTTTTAAGTGTGACACAAGCCAGGTGTAGTTGCAATGCAGCTTTGGTGAACAACAGGATGTCTTAAATCTAGTTTCCGATAGACCAAAAATATTAGTTGGCATGTGCTAGCAGGTCCATGATATGGCATGACATGCATACCAACGTTACGACATTACGTGGTATAACTTCCTGTGCCCTCACATTGTTTTCATCAAATCTGAAACCATTTTTCCGGACTATCTAAAAATTCTAAATCTAGGGCCAACATTCCAATTTTTGCATTCATCTGAAAATCCGGTACACATCCATAAAAATGGTTGGCCGAAGCTTGCCTCTAAATATGTAATATAATTGTAATGGCTAAAATGTTATGGTGTGGAGGCAAGGCATTAGCCATTGAAACAAAAATTACTATTCTTGCTGGCTGCGCATTAAATATTTCTGCGTCACAAAGACAATCCATGACAAAGCCCCACTCGTGAATATACCAGTCCAAAGATATGCTGCCTAGGTTAATTCTCTTAAAAAATGTTCCCCCCTTTCCACGAGATGTCGCAAATTTCTTACTTCTTCCCCGCTGAACAACTGTTATAAAGAGCTAAACAGCTCAACAATTCTTTCCAACTTAGTTATCAACTGTGAACATGCACAGAAAAAAACAGATTTCGGCCCATAATGTCACAAGTTCAAGTAATGATGATTGTACGTCCGACCACTGTAAACAGTTGTGGGAATGATCAAAAGGTGTCCTGAAAAAAATCTGAATATCCGCACATACATTGGGTGCACGCTTCGACATGCTGGCTTCACCACTTTACAATTCGCATTGTGTATAATTATTTCATCTTCTCATGGACGGATATGCAAGCAAGTTAATAATTTAATCATTCCATAGAGTTAACTCACCTGCTTTCAACAAAAACTTGCTACCTTCTGGACCGTGCTCCTTTTGTGGGTTATTCAGATTTTACGCAGGACACCTCCTCTCCCCTCGAATTGCGGTGAGCAGCTGGTGAGCCCCAATTTCACGCGCCCACCCACGTGCTCGGGGGTGCGGGACAGACGCAGACAGGGGCACTGGCGCGGACGTCTCCCTGGATCAGCCTCCTTGCTTCTCACTGGATGCTCGGAACGTGAGGAAGGAGTAAATGATGCCTCCGCTGAGGCTACAAAAAATAATAGTCACGTGCATAAAAAAAAGAACAAAACAGCTTGCATATTTGCACATTATGTAACCACATACATTTATTTATTTACCCAAAACAATGAAAGCACTCGTGTCACTGATGTATGTTTTCACGAATGCATGATAATAGCTTTCCAAAGCTGTTCTTTCTGTATCGCCATGAAAGGTGCTCCTCTTATCAAGAGGAGTGCTTGACATAGCTTTCTCGAAAAAAGTTTTAAAAGCAATCATCAACGCTCATGTGTAGCATGATCAGAAAATGGGGTTAGGTTTGCAGCACTGTCAAAGCACCACTTTTTTTGTCTCCATTGGGAAACGCTTTGATCCGTTTGGACAATTTTCTGTGAATTGAATCCCTAACAGCAACACAACTTGATACAATAGGTATGTTCATATTGAATCATCACTATAATCATTATTGTGCCCCCCAAATTCCATCTCCAACACAAGTTGGAAAAATAAAAGACAAAAATACCCGTATAGTCTTCACAGGCTGTTGGCGACAAGTGTGGTTAGCGGCACCTACATGTTGCACCTACCAAATGTTGAGACCCACGAAGTTGGGCCATGAGAAGATGTAGTCACCTCCCACCAGCATGCCGATATAGGCCACCGACACGTTCTGTGGTGGCACATGCAGGGGGAACAAAATTGTCTAAAACAAAAACATATGCTGGTACTGCTGACATACATTTTGTAAAATATAAAGTCTGCCCTAATCAAAGCATGTGTTTGCAAACAGGCATCAATTTACTATGGATGGGAAAATTAACTTACGAAGTTTATAAAATCAACAACAGTAACCTACTATTCTGTAATCAATTCCTTGGATACTTTTCAAAACAGCAACCACCCATATATCCTGCCACCCGAAGGTGTGATGTGGCTAACAATGACGATGACATCACGAAGCCCCACACTATCACCTCCTGCCCAGTGGCATGTGCGGGAGCAGAGGTGAGACTTTATTTTCTCTAGATACTATTGTGTTATCCAATTAGTAAGGAATCAATCTGATCCGATAACCAGTAAAATTATGTTACTTAAATAATCGGAGAGCCCAGATCTGGACTCAACATGGCCAAGGTTAAACACAAAATACCTTGAGGCAGCCGACGATGGTGGTGGTGAGGGCGGAGTTGTACTGCGTGCAGAGGATGATGGAGAAGAGCAAGATGAATCTGTGCTCATACACACAAGATAAAGATTCCCCATATAACATTTAGAACAAAGTTGAGGCAAGTGATATTAATCAGCACCATTGAAGGCTGCCGTGGCACACAAGGGATGGGGGTTGTGACCAAAAATGTGCCGGGACACCTTTGTCATCAGAGCATTGATGATGGTATTTCACAACAGGTACTCGCCGAACGGGAATAACACCTTAATAATAATAATAATAATTGCACTTCTACAGTGCTTTTCACCCGAGGGTCACAGATCGCTGTTCTCTCTCTGTTGAGAGAAGACGGCACGTAAAAATATAATGACATCAGAATGGCAAATCGGCAACAAGAAGTGTTTTTGGGTTTATTTTTTTACAAATCCAAACTGTTGGAGGCACAGATCTAGCCCAGTCATTCACCACTGATATTGGCCACTGATAATTCAAATACAGGTCACTAGGTTTGCAACAGATCAGCTTGCACTTCTACCAGAGTTCACAAGATGACATTTGGTGTATAAACAGTTCATATGTGACTTTTAGTTGAACTGTCTTGATGTTGTTGTTGTTACGCCATTCGCTACACATTTCAGATTTGTAAAAAAAAACGAAAACACGTTATTGTTGCTGATTTGCTGTTCTTATGTCGTTGTTGCTGACATGCCATTCTCTTCACAGCTCTGTGCAGCGCTTCATGACCCTCGGGTGAAAAGCGCTCTAGAAGTGCAACAATTATTATTGTACGTAGAAAAAATATGCCTAGAACTATAAAGATTAGAAAAACTGATTTTTATAACTTGTGGCCTCTCCCAAAACTACACATTTAACTAAATAATGAAGCTAAAGGATGATTACTTTACCTCTTCCATAGTGACGTGGCAGTGATGTAGTATGGTGTTGTCATGACATACCCCATGAGGCAGGCGAATACAAAGCGTACGATGAACCAAGGGTTGGTCCAGCCCTCAAATGCCAGTACCTTCACACACAGGCAGTGGCAGAGTGAGAGAGATGCATAGGGAGAACTACAATATCATACAACCACGTGTATTTATAAAATATTTTATTTTCCATCACACAACAAAGCTGTGTAGAGACTGTACCAAGGCAGTCCCGTATGACTCAGGTGTTAGTTTGCTTTTCCACTGCAGAAGCAGAGTCGTGCCACGAACGTCACATGCAATGCATGACTCGAGATGCGTGGAGACAATGTGTCGATGTTCTGTCTTCACAGTATAATGACTAACATTGCCCGCAATGCTTCTGCGGGCAGTTCTTGTAACACGAAGCGTCTCACACGAAGGGTCTCACCCTTCGTGTTAGCTGCTCTCTCGGGACAGCTGCGCGAGGAGAGGAAGCGATCAACGCGGCTGTTCCGAGAGAGCAGCTTTCGGAGATTCTAAGTATTTATGTGTATAAAAACCTACACATCAAGTTTCTCACCAGTTGCAGATCGCCCATGTACACACACGCCAGGGCAGCAGGCACGATCATGAATATAGCATTGTAGTACAGTAGGCCATATTTCCCCAGCTCCTAAACATGCAGACAATCAGCAGGTTGCGTGAGGTAGGGGTAAAGTGTGGGTACTCAAACTTCTTACAGAACGTTTGGCTCGTGTGGCACACAAGCTCTCCAGAGCTCCCATTAGTAGAGACTCTTTTGCCAATATCTGCATGAGTGAACAATCTTTAACTTTATATAAACGCACAGACAAGGAACGTCCACAGGTAATAACAAACACATGCGGTCGGATGGCACCATAGCCGATCAATCAACTCGTAAATAGGGTAGGGTGGGAGTAGAGCTGGTAAATATTGGTCAATTAATTCGTTAAATAAGACGAGAAGGAAAGTGAGATGGCAGGGGGTGCATGGAGGTGTCAAGAGGCAAGGGGAGAGGAGGGGTCTTAAGGTGGAGTGGGAAGAGGTGATGTTGGGAGGCGAGGGGATGGTAGAGGAGATGGGAGAGGGAAAGCGAGGTAAGGTGAGACAGAGTGCGAGGGGGTGTGGGGCAGCAAGGGGAGCAGAGGGGAGGTTAGAAACATGAGGTGCAGTAAGAGAGAAGAGGAGGTGAGGGAAGGAAAGCAATAACATCCTGACCTGGGAGTCAAGTTTCTGTTTAGTGTAGACGCCGTTCGCAGCAGTGAAAAGGTCATTGGCCAGGATGAATATGTAGCCCACGGGTTCAAACGCCAAGTCAGAGCTGTAGAGGACCAACAAACAATAAAAACAATTGTCATTAGGTGGCGGTGATGCCCACAGAACGCATGTGCCAGCCTAGATGTATTTTGAGGTAATGTGGAGTGTTGAAGGCTTGCTGGAAGGTCATGGGACAGACCCCGGTAGTATGGGCTGACTGGTTGAGAATAACCCAGTGCCCCCACATTAAATGGTGCCCGAGTTGGGAATCGAACGCAGGGACTTCTTGCTGTGATCGGTGTGGGGTGACTGGTTTTCCCCACCTGGCTGCGAAGATGGCACCTCCCATCATCATGGCCACAGTCAACTTGATGGCACACGATGTTGTTTTCCTGAGAAACCCAATAAGAGGAAGAGGTGTGCGTGGTTTATGAGCACAATATACAGATCTACTCGTCAAGCACAGGGCTGGATGAAACAAGGTGGGGAATCAAATCGTGGCATTAGTTCATGGCCATAACTCCTGCGGAGTCCACACTAAATTAATAGCAATTATACAAAATGAATTTCACACGTGGATTTGTTTATATTTCCTCAGCATACGTTTGTATTTGGAAGTTACTTAATTAGCGATGTTGCCTTTCAAAATAAAGAGGTTGAGATGATGTCGCACGTGAAAGAGCTGTCCCTTTTAAGCAGGATTTCTATTTATGCAGATTCCAATCACTCATTGTATTCACAACTTACAAGGTGGCCACGTGAGCCCAGGGGTGTCAAGGCACTGAGCTGGGACCAAAGGACCTGGGTCCATATCCAATTTCAACTAACCATGATTAAAGCAGAGTTCTAGGGAGCTCTACTTAATTACCACACTAATATAGTGGTGTAATAAGTAGAACAGGTTTTTACCGTTTCTGGCAAAGCTTCCTGTTTGCATATTTTGCCACAAGTATGTGTGGCTTTTGCAAGCTAGACACATTGAGATCTTAACACCCGCATAATTGCCAGAAACGGTAAAAACCTGTTTTACTTATTACATATGTACACTGGCAAAAAGTACCCATAATATAGTGGTGTTGACTTTGGTTTGTCACATAATTTGTCATATTTCTGCTTGAGAATTACATACTCTGGTGTGAATAACATGCAAAGAATATCTGCTTGCAGGGCATATACAAGGTGAGCTCCGAGTGTGGCATAGATGCTTTTTGAAGTAGTTAAAATTTTATCAATCATTGCAATTGCAACGATGTAAGATTTTTCACAGCTCGATGCATGATGATTGCTTCGAAAAGCTGCTCTTTCGGGATAGCCGCGTCGATCGCTCCCCCTCTTTCCTCAGGTGCTGTGTGTGTGTTCTGTATATGACTCCTATTTATATGGTACTTAACATAGTACTTAACATAGTACCTATATATAAATAGGAGCCATACACGGGATACACACACACAGAGCGCCTGAGGATGCCTCTACATGTGAGGTGAAACGTCACGAAGAAGGGGGAGCGATCGACGTGGCTATCCTGAAGGACCAGCTTTTCGAAGAAATCATAAGTCTTCGAAAAGCTGCTCTCTCGGGACAGCCGCGTAGATGGCTCTCTCTCCTCTCCTCGCGACGTTTCGCCTTACACGTTAGAGGCATCCTCAGGCACAGTATGTGTGTGTAGTGCCTGTTGCTCCTTTATATATGCGGGTACTTGCAGCTATTGTAGCTATTGTTCTTCCTGTTTGTCCAAGGTATACTTCCTCACAGTTGCTGCCACAGACAAAGCAGGGAGAGGGTTATCACAGTTCTGGGGGTGGGAATAAGATAAGGAAATTAATGTTAAGGTGATTTAGATGTAGACTTACACAACAAAATATGACTCGACACATGCATAGTACCCACATATATAAAGGAGCAACAGGCACTACACACACATACTGTGCCTGAGGATGCCTCTAACGTGTGAGGCAAAACGTCGCGAGGAGAGGAGAGAGAGCCATCAACGCGGCTGTCCCGAGAGAGCAGATTTTCGAAGCAATCATCATGCATCGAGCCGTGAAAACCTACATCATTACCAATCATAAGTCGTTGTAATTATCCAGAAAGGCCTCTTTAAGTGTTGCAACTTTGTCAGAATTAGGTTGTTTGCACAATCCTTTATCGGGTGGGTTTTCATTTGTGAGGAAACTGGAGCACCATAAGAATATTCACGCATATGTGAGGATTACGCAAACAAGAGGACTTATTACTCACTCACCCAAGGATGAGCATCTCGCCCACAAGGGTGAAGAGTATGGAGAATTTCCGCAGCACCGTGAACATTGGAAGGCTGTGCATGGACACACAAGAAATAAAAAGATAATAATAATTGCACTTCTAGATCCCCTGCAAGGCCTTTAAAGATTTTTTTGACATGTGCTGTTTAGTGAGCACCCATGAGAGGGTGGGAGGTCAGCAAAACGCATGTCTCTGCCTTTGTTTCTGTAATGGTGATGGGTGCCACACACCGCACCAGGTGCTAATCTAATGCTGAATCAAACCAGAGGATGCCTAGAACCAGTTTATATTTTCACCCGCCACAGATGATAGATGTGGCCAGGAATCAAAAGCAGCAGGCCGAGATGGCAGTGCGGTATGCTAGCCACTCCAACGGCAGAGTCCTGCCTTCCAAAACTAACACGTGTCATATTCGATGGAGGAGCCAGCCCATGTTTGGCCCGTGGCCATCAGCCAGCTGGAGGAAGGGTAACATCAGTTAGTGTCTCTTTCACGTGTGATGCAACGTAAAGCACCTGATTCGTTTGGTGCTGATGAGGCCAGTGAGGTGGTTCCCCAGGTAGATGAGCGGCAAAGGAAAGATCTGCAACGCAGGGGTGGGGGTCGTAGTTCAATAAGAAATCACGGAGAAAATCACTTAGACCCGAATTACAGTCCTACATTTTGGATTTAAACTGGGCACTGTTATTTCGACATAGTCTTCTAGCAATAACATCTGGTAATCCATCAGCATTTGTTTAACAATCCTGATTCTGTGAATGAGATAATTTCTGTATTGGGAATTCTCTTTTTAATTTTACTCACATAATTGAGCTGCTAAGTGCAGTGGCACCTACCGGAATTAAAACGGACTGACTGAATTTCAATCAAACATTTCGCGTAGTTTTTTTTTTTAAGACAGAATTATAAGGGAGAAGAAGAATAAATGGACACCTTCTTTGGGAGATTTCTGTCGAAGTCGGGGAAAGACACAAAGCCACACATCCGCGCCACGTGCAATAGCACCACCGTCACCAACATCTGCACAACGGAGGTCAAGTGTCAGGCTCGTTCTGTTTCAACCGGGTGAGAACTCGAGGGTCCGTAAGATGTGCTTTGTGAGCGAATTACCTGCCCAACACCCAGGAACAGCGACGAGGGGAATCTAAAAAAGACAACAGTGACCTGAGTTCAGTCATCGGATAGCAATGGCAGTACAAGCAGGTCGCCTCAATAATAGTAAAACATCATCGACTCTACTCCCCTTCTCCATTCTCCGACTTCTGCCTACCTGTCTCAAGCTCTGTTACAGAAGCAAGGGGCTCCTATCCATTAGGAATATCATCATGCCCCATGGTTTAAAGTGCAGTGTTCAGCGCTTTACCCATGTCCGCAGCAAAGTGCACGGCTTTGTGACCTTCGGGTGAAAGCGCTTTAGAAATGCAATTATTATTTATGCGGGTTTTTACTGCTCGATGTATGAGAATACATAATAGCTGCTCTTTCAGGATAGTCGTGTATATCCTTCGCGACGTTTCTCTGAAAGCATAATCAGACTTCAGAAAGTTTGACGATGCCGACACCTATCCCGAAAGAGCAGCTTTTAAGAGCTATTCTCCATGACGAATGTTTTGAGATATTTGATAATTGTCCACCACTGCCAAAGCAAGAGGTTACATTTGAATTTGGCGCTGCTTCAGACGTGCGAGGTCTCCCTCATTCAGACCTCGTAACGCGAGTGTGTGGAACCCGGCGCTGTGCAACGCGGGGCGGTAGCGAGGTGGCCGACCTTGTTTCGGTTGTTACCTGTAGCTCGTGAGCACTTGCTTGTTCACGATGACGATGAGGAACGAGCAGAACCCGTAGAATATAGCGACGAGGAGCCGCGACACCCAGTACCGCTCTAGACTCGGAGTCGTCATGCCGACAGCGGCCTCTCGCCTAGGAAATCCCGCAGCAAGCCTGCGCTAGGCCTTCGGCGGAGGCGAGCTTCCCACGAGCTGTCCCGGTGTTTTGTTCCTATATGTTGACTTTGCTAAAGAGCCATGTCTCTGAGTTTCGTGAAGGTAGATGTGTTGGAGATGAGGCGGAAAGGAACGGTGTCTTTCAACGTCAAGTCGCTTAAACACAGAGAAAACGCTCAACGCTGCGAGGACCGCTCAGATGTTGCTGCTATGAGCGTAGCCCCTTTAAAAACAAGGGCGTGGGCCGCGGTTACAAACATTTACATTTATAAATCGCCTTTCACCCGAGGTTCACAAAGCGCTGCACATGAATTAGATAAAACAGTGATTCCGATTCCGATTTACAAAGCTGACATACGTTGATCTATTCGGAGATTTTTTTGGTCGATTTTCAGTTTAGGATTTTAGTCCCGGTGAATGACAATGGCAACATCTCAAGTCATATATGGACCGTATAATAAAAATGTCTCATCTCATTGTCTGAAACCGCTTAGTCCTATATAGGGTCACGGTGAAACCGGAGCCTATCCCGGCAGACACAGGGCGCAAGGCAAGGATATACCGACGATGGGACGCCAGTCCATCGCCGGGCACTGCGGGGCAATTTAGCCTGCGAGCCAATTAACCTATGTAGCAGCATGCTTTTTGGACTGTGGGAGGAAAACGGAGTACCCGGCGAAAACCTACGCGGACACGGGGAGAGCATGCAAACTCCACACAGAAAAGCACCCGAGCCGAGAGATTCGAACCCGGGACCTTCTTGCTGTGAGGCGACAGCGCTAACCACTGGGCCGCCGCGCCGCCCTAAATAAAAATGTACACACATAAATATATTTAAAATTATATACTAATGTGCCCTCGTGAATGTTTCCTTGTTCCTGTGGAGTTAAAGGCTAAGGGGGGGGGGGCAGTAACCTCG
>JAZEWT010000018.1:14116234-14139132 GCA_036362905.1 Mordacia mordax
TGCCCAGCCTCGAGCGTGCCAGGCCACGTACATGTGGGGAGTGCGCTACAGTCCCCCATGCCAGCTACACTAGGGTCACGTGGTGTTGAGCCGGCCCGGCCGAGGTGATATGAGGACAACTCGCACAAACTCGTAAACAGCACGTGGTCGGTTACAATGACAATGATCGTGGCTGTGGGCAGCGACTGCGGACCAACTCGGATTGATCGATCGGTGCGTGATCGGCACGTGACGGAAGCGTGTTCGCGGCATGACGTGAAGGAGCCGGGAGTGGATAAAAGCGCGTCGCGCAGGTCCTGTCAAGAGTCCCGTCGGAGTTCTGTCCGCTACAGCGTTTATATCAGCCATGCGGTAACATTGTGAGTGTCCACGTGGCCCTTTTATCTGCGCGTGCTGTTAAATAATCCCGGCTTGCTTTACTATGGAGAATCCTCGTGTCGGTGTGCCCGAGCAAGGGAGTGTGCAACGTGAGCCCAGTCCCGGCCCGCCGATCCGTGTGGTGTGGGAGGATTACCCTACGGCGAACCGGTCGCCCACACAAGTGCGATCATCGGGGACGCGTGACGAGGAGCCAACGCAATCGGCTCCAGAAATTCTCGCGCTCCACGACATGTGTAATGTTGGTAGCTTTTGAAATGTGATACATTTACATTTGGATTCAGCACTGAGTGCATTTATTATAACGCATGCTGAAGCCGATGCCATGACAATCTTGAGTTGCAAGGATGATAGTTTCGGAGATACGTATAGAACAACCTTCAAAATGCCTGTGCTGTATTATACAAGGGTGGTGCGGCGGTGCAGTAAAAGCGCTATCGCCTCACAGCAAGAAAACTCGGGTTCAATTCCCGGCTCGGGTGCCTGTGTGCAGTTTGCGTGTTCTCTCTCTCCTCGTTGCCGCGTGAGTTTTTGTCAGGTACTCCGTTTTCCTCCCACTGTCCAAAGACACATTGCTGCCCAGGTTAATTGCCCCCAGTGCCCTGCGATGTACTGACCTCAACATCCCTGGGTATAGCCTCACCTTTCGTCGTGTCTGGAGGGGTTGGCTATGGCCCCCCCACCACCATGTACAGGATTAAACGGATATTGGTAATAATATTAGCACTTCTAGAGCAATTATGCTAGTTTATCTTTTTATAATTTCATATACATTTGAAGGAAATAACAAAAAAATCGTGAAATGTTAAATAAAGGGTTTGAGCTTGGGGCGACTATTGGTTATAGTGCTTGCTTGATTGCGAATAGAACAGGTCAAGGTTATCGTGCCAGGATATATTGTGGTGTGACCTTAAACAATTCCTGTAAAAAGCTAAATACCATCGAAATAAATGTGCTTTCATATGATATTAATCTACAGGATCCCAAGGCGTTTTACCATATAAATACATCCCCAAGTGGAATATTTCCCAATCAACTCCATCTCAAAAATAAGTTAATCACTTGTTTTTTTTATACAATGTAAAATATATTTTTACATTTTGTGATTTTGGAGTATAGTTCCAGAGGCAGGCAGCATAATTTTAGACTCATCTCATTGTCAGAAACTGCTTAGTCCTATACAGGGTCGCGGTGAGCCGGAGCCTATCCCGGAAAACACAAGGCACAAGGTAGGGATATACCCACGATGGGACGCCAGTCCATCACCGGGCACTTCGGGCAATTTAGTCTGCAAGCCAATTAACCTATGCAGCAACATGTTTTTTTGGACTGTGGGAGGAAACCGGAATGCCCGGCGAAGACCCACGCGGACATGGGGAGAGAACATGCAAACTCCACACAGAAAGGCACCTGAGCCGAGGTTCGAACCCGGGATCTTCTTGCTGTGAGGCGACAGCGCTACCCACTGGGCCACTGTGCTGCCCAACTTTTGACTCATGCCACTCCTAATTTTATATGACTGTTAAGAGCTAACACATGTCAGCACTCGCGAAGTCGGATAATGAATATAATGGGCCAGCAGTTAATTTCAGTACACTTACTTCTCTCAGCTTTAGGACCTCTTAAAAGACAATCAAACCAATTAATGTTTCACAAAATATACAGGGTTCGCCTTTATTAGCCAGACACAAATACAGCAATTTTTTTTCTCCATAATTTGTTTTGATAAATTACTTTTACACTATACACAGTGGTACCGTATATTATTTCCTGTACAATCCCAAGGCGAGACGAGACATTTTCAAGAAGTCTTTCCTACTCGCACAACATCAAATAATTTACAGGTGACCTATATCTAAAAGAGCGTTTTTATCAACAGTGGCACAGGACTCATTGTCAGTAACATCAGCATCATCAATGTCACCGACATATGGCAGACTGGTGTACAGGTTGCAGTAAACAACTTAGGTAAGATTTTTGTTATCTAAAATCAATGGAAAGGAAAATGTTCACCTTTAGTTTTGTTTTAGGTAACCAGCAGCCAAACTCACGTCCCAAAACCCCAAATCGCACCGCTTAGATAATATATGTAAATGAGAAAACATAAATGAACAACTCCATAACTGAGCTGCTCTCTTTTTCAAAAGGGGCTGTAAACATCAGGGGGCTCCTGCCTCGTTAAAAAGGGTATGAGTTCATCCACAAGTAAAAGATGGTAAAACATGGGAAAGACACAGCCCCGCAAATGCATCACCATATTTATCGTCAAAGCCTTTTAAAAAAATCCTGGTTGAGCAGTTGCTTATTCGCTACAAGTTCACGATTCGAATCCAGAAGCTGCCCCTTTAATTACTGTGTTAACAACCTAACAAAATGCGCCATCAGCTGCACAGTGGATGTGAAAGACTCCCTGACGTCACTCATAACAGTAGGTCATTGAGTGCCAGCGTCAGGGTCTAAATTTTACAAATTCGATAAATAACCAAAAATTGCTCAATTGGCATTATCATACATAGTAACTCTCGCCCCAACTGGTAGTGTAATGCCTCAGGTCATTCTTGCAAATGAGACTCATCCTTGTATCCAGAGATCTTATTTGGTGAAACACAATAAAATGGTCATCCAATTTATCATGAGCCACTGTTAGATTAAGGCCTCCTCAAGTCTCTTACCATATATATTTCTAACATTATAAGTTCGTGCTAATGACGAGTTTTTTTTATTTATGTATCCATTCTGGGTGGCGCGGTGGTGCAGTGAGGAGCGCTGTGCTTTTCTGAGTGGAATTTACATGTTCTCCCCCGTGGGTTTTCGCTGGGAACTCCAGATTTCTCCCACCGTTCCAAGATACCCTGCCACCAAGGTTATTTGGCTTGCTGAGTACATTGTCCAAAGTACCCTGCGATGTCACACACAGGGTATAGCCCTGCCTTGCACCCTCTATCTCCCGGGATAGGCTCCAGCCTCCCCATGACCCTGAACAGGATTAAGTGGGTATTGATAATGATGTGTCCATTCTCATCTATTAAAAAAAAAATCCAATATAAATAACACGTCTATGTGAAAATGCCTCTCTACATCCACGAATATGATTAATGCAATTAACAGACTTATGATATTATTAAATTCTCCTCCAGTACAAATGGTGACGTTAACTGTATAGTCGTTGGTATTTACACGCACACATTTTCCATATATTTTGACGGTAATACCAACCTCTTGCAACCAACTGTGATGAGTCTGTGGTATTATGTAACCACAGTTACATAATATTGCATGTGACGTGTTACCCAGAGAGTACAAAAAACCTCACCCAAATAAAACGTAATTTTAAAATATAATAGAGGAGTGACTTTAACTAACACAGAACACCACCATTAATCATTTTCTCTAAAAATTAATGGCAGGTTAAGGAAGAGACTTAAAGAAGATTAGACTAATTAGAACAATTCAGAACATGTAAAACATATAGAGAGCACTGTCTCAGAGATTGAAGCTTAATGAAGAAAGTCCTTGAAGGATGTTGGAAAATATGGCAAGAGGAACAAAAAGCTGTGCTTGGCAACTGATGGATACCGCCCCACCCCACCATTTACAGGGAAATGCAGAAATGTGACAATTGGCCAAGATTGAGGGAGCCTGAGCTCAACATCTGCAATTGGGCTAAAGGGAATAAGATGGTCCAGTGTCATGGAATGCACATATTTCTTTCCCAAAGATTTGTTTTGCTACGAAAGATCGAATATGAGCGATCGTCTACGTCAAGACCCTCCCAACATGGAATGTGACGCCAGTGCACGTGTAAACACTGCCACGTTTGTGCAAAGAAACAAAACCCCACAAGTATAATCATCAGTCCAGGAGCACTGGTTTTGTGAAATGAAGTGGAACGTACAAAAGCCAAGCCACTCAGGTGCACACCCACGTCCACACACATGCAGAGATATGACAAAATATAGTCTACATCGTGGGGGACAACTGGGACATCGGTTTCATTTAACCTCAACTCTCAGTCCATAACCGAGACTTCAAGAAAAGAAAAACCAGCCCAACCTATTGTCTGAGGACCCCATCGGAGACCGACCTGTCACTTTGATGTCTAATGACGTAACGAGACATTGGTTTGATGCCTAGAGATCAATATCCGTTTCTTTGTCAAGAAACTACATCATGCACTATACAGCAGTCAGTATTTAATCTAGAAATTCCACCAGACACCAGTCTAGTCTATAGTCTGGAGAGTCTCTAAGAGACCAGACTTGTCTGTCAATTGTCTCAAGACCAAATCAAAATCTGATATAATTTCTTGACAGATACTGTATAACCATTTTACAATGATGGTGACATCGTTAATGAATAACTTTTGATCCGGGGTCACTGTGCATACATACTATGATGATTGATATCTCCACCAAAATTCCATGGTGTGGTTAGGCTCGATCATGCAGGCAAACCGGTTTTTGGAGCTGCCTGTGTGCATTTTTTTTTACTCCGCAAATGGAACCTTGTTTTATGCGATTACATGTATGGCATTCTAGGGTGGCTAGCCAAAAACTGGAAGTGGTCGAGATGCTCATTATAACGATTCTAAAACGCTCACCGATTCACACCGTTACTGGAACAAAACATCTTACGGTTCATGTCGAGAGTACTGTTTTTTTCACTGGTGATAGTACACTTCGCATGCACGGGTCCATAAAACGAAAATAAAAGTCATTAATAAACTCCCATGTGGGTTAGGACGAATGCGAGGCATGGACTGAAACATTTAAAGCATTGTAATTGTGTAAGTTTTCACGGCTCAATACGTGAGATTTGCATTCCAAAGCGGTTCCTTCGGGAAAACCGTGTTGCGCGATTCTCCTCGGTTCTCTCGGGATGGGTATCCCGAGAGAACCATTTGGGAAAGTAATTCTCATTTTAAACACTGAATTTCGTTACCTACCGAATAGAAGCTCATCTGTAACTTACAACATTGAAACCAATAGGTGACCTAAATCAATTACGATAAAACAATGTAAACCCCAGCAAATAGCACTTTTTTCCTTCTGCCTAAACTTTGGAGCACCATGAACAAGCTGTGTGAACCGGATCAAATAAAACATTCGGCGGCAGGGTAAGACTAAATGGTTTGGGGTGCATATTTTAAACATATGTTTGACTGTTTAGCTATTTATTAAGCCACAAGTGTTAGAACTTCATGCTGATGTCAAATTATGTAACTGCTGGCTGAAGGGTGAAGTAGTTTAGAGAAGCAATAAGCAATCTGAAAGATATAAGTTCGAATCCCAGTTGGTTGTTAGACTCTTAGTATTAGCATAATTTTCATCATTTTCCCTCTGAGGCCAATAAAATTAGGACCACTTTGCAAGAAACTAAAAGTGCTTGGCCCCATCATAGGAATAATAACAATTTGCACCACTGGCACACAGTTGCCTAGACTAGCAAGCAGTGCCCCATGCTCGTTTGTGCCTGCGACACCAGTTCCACGTTGTAAATAATAATCACTACAAAGGCCACACAGTTTCATCGCTCAAGTCATAAACCGTGTAAAGGTCTTGTAAAAACATAAATATCCTCTGCGAAAAGTAGCTGCACTGCTTCGCCGTGGGCCACATGAGGTAATGTGCTTAGAATTGCGAGCTTTGTACAGGCTCAGGTGCACAAAACGGCAGAGCCAGTCATATTTGGAATCGTACGCTTTAGACAAAAAAAAAAACCTCTTTTGGTGGTGATCCTCGATTAATAAGAATGAAAGGAGCATAGTTATCTGATGTGTTTTCACGCAATATCGTGTGCCGTTCTGCATGATGTCCGACGTGGCACTCCAAGTGACTTCAGGTTCTTCTGCAAACTAGTTCCTGGGAAGCTCCCAACTTCGTTTGGTTCTTGAAACAGATATCAGCACATTAAGTAAAACGTCGGACTTTGTGCCAAATCACGTGCAGCGCACCGGCAATCACATCACAGCGTGAGCATGGCAGAAGTGCAAAAACCTGCAGTCTCGAGTTTTTTGAATTGCTGAATTTTTAATTATACTCATCTAATCGCTCAATTCCAGTCAATGTTCTAGTAATAATTTATTCAGAATGCAAGGTGTTCTCATCAATTAGGTAGTGCTTTCATCAGCTCATGCCAAATGGTGTCCTCAACGAAACAAATAGGAGCTGTATTTGTAATCTCTTATCTCATCTCATTATCTGAAACCGCTTAATCCTATATAGGGTCACGGTGAAGCCGGAGCCTATCCCGGAAACACAGGGCGCAAGGCAGGAATACACCCGACGACGGGACGCCGGTCCATCGCCGGGCATTGCGGGACAATTTTAGTCTGCGAGCCAATCAACCTATCCAGGAGCATGCTTTTGGACTGTGGGAGGAAACCGGAGTACCCGGCGAAAACCCACGCGGACACGGGGAGAGCATGCAAACTCCACACAGAAAGGCACCGGAGCCGAGAGACTCGAACCCGGGACCTTCTTGCTGTGAGGCGTCAGCGCTAACCACTGCGCCACCGTGCCGCCCGTATTTGTAATCGATTAGGGCAATTCTCCAGTGAGCTGCATGCAGCTCCAGCCCTGAGACCCATAGACAATACTGAACCGTAGATCCGATCGTTCTGCTACCTTATAATCCACTTGGGGCACAAGTTTACAGTGATTTTTTTTTCATCAGCGGCATTCACATACTCAAGGCAACTCACAGCGCAACCCAAGCTTCGCTTCAGAGCAGAAAATGTGATTTTCAGACCGTTTGAATTTTTGTATAATTTTGAAATGTGCTATCACAGAAAGTGACATCACTTTCACGTTACTTCCAAGGAACTTCAGCTTAAAGACGAGGTCGCGTGGAATTGCAGGGCATCGTGAAATCAGCAGAGATATTAGTACGCTCGGGAAATTATCTGTAAATCCACAAACCGATTGTAAATTTACCTTAAAACTCAACGTTGAAATCTGAAACCCATCAGTAACCACGCACAAACATTTAGGGAAAACCAGAAAAACCGTGAAGGAGTAAGCAAGTAATATTTGAGCAGCCGTACCCCTCCCAAAGTAAATTCACACATGGGATGAGGTCATAAAGGTGGACCAAGGAGGATGAGTGTCGCCTTATATCTGACAGCCAGAAAGAAGTGATGGGAAGGTGCAGTGTGATCAAATGTCACAGACGCTTAAACAGGAGCTTGGGCAAATCCTCTCCCATCCAGAGGATCGGTCTCTCAATGGGGAGTCACAGGGGCCATTGCGGTAAATTTGAGGGAGGTGCATGTCCCCTTCCCCCCCCCCCCGCGAGACCCCCTAAATAATCACTACTGTTGCCAAAGTGAATAAAACGTGCAGCCTTTTGCTCAAGGGGCAATAATACAAAAACACATTGTATTGTGACAACTGTACATTACGAAATAAATACAACTGGCTTCTTTTATTATTTTGTTCAGGGATGATGATCCTCTGGTGCAGGTGGTGGAGTTTAAGAGTAGAAAACAAGTCTCAGGTGATGAGGTAGGTGCAAAGGTGAAGCAGAGATGACCAGGAGACGGTGTCTTAATAGCTATGTCACAGCAGTGAGCCGACACATATGAGACACTTGGTTCAAATCCTGGTTCCAGTTCGGCCAATCATGGGGTTCATCAGTGACTGAGCTGTTAACAAATTGACTCTCGAACCCATGCAGCAATTGCTGTGCTTAAAAGAAAAAAAAGTAACATTTGGTTTGGGCTGAATTCAACTTATTCCAGGCTCTGAGTACTGCAAAGTACAAATTGTCATGCCACTTGATCAGACATGAGGGTGCTCTGTATAGTGCTGGCAAAGAGCTCTATTGCAGTGATTCCAATATGCATCGCCATTTAGTCCATTGGCTAACACGATACCCACGTAGCATACCATCCACTGCGATAATTCCACATCGACCTTCCTCCTGGCATGCCATGATGCCAACAAAACAAAAACGTACAGTGAGACTTTAAACCGAACTTTAGGTATACAGTGAAACTACCTTTATTACGCAGCAGTGAGACAAGGGGCTAACTCTGAAACCCCTAAGCCGGTAATAATCTGATGATAAAACTCACGTGATAGCAAGAACAGACTAAAACAATAAATGTCCACTGACCTTCCTGGAAAAAAAGGCGGTAGGGGCTCAGGGACTTAACAGCAATAACACACACCCACACGCACACACACACAAGCAAACATTTACACTTCATACAAATGTACAGCTTATAAAAAGACAGCTGCCTTTTTCTCTTTTCAAATGCATCTTCGTCTTTCATCGTTTGGTGCCCCATGAAACACGACGCGCCAGCGGGCGGGCAAGCAGGCAGAAGGACGGATCGCCGACCTGTCGTTCCATCTCCTTGGGGTGTTCCCCTGCCCTCCCACTTACCGGGGGCAGACAGCGAGTCCTCCCGAAGTTCATTTCTGCGGCACTCACGATGAAAGATGCGGCAACTTCACGCGTCAAGTTTATTCTTCTCGTTCTTTCTCATTTTTTTTCCAAACAAAAACATGAGTAAATATTTTTTTGTTTGTCCTTTGTCTTTGTGTTTAGACACCTGCCGACTGTAGCATAGTGGAGCGTGTCGGGATAGTGTCGCCACTCCTGAAATGCACAAGTTCAGGTCGTTTAAATTGCCCTTCGCTCTAGTATGATAATCTATAGCATTCCACTGTATTATGGATGAGATATTCCCTACTGTGACAATGTTGGTATTGTTTTTTTTTTACAAAAACTTTGCCCTGTTTAAATTGACAGATTACTTGCTTGCTTAAGATCAGAGATATTGCGAGCTGTCTCAAGGCTTAAATAAGCATGTTTCCTGCCATCTCTGCCATGACACTAAGAAACACATGACTTTATCAAGAAGGTAGGTCCATAGTTTTTGTGTACAACAGAGAAATTGTGCTGCCCTTTGCTTGAAACTATTTTGCATGGGGGAACTTAAAAGACTACTCAATGTGGCGACAGTTCAGTGGGTGGCTTCTACATCAAACATGTTTGAGGGAAAGCTTGTTTTCTTCAACATAGTTGTTCAGCACACTTGCCAGGAGGTCAAAAACGTCAAGCAGCCAGAAACAAACAATACTATCAAAGTAGCACTGTATCAGAGTACACAAAATGACCACACTTCTCACGCCTTACTGTGATAAAGCAAATGTACCTTAAAACAATAACTTCAATCCATACAGAGTCCAGCGCTATACAGATTAAAGCAGTTTATGTACTCGCATCTGAAGACGCGTTGCAAGCAGGAAGGGGAGACCCTCACCCAGTAGTGGATTTATAAAATGGCCGTATACACGCGTACGTGCGGTGATATTATCGCCACTTAGCAGGGAATTGCGGCTGCTGTCATTGGAGATGTGGGTGCGTGGGTACGTACGTTAGGCCGCGCGCGAGCCTCCTCGTCCCGGCTTACACAGGGCTGTCCTGGAGCAGCGGCTCCTCGCCCTCCGTGACGGGCGGCGAGTGCGAGTGTCCCGTGTGCCCGGCGTGCCCGCTCGCGTGGCCCCCAATGTGCCTCCTGTACGCCGGCGCCAAGCCCGTGTGCTCGGGGATAAACAGCGCCACGAGCAGTGCCAGCAGCACCAGGAATGCGCCAAACAGGAACGGCGGACCTGGGATGATGGTCTGGGGAGGAAAGCAGGGTTGGGAGTTGGGGTCAAGAGGCCACATTGCTAAGGTGTCCGGCGAGTAGCTCAGAGGTCAGTGTAGAGCCGGCATCACCGAAATCCAGGAGTTCGAATCCAGACAGACGCCCGTGGTCAGCACTTTATGACCCTCAGGTGATAAGCGCTCTAAAAATACAATTATTATTATTACAAAGCGGGTTCGCAATTGTGACGAGTAATGTACTGTCCGTTTCAGCAAAGTGTTTGCAAAAGCGTTACATGTCAAACGTAACTTAAAAGGTTACAAGTATATTGACAACAGGGTCAAAATATTGGTCACTAAATAAAAATCCTTCGCTCTACTCAACGCGATAGTTGAACCTTTGCTGCCTGATTCTGACTGTGGTAGGGTGGGGAGGGGAAGAACAGATTACGGCAGTGTGTAAAGTTACATTATAGTACAGTATCTGTAGCTTGTGGCTCGAATCCTCGAATTAGACATGGTAGTCTAACCCGCAGGGGGGTCCTTTAATCTACAGAGGTCAAACTAAATTGCGGCACACCGACACTGTCACCGCTACTGCTTCCGTACCCCCGTCATAGAGGACCGGTGCGGCTTGTGCGGCTCGCCCTGGGAGGCCGCGCCCTCGCCTATGGCCGGCAGCTCATCCAACTCGACATGGAAGAGGTAGAAAATGAAGCCGTAGAGCGCGGGACCCAGACCGTTACAGAGTCCGCGGATCCCCGTCACCATGCCCTGCACCACTCCTGGGGAGCCGGCGTCGGAGGGCGAGACGCGGAGGGAGACACGGGTGAGATTGCGAGACACACGGGGGAGACATAGGGTAGACCGGAGGGAGACAGGAGTCGGATAGGAGGAGTGAGACAAAAGAGAAACAGGAGTTAAACATGGAGACACAGGTGAGACAGGAAATATGGGGTTTATAGGGGATAGACAGGTGTCAGGGTAGAAAGTAGAGGAAGCGATAGAAAGGACAGGAAAGCAAAAGGGGCAGATAGACTGAGATGTGAAGGGTGGAATTAGATGGGTCAACAGGGAATGGCTAATGTGGGACAGAAAGTATCATAAATAACAATGCAATGAAATGTTAGTGATGGGACCGCAAAAGATGGGACGGGGCAATGAGATAGTTTGGGATGAAATGTGAAATGACAGTAGAGGACAAGAGATGGGATGGGATGGGAAAATGGATGGCATGAGGTAGGTGAGGGAGCTAGGAAGCCCAGCAAAGAGGCAACAGAGGGATGCTGTAACACACCGCACAGATAGAAGCTTAACGGAGATCAATGGCTCGTCACGGTTGGTCAAGTGGCACAGATGACAAACACCAATGCAAATGACCAATCTAGCAGTGCTGAGACCTATGCGGGTCTCAGCCACCCACAATTACACGAGGTTTCCAACTGCAGGGGCCAATAGTCTCTGCCCTGTACCTAGTGATTTTACAAAAAAAAATCTTATTCAATAAATTTTTTCTTGTCCAACTCCAGAGGACAAAGCATTTTTTGAGTGCCACATGACAAACGATGCCTAGACGGGGCCTGAGCACTGGGGCAAGTATTACCCTGCTGGTCGGCGTCTGCGTTTCGTGACACGAGTGCCGACACGGCCGGGAACGTGATGCTGGACATTGCAGCCACGGCGCCCGATGCCCACATCATCCTGTAAAGACAAAGACCCCCCCATACTTACTTCAACAGACTGTTGGGACAAGTGCTGTTAGCGAGCATCCACAAAGGCAGCAACAACATACGAGGGGGAGGGGGTCTTATCAACACGTCTGGCTACCAGTGGCGATGTTTACACACCACACCACGTAATTTATTTTAGGCTGAGTTAACCTAGGACAGGTTCAGGGCTGGTCATTGGTGTTGGCCGTAAGCACGACTCGAACTCGGGTCACTGGGTTTATAGTGCAGAGTGTTAACTGCTAGACAGCAAGACGTTCAATCGTAACAAGAGGATCGGTCTCTCATCACCGGCATGTAATGTGTAGTGTTAGGGATCGCTGTACACAGCTCTTCTCTCGATATAGCAGTGTCAAGTGTTATTTGTCTCTCTTTCGCAACATTTCACCTCCCACATTGGAGGCATAATCAGGCGTTCAGAATGCTCAGCTATCGAGAGTTATTCTGATATATCGAGCCATGAAAAACTACATATATACATATATTATCGTGTCACTGGTACAGTATAGCCATCATTGCCAATTCTTGTCTTGTGCCCAAGGGGATTTATGTTGACAAGACATTCAGTATCATGAAAATGTCCTAAATATTCTTATTATTATCTGAACCAGCTGGTTATGCTGCCTCCCACAATCTCAGCTTAGACATTCATCCCCAACCACCCCCTCTTTTTAACTGGCACATCCGAGCCGAGCCAGTGAGGGGCCTTCCAGGCACGAGCGAATTTCCACTGTCCATAGCAAAACTGTGCCACACTGGCCTCAATACTTCCGAATCTGGCTTGGGGCCAAGCAGGGCCAGGGGCTAATGAATCAGCAAATACATGTGATGTCAATCGGTGCACCGTGTAGACACAGCATCACAGCGTCAATTTCATCGGTCTCAACTCGATTTTAGCTTGTGACATCAGTGACACGGTTCTGATTCTGCAGTGGAAAAAAAATGTTGCGCATTCTGAGCCACGCTGGGCTGACTCGGCATGTTCCCAGAACAACTTGGTTCAGACAGTATAATATAGCTTTGACAGCACTCACCAGGGCTGGGAGCCAAACCCGTACCACGTGAGCTGCAGCATCTGGAAGCCGAGTCCCAGGAGGATAGTGTTTCTGTTCCCAATCGACCGCATCAGCACACTCAACACAAGCGTCTGGGGCACCGTGACAGGTCAGAGATCACATGATAAAGGTTAGGGGTCAAGTAATAAAGAAGAAACGTTCCACTGAACAAGCGCACATACACCAAATGGGTGGCTCACGTGGTCAGAACGTCTGTGCTCCACCAATGACAACCTGGCTTCAAATACAGGCAGCTGCCAGTGATGAAACTAGGTTCTCAAGTGCAAATCGATGACCTCAGTCCAAACACCATTGCACTAAAATTGGTTTTGTAGTTTATTTGTCCAAATTCCAAATCTAAGAATGAAATATATCAGTGTTGATTTCATGTGACGAACATTACGTTTCTATGACATGATAGATATGAAAGTGCTGCCCTCTCCTGTGTGTCCCAGATGTCACGAAAAGAAAAACAGAAGTAGTTTCGTGACAGCCACTTGTATGGAACGCTCTGTAATACCAAGAGCTGCACTGCTGCGATAGTTCTGAATAAATTCAACTCATGACATGCCACTGTAAGCACAAATGTGATAAAAATGAAAAACGTAATCCTAGGGTGATAAGCACTTTATAAGTGCAATTATTATTATTAACATATTAAAACAAAATGAAGCTTACAATGTGCTTCTAGATTTACAGGCTCGAATATATTGCCCATCAATCACCATCAGCTATGATCAATCTACTTCCAGATTAAGGACTTCACACACCATCGCCATCTCTCACAATTATGCGTATGTACACTATATTGAAGAAGCACTAGGATTAAAATTTTTTTTAACTTAATCCTTTAGCTACATAACTCTGCTGTGTGTTCCTCTGTCTGCTTGAAAGAGGAATAACACACACGAATTCACTATGACTCGTGGAACACCCGAGGACACCCGACCAAGGTATTCATCTGTAACATAATAACAATATCATTATCAGTACCTGCTTAAACCTGTACAAGATCGCCAGAGCCTATTCCGGCAGACACAAGGCACACGGCAGGGCTATACTTAGAGCACCGGGCGCAATTCAGTCGTTGGCAGGCCAATAATGATTGGACATCACTGAGTAAGATATTGCTCGCCAATGAAGTGAGCCGTGGCTGGGAATCGAATTAAAGTTTATGGGTTCATGGGGCAGGGGAATAATCACTGTGCCACCATTACATCCCATGCATGTATTTAGAATAACCACATTTTGTTGTACTCTGTTTTTGTGAAATATTTTGAAATGTAAATGTATGACCATTAATTAATCATCAATATTATTGACTGCAAACAAAGCGTCATTATGTAAGTCATTCAAATACAATTTTCTAATTCACAGAGCTTCATTGTGATTTTACTGAGTGTTCAAGGTTGCGAGCGTTGGATTAATGTTACACGTTACAGCAGCTGAAAGCTGATGCGAGTGAACTGCAACAAAATCTATTTGTTGTTGTTAGTTATTTGAGCACGGTTGGCAGACTGACCGAACATCTCACCTGTGCCAGGATTGATAAAACTCCAAGCTCAGCAATGAATGCAGCAACACTGCCAGCTGAAAATCCCATGATCTATGCACAAGCACACACACAAAAAGGTCACCCATATGGACATGCATCCTGTTAGGGTAAGCACATTTTTTAGCAAGCATCTGTTATGGTTTGCATGGTGCTTCCACATCGAGACATGCACAAAAATATGATCATAAATAATATTTGCATTTCTAAAGCGCCTTTCACCCGAGGGTCACACAGTGCTGCACAGAGCTGTGGAAAGAACGACATGGCCTTGAATGTGCCGTAGCCACACAACTCCAGAGACACCTTCTTTATAATGACCTCCTTGATCCCTTCCAATCTGGGTTCAGATTCCACCATAGTACTGAAACTGCTCTGGTAAAAGTAGTTGATGACGTACTCGTCGCTGCCGATGAAGGCTTGCCAAGTATTCTTGTTCTCCTGGACCTGAGTGCTGCCTTTGATACCGTTGATCATCTGATCCTACTTGAGCGACTGAAGGGTATAGGGGTCTCTGGCTGTGCCCTGCATTGGCTGAGCTCCTACCTGTCCGATCGGAAGCAATTTGTCAGCCTCGGAGGACAAAACTCAGAGATTCATCCTGTTTTGTCTGGAGTTCCTCGGGGTTCAGTTCTCGGCCCACTCCTCTTCAGCATCTACCTACAACCTCGTGTCCATATCCTGCGCAGCCTCAAACTCAGCTACCATTGCTATGCCGATGACATCCAAATCTATATCCACGCAAAGTCATCCATCAATGCGTCTGGTCATTGCATGTCGTCCTCACTGTCAACTGTGAAGGCCTGGCTCAATTCAAATTTCGAAAACTACATGGCAACAAAACAGAAGTTTTGCTTGTCGGAACCCCACACCAATTGTCCAAGGATGAACCTATCCAATTGATGCCTGACGACCAGACTTTTGAAGTTGCTAAGGCAGTCTGGAGTCTAGGTGTGACTTTTGATTCCTCATTCACCTTCGAGACACACATAAACAAGGTGACGAAGGTAGCCTATTTCCACCTCAGACAAATAGCCAGATTGCGCAACATACTGTCACCTGATGATGCTGAGAAGTTAATACACATCTTCATCTCCTCACGAATCGATTACTGCAATGCACTGCTCCCTGGCACCCCTGCCTATCTGATCAATCATCTCCAACGTGTGCAGAATGCGGCTGCTAGAGTCCTCACTCACACATCCATCTACAATCACATATCCCCAGTATAATGATGTAGGTTTTCACGGCTCGATGCATGATGATTGCTTCGAAAAGCTGCTCTCTCGGGACAGCCGCGTCGATGGCTCTCTCTCCTCTCCTCGCCTCCAACGTGTGAGGCATCCTACGCCTGAGGATGCCTCCAACGTGTGAGGCAAAACGTCGCGAGGAGAGGAGAGAGAGCCATCGACGTGGCTGTCCCGAGAGAGCAGCTTTTCGAAGCAATCATCATATCCCCAGTACTCCACTGGTTACCTGTTAAATACAGGATTGAATTCAAGGTCATCCTTCTCACCTACAAGGCTCTCACTGGCGCTGCTTCGACATACATCCGTGACCTACTTCAGGCACCCTCCTAAACACAACTTCGATCCTCCAATACGGGCTTGCTGCATGTGCCCAGGTCGCACCTCCATTCGATGGGTGACAGAGCCTCCTCGTGTGCTGCTCCAAGACTCTGGAATGCCCTTCCACTGGAGATTCGTTCAGCCGAGTCCTTGGGCATCTTCAAATCTCATCTCAAGACTCACTTGTTCCATAAAGCTTTTAGTCCTCTGGCTAGGACTCTTGATGCGGCTCAGTGTTGTCGCACCGGCTCTCTTCTGGCCGGCACTAGCTCGGGAACATATGTTCCTTCCTTGTTTGTTGAAGAATTTATTTATTTTTTGCTTACATTATATCTTATGATTTATCGCTACTGTTTGACTTTCAGTTGAACTGTTCTGATGTTGTTGTTGACAATGCGTTCTCTCCACAGCTCGGATTTGTAAAAAAAAGAAAAAAAACCTCACAAAAAAAGCGTTGTTGCTGATTTTCCGTTCTCTGTCGTTTTTGTTGACATGCCATTCTTTCCGCAGCTCTGTGCAGCGCTTTGTGACCCTCGGGTGAAAGGCGCTCTATAAATGCAATTATTATTATTATTAACAGAGCAGATCAGTAAAATTATAGCTATAAATGAAGGACATCACATAAAAATAATAAAGTAATTGTGTGGAAAAAAAATAACGGAAGGAAAAAACTGTTCCTGGACAGACACAGGTCAACAGCATACCATAATCCAAGCACACAGCAGTGAGTAGTAAACAAACAATCACTACAACACCACATGGACAAGAGACACCCAACACATATCCTAACACACAAAACACCACCTGCCGCTCACCACTGAGTAGTAGTGACGTCATATATCCTAACACACAAAACGCCAATTAGCACTCACCACTAAGTAGTAGCGATGTAACCACAACTATTGAGTCAACAAAAGAGAAAGATCTCCCAATTAGCCTTTCATGGACTGTTGAGACAAGTGCTATTTGCGAGCACCGATGAAGGCCCACATGATGCATTAGCTCGTGGTGGCCAACTGTCTCCCCCATGCTGATGTACACTCACTCCAACTCAGACCACGGAGCCCATGACACAGCTTGCTAATCATCGCACTCCTCCCCATATATGAACTCGTACACACACAAAACATAAATACACAACCAGACAAAACAGCAGCCATTCACCACCACGTGATAGTGGCATCACCACGGCACCTGTGCCAGGCTAGGTGCACTTTTGTAAGGCTGTGGGAAGTGTGCATGGTACACTGCTGGAAGGAGGTCATGGGAAAAACCTAGGCGTTATAGGTCAACCGAGCGAGATGAATTAGTGAGGCACTATAACATCTGTAACTCACCACTAAGGTAGTGTCATGTCAATGCAACCCATCTGCCAGGCTTTGTGCATTTTAAGGCCATGTGAAGCGTGAAAGGATCGTTTGCAAGAGGTCATGGGTCATGGGGCACATACATATGTAATAGGTTAGCAGTGAGAATGAAAACACACATGCAAACACGTACACACATAATTATGCAGTCGCTGGAGTCTGGCCCCCTGCCTACCCATCTGCCCCACCTCACCTGGCGCAGGTAGAGGAAGAAGCTGGAGTACTGCCCGGCCTCAGGAAGGTAGGATAAGAACACCGTGATGCAGATGAGCAGCACCGTCGAGTCCTGCCCTACTTTACGCAGAGACTGTACGCGACAGCACACATGGTCGTGGTGGAGACACACACACACACACAAACACAGTTTGGATAACTCGATTTCAATACAATTTAGAATTCCTATCACGTATACTAATGCAGCTGCATCTCCAGATTTGTCTGAAAAAATAACTAAGAGGATGTAATGATGTAGGTTTTCACGGCTCGATGCATGATGATTGCTTCGAAAAGCTGCTCTCTCGGGACAGCCACGTCGTTCGCTTCTTCTCCTCTCGACGTTTCGCCTCACACGTGAGAGGCATCCTCAGGAGGATGCCTCTAATAGCAGTGAGTAGTAAACAAGGACTACAACACCACATGGACAAGAGACACCCAACACCCAACGCATCCTCAGGAGGATGCCTCAAACGTGTGAGGCGAAACGTCGCGAGGAGAGAGAGCCATCGACGCGGCTGTCCCGAGAGAGCAGCTTTTCGAAGCAATCATCATTATAATCATTACGATCTTCTGGTTTAACTCATTTGTCCACTCACAGCGAAGGGGTCGGCCTGCTCCCAGGAGATGGGCGCCCCCCACGAGGCCGGCCGCATCTTCTCTGGCAGCGACTCGGGCACGGCGACGAGGATGAAGGCGATGTCCAGCAGCGCCACGCCGGTCGCCAGCGCCACCACCAGACCGTCGCCGTACGCAGTGCTCAAGTATGCGCCGATTGCCGGGCTCGTCACCAGGCTCGCCGCGAACGTCGCCGACACCTGCTCACAAGCACCGCCACACCGTGTCACGTTTGAGGATTGTTCTTTAGAGCTACTCTTTCGGAACAGCCATCTTGAGCGCTCCTCCACTCTCCTTCGCGATATTTTGCCTCCCACGTTGGAGGCATCGTCTCAAAAGAGCAGCTCTTAAGAGCAATTCTTATACACGAGTCATGAAAACCTGCAGCAAGAGCCAAGTTTGTTTGCTCGTCCTCCTGTTCCCCTATATCTTCCCTAATCCTTCCTGCGCTAATTTAGCTTATGTGAGTGTTATACTTTCTATACTTTCTCACGCACTGTGTAATCCTGTTTCACTGTTGTACAACCATACCAGTACACTGAGCAGTTCTTTTCATGGTGTGCTTTGTTTTGTACTTCTTCAACATGGAAATGAATATTTAATAAAAGCAAGAAAAAAAAGAAGTTCCTATTGATATAGGTGTTCACAGCTCGATGGATCGAGAGCTCTCTTTCGGGATAGCCGCGGCAAGTATTCCTCCTCTTTTCTTCGCAAAGGAGAACAGAGAAGGCACGCTCGCCATGGCCATTATGAAAAAGCAGCTCGAAAGAGCGATTCTAAAATAAAAGTTTGTTTGTCTAAGTGAGAAGACAGATATATCAAGACAGTCTCAACTGCAACCTACATATATGACCGCTATTCTCAACAGGTGGGTAGCGACCCATCAGCGGGCCGGAGGTGCCACCTAGTGGTCCATGGACATCAGACCCAAGTGGGCCAAGTGTGTCTGGAGGTGCTGAATGTTGAGAGCCCCTGATACATGCGAGTGCAGGGCACGGCTCACCAAGCCATACGCGGAGCTGCGCTCGTGCTCGGGCGTCACGTCAGCCACGTAAGCGAACACCACGGAGAACGTGACTGAGAAGATCCCCGACACGGAAATGATGGCGAAGTACCACCTGCACCAAGACACAAGAACTCCAGTGTAGCCTTAATAGACTTTCCCGGCAAATGCCATTAGCAAGCGTATATGACCGCCGGCCGGCACACAAGTACACAAAATACGATTTAGATAATGTATATAATATCCACATGCAAGCTTATGGGTGACGTGGTGAGTAGCACTGTCGCCTCACAGCAAGACGATCCCGGGTTTGATTCGCGGTGCCTTTCTATGTGGAATTTGCGTATTGTCCCTGTGGCCAAATGAGTTTTCGCCAGGTACTTCGGTTTCTTTCCAATATTCAGGACACACTGCAGCCGAGGTTAACTGGCCTGCTGAGTTAAATTGCCCCCCAAAAATGCCCTGCGATGTACTGGCGTCACATACTGGGTATAGCCCTGCCTTGCACCCTATCTCTGCTAGGACAGGATCCAGTCCCCCCTAAGCCTGTACATGACAAAGCAGGTATTGATGATAATGCAAGCTTATTCCAATGTGGTGTGCAGAAACACTACACATTTACTGTTGAGAGCGAAAGAGGAGTTAGTTTTAGCTCTCTATAAGTAGACTCCAAGGATCGCTACGCAACTTTACGGATCTCTGTCTGAGTCTATGGCTCTCTGTCATAGTACTGTTATAGCCGTTTAAATACGTGGTCACGTTTATATTATTATTTGTACAAGTTCAGCCAATCATGTAGCGGATGTAAACGCTCAGCCCGTGAGTCCTCACCAAGGACTAATCCTCATGAGTGGGATGGGTGCGCACGTGAAGAAAACGGTGAGCAACAGGAAGGACTTGCGGCCCCAGACGTCAGATAGCGCGCCGATGAGAGGCGCGCTGAGAAATGACAGCAAGCCCTGTTCGCGCGAGAATCACGCAGACACGCGCGCGTTACAGGCGACGCAATGTCACTCCACAACTCACGCCAGCAAAAGGTCATTCCATGTCAAAGTACACGCATATCAGGCCCGTGTCAAAACACGTACCTGCACGGACGGAACAATCAACACAACATCTGTGTATAGCATGCCATAGTCATTTCAAAAGCAAGAACCATCGACATGAATTTTCAATATCTGTTTAGCAACAAAGCACCACCAGAGAACACTGAAAATCTTATCGACCACTCAGCGATTCTTTAATCTCGCAATCCTCCTGCGAGTCAAGCACTCTGCCACACCTGTCTAATCAGTTGTTGGGGTTGGGTATTCTTTAGGTGTTATCACTATTAAAATAATGTTTGCCGTGAACAAAGCTAATCTGATTATACATACACTGGGGCTGTATCGATCACCCCGTATAAGTCCTCGCTGATTAGGACAGCACTGCATGGGCACGATGACGCCAAGTGGTAGCACATTCCCCAGGATCGCGATTCGAGCCCAGTGGCCACCCTCGTTAATAATGCAGTATTAACAATAAAATATGCACAGAATGGTTCATTGCGAATGTTACATATCCTGCGACATTCATAAAAAGATCGAGTGGGCAACGCGTGCAGGCATCGTGGTCCATATAGGACAATTACTTAAACAGGGCAGAACCGCTTAGCAACATTGCCACCTCCTGGCAGACTAACGCTCATATGCATAAATGTGCTGTGCACACGTTGTGCTGCACAGGACAGCTGCTATGAGAGAAGGGTTCTCTTTGGCTGTACTGTGACAGGACGTCTCAAAGGGGTACTGCACCGGAGGCACAGTGTTATTTGTAAGCAGTGAAGATGACTCAATATACCTTGACACCCTGTATGAGGCCGTTCATGAGGAACGTGTGCTGGGGGAACGTCTCGTGCAGCACCTGCAAAAGGCACAGCGATGGCAGCACAGTCATGATGCACAAAACCAAACCCGCCCCCTCCCCCCCCCCTCAAGTGGGCATCAATACAGCTGAGAATTGCTCTCGAGATAGCCATATTAAGCGTTCCTCTCTCCTTGATAACATTTTTGCCTTCCACGTTGGAGGCACCATGGGGTTGATGATCATCATGCTAATTATCTCTTGAAGGACAGAAGAGGTACGCTCGATGATGATCGGATAAACGATGATGCCTCCAATACAGCGGAGTAGCTAGCGAGTGTGCAGGCAGTGCAACCGCACCAGAGCCTAAGAGCCGAAGGGGTCAAACAACTGAACGAGCACAGGCACCATGCAACAAAGAGCCAGGAGACTGAACAGGGGGTGCAGTTTCACATTCCAATCATGCTGGATCAACAGTAGACATGTGGTGATATTTCTGATTAAAGGGACAGAGACCATAATGAGCTGTGTTGAAGCTGTATCATGTCTCTACATGGTCGTCATCAAGTACGATGACCTTGGCCCATCATCATGATTGCTTCAAAAAGCTGCTCTCTCGGTACAGCCGCGTCAATCGCGTCACTCTCTCCACCACGCGACGTTTCGCCTCACACGTTAGAGCCATCCTCAGGCACAGTGAGGATGCTGCTAATGTGAGGCAAAACGTCGAGAGGTGGAGAGAGGGAGCGATCGACGTGGCTGTCCAGAGAGAGCAGATTTTTGAAGCAATCATCATGCATCGAGCCGTGAAAACCTACATCATTAAATTGGTCCATCATCATCATTACTGTCTCTAGGCTTAATTCCAGCCCTGAATAATGCTCTCACCTGTCAAACAATTTGCTCACTGTACACATCACTATACACTTAAACCACAGTATGATTTTGTAACGATGGAAATGTGTGAACGGCATTGAGAACCAGGTGTGATGGGTATGGGTTATCTCAACGATTTTTGTTATGTATTATCTATCTTATCTTGATTTTACATGTTTCCCACTTTAAAGTCAACACAGGAATAAAACATGATACAAATAAAAAATCATTGATTTTTTTGTGAAAATGCATTAATTCATCACATAACGTATTCATTTTCTATGATGCATGCTATGAATGTTGTGTTTAAGAATCAAGTACTGCGCATATAAATTCTAAAAGTGATATACAAAAGGATTGCTATCATTACACTTTTAATAACTGAACGAAAAATTAGACAGAATTAAGGAGAAAACATATAAATGAAACATAACATTCCAGATACAACACAAATTGGGTTTCTAAAAATGAGACTGAAATAACCAATTATTTAAGTTAAACGGTGACCCTGAGCCATAAAAGTTCATCAAACCACTGGGGAAGTTGAACTGTTACTTGAGGTCACATGCATACGTTGAAGATGTATAAGAAAGTGATTGTAAAGACGAGCTCCGGCAGTGTAACACAGCCATGTACAGGGCAGGAGTGATGGTCTAGTGAGAACGCTGGAATGTGACTGTGAATAAAGAGGAAGTGTCTCACATTGGTAGCCATACAGAAAGCCACGGGGAATCGTGGAACAATTTACTCAAAACGAAAGTCCCATTAAGTGCAAAAGTATGAACGTGGGGCAGGAGGTGGGTTTCTCCATTTCCTGAATGACTCGCGTAGCTGCGATGTTTCTGGGAAGTGGCACATTTAAATGGTTTCTACACTCGCGTGATTTCGACTAAACGAGAAAAACACATAAGTGTTGTGTGTACGATGTGTCCTCAAAATAAACACCAGGATCCTTCAAGGGCATGGTCTTATTTTTTTTAGGAACAAAACCCTTTTATTCCATCCATCCATCCATCTTATTCCGCTTATCCGGTGCCGGGTCGCGGGGGCAGCAGTCTAAGCAGCGATGCCCAAACTTCCCTCACCCCAGACACTTCCT
>JAZEWT010000018.1:14185488-14197789 GCA_036362905.1 Mordacia mordax
TGTACGCATATAAATCTACGTCTGAACTGCACAGAATCTCCTCTCGATGTGCGATTAAAATTCCGCTTGGGAAATGCTTTGGGAAGACGTCTTGCGGAGAGATTGCTCCAAAAGCTTGTCTTTGCCTTATGTGGCGTACTTCTCTCTGAGATTTGGAATCATTGTTTGAAGAACGTGACGACGCAAACAGACGTTTGGTTGGGTGGGAGGAGGGGGAACAAAGGCTAAACAAACATTTAACAGAAATTAGATCCTGGTGTCCCAATCTTGTTCTATTGGGGTCATGCTCATAACCGAGGGATATCCATGGTAGATGCTTTCCACGTATTTAGCATCTCAGCATCGCTCACAGAGTACGATCCAACTGTTCACATAGTGCTCACTCTTCCCCAATAGTCTTCCTTGCAGAGTCGTCTCCAGGTGTGACCCATTTAAGATCAGTTCAGTTATCAGTACCCGCTCAGTACATCGTAGGTCACTTTTTGGGGGCAATTTACTCTACAGGCCAATAAACCTAGGCAGAAGCGCGTCTTTGGACGGTGGGGGGAAACTGGAATACCCGGCAAAAGCCCACGTGGATATGGGGAGAGAGAAGTTGCAAACTCCACACACAGAACCACGAATCGAACCCGGGTATTTCTTACTGTGAGGCAGCAGTGCTATTTGCTGTCACTGCACAGCTCCCCATTTAAGATGTCCCACACATGCAACCCAATCTAATCAGAATTTTCACTCATTCAGCCTTGTTGCCAGACACTCATTACATCTTCACACGTATTTCAATGCCACCAGCTTACTCTTTTCAATTTGTGGTGCGAAATCTCAAAACGCATTTTTAGTCTTTGCGCAAGTGTCGATGTTCCATCTGCATATCCCGCGAGACTCTCCACTGAGGCATTCAACATCGTCATCCTCGCACACCGCGAGTAAAATAAGACCAAGTGATGACCAAAGAGGCACACGCAGTGACAGATTCAAACACTATAATTGTTTTCACACCAACACTAGCACTCCTCGTGACCTCCAACGGTCATTTTGCAAGCCTCTGTTATCTGTTTACATTATAAAACATCATTTCATTTGTTCTGCGCATTTTATATATATGTATTTTTAAAAGTAATTCCATAATTTATCCCTTTTAATAATAACGATACATCTTCATCATTTGTATTCTTTCTGTTAATTTGTAATTATTTTAACCAGTTAAAGGTACGACATGCTGGGCAGATAAGACACAAAACGTTTATGATGACAGCTGCAGGGGTCACACCAAGGGGAGCTGGGCAACAGGAGACCGAAAAGATTATTACGAGTAAATACAGGGCATTTCCGTCAGTTTACCAATATTTTTAAATACCATTTTTAATCCTAAATTTCTGTTGGTGAAATATTTTCGATTACCCATGTGACCATTGTCTTGCTCAGGTTTCTATTTGCTTCATCGCTGTACATCTGTTCTTCATTTGTTTTAAGAGTTACCTGGGCCACCAAAATGACAGATGAGACTTAACGTGGTCTCTCTCTCAGCTGGTTGAAGAAATAAACTAGACAGAACGTAATCAGTAGTTTCATATTTGGAGACGACCTTGCTGTTTTCTTACAATCGGGTACTTTGCGGAAAAAGTTTGGACCATGGCGCCAGCATAACGCTGGGCCATCGTCAACGGCGACTACCAAAAGCAGACAGCTGACATATCGATCACAACACCCGCAGTATTAACCGGGATGGCCATAGGGGTTCGAATCTCAAACCTCTGCCACAAAGGATAATATTGCGCCACCATTGGGCGATGCCACTGCCCCGTTGACCTCCTTGCTTCACCGTATGGATGCCGATGTCAAGCAACGACTATGATTTTACATTGAGGCGGTCAACAAAGCAGATAACTGCGTCAGGAGGTAGCGGAGACAATAAATAACGAACAAGTGGTCACAGCAGCTTATAAGTTTCGAAACTATTCACCGAAATGCCCTGTACTTCAAAACAAAAGCCCTGCGAGTAATTTGCTGTTAACGACCCATACGGTTGGGGGTGCATGTAGAGCAGGGGGGCAGCGTGGACACGCGGCGCTGTGACTAACGCACCTGACTTGTAATCATACAGCGGGCCGCTAACTCAAATGTGTATCAATGTATACTGCTGAGTGGAAAGAGGTGGGGAGGAGGGTAGGGTTTAAGATACTTGACCGTCGATTCAACTGTTGCACCAGGAGATTGAATTGGCAATCTCTGGATTGCAAGTCCAGTACACTGCTTCTGACAGCACGGCAGTAGATGAATAATTATAATACATAACAATGGAAAGAAATTAAAAAAATAAATTAGAAGATTGTCATCTCTTGAAAGCCTTTCCAATGGCAGATGCTGCAGAAAACCATCAGCTTCGTGGGCCAAGGCGATGCTGGATAATACTCGTTGTTTGTACAGATGACATTATCAATATTTAAGCGGTGGGATTGTTCAGTGGGGATCTGAGCACCTGCTTTCAGACAAACACCGGCAATCACCGCAACAACACAAGGCCACCTCTCTCCACTGTTACTCCTCCGCAGCGTGTATTTCAAACCTCCACAATAGAGCTCGCCACAACACTTCAACTCAGCCCACTATTAAAATAAATAAAATTTCTACATTTTTTTGGCGCAATTCGTCACCCGTTTGTCACCGCTGCCGACGCTTTCTACGTTTGTTCTGCCTCCAATAAATACTGGCTCGTTCACAGTTTCAATAAAACGCGATCACTTAGCAAGGAGACGGGAGGGTGGTTTAAACACAAACGCACTGTACGTGTCGCCGCCGTGCACATATATTTGTGCGTGCTTGAGTACACAATTTCATTGTGTATGCACGCGTGCCTTTGCACGATACGCAATGGAGAGCAGCAGTAATGCAGCGTTTAGCGCACCGCGCGCTACAGATCCCAATAGACCGAGTTTGATTTTCGCTAACGAACATCTGTGGCAAATCTCTGAACCAGTTGTGCCCTCTCACTTCGCTTTATACTCCGCTTTAAACAATCACCTGGTGCGGTGTGTAGCACACCACCACTGAAGAGACAAAGGCGGCTAGGAATGGCACCGGTCACACAAGCTACTCCCCTACCTAGTGTGCCATGCCGGTCTTCGCTCAAGTGCCGTTAACAGCACTTGCCCAAACAGTCGGTAGGGTTACATGGTGCACATTTTTCTCTGTACTGTGGCAATAGGTGTGGTGGTTGCTTAAAGCACGTCTGTGCTACAAACCTGACAAACGGAGTCGGTTTAGCTGCTAATGTTGCATGTAGTCACAGCTACTAACTGTACAGGATGTGCAACTGAAAAGGGACCTATGGGCTGGAAAGGGGGGGGGGGAGGCTGTTGTGGACAGGGCGACCACCTCTACGCTACACCACTGCATCATTACCAATAGCAGCAGGAGCGGCAGCATTGTTATTGAAACATGGCTGCTCGAAGTTGACGCCGCCTTCAACTGAGCAGCATCCGTTGTGGTGGTACTGGGGTTAACATGAACACCAGGAAGATAACTGTGTTTGCAGTGCTGCTGTAAACAGGTGTTCGTGAACAGCATCACTGCCGCCAACAGCTTGCACGGCTAAGAGGGGTGCGGGGAGATTTTACACCCGTGGTATGCATACACGTGAACCTGGTGTCTGTATATTCACTGATATGCATATGTTTTTTGCTCTCTGACAGGGTGGCATATGCTCGGTTAATGACATACGTATATGCTTTACTGTAAGTTCACGAGCAAGCGCGCACATACGTGTTGGCGCGAGCGAGTGCACTTCCCGCGTACCCTGCATCAGCGCGCAGAATAAAATCGAGTGTCGCGGCCGGCAGGCCAAAATTACGGAGTGACGAGCATACGCAATGAACTTGATGGTGGCGGTGGTGGTGGTGGCGGTAGTCGTGGCGGCGGTGGTGGTGGCGGCGTCCAAAGGTCACTGTTCACGGGTCGGGTGAGCTGAGAACGCGTTGATGGGAAGAGACGTTGACCTGTCATGGCGCTGAGTCCTTAGCCATCAGCCATGTACTTACCTGAGTCACGCACAGACAAAAGACAAAGATGCTATTGGTACTTTTTGCCAGTTAAAAGACAAAAATCCCCGAAAACATTCACAGATGTTTGTGGCAAGTGCTGCTAGCAAGCAGCGCCTATGAAGGCCGACATACGAGGAGGTGGGTGGTCAGCACCTCACCCGGCCGCCTGTCTCCCGAGAGGAAACGTTTACACATCGCACCAGCTACTCCTTTGAGGCTGAGTTGACTTAGGAGTGGCCCAGGACCAGTCAAGATAATTATCATTGGGGTTGGCCATGAGTGGTGATGGAACTTGGGTTGTCAGGTCCATTACACAGGGCTAACCGCTGCATTATCAGTCGCACCCAAACAGGTCAACATTTTGGAATGCAAAGTATGAGGCACATGTGAAAAGCCACACTCATACATTGGAACGTACAAAATGTAATGTCACTCATTAAGCTGCTAACACCCACATCACAGTGGCTTTTTTAATATCACAATAATTATACACACGTGCAGTACTAGAGGTATTAAACACAACTTTCAGCTGAACTTTTCATCAGCCTGATACCTCCTCGAGCGTGGGAGGAAAAACATCATAATGGAGTGAGCAGGAGCGCTCGGCACAGCTATCCTAAACGAGCAGCTCTCGAGAGCAATTTTCATACATCGAGCCTTGAATACCTACATCAATAGATCACAATTAATTGACAAATGTTCTCTTTGCTGATGTCAATGAATGGATGACCCGCCACGGGAGATGGAACGGTTGGATGTGCGGTGGGGGAGAAGGGGTGGGAGGGGTGGGGGGGTGCACCGGTGGTGAAGCGCTTCTTGATGAGCGAGAGGCGGTAACCGCCGCCCACGAGCTCAAACTCGACGCCAGACAGTGACGAGCCCTCGCTCACGAACTGAGCGGCGAGTGTCGCGGGCACCGTGGGGCCATCCGCCACCGAGAACTGGGCCTGCAGCACGCCCGAGCCTGAAGGCACGCACAAAGACAAAGGTCCCCCGTGTAGCCTTTAGTGGACCGTCAGGGCAAGTGCTGTTAGCGAGTAGGACCTATGAAGTACCACATCTGGCAATTATACAGGTGTTAAGATCTTAAAACACCAAATAGACACCTTTCACAAAGTGCCTAGTTTGCAAAAAGCTGCACATGTGGTAAAATATGCAAACAAAAAGCTTTGATAATAAATGTATCGTCCTTGAAACGGATTGGCCCACACCGAATGTGGCTTTCTTTAGAGCCTGATTCTCAACATCAGCCAGGTGTTGCCAAAAGGCAATCATCACAGGGCAATGCAATATCAATGTTTTAGTCGCTCAGGTCGAGCGGTTTAAACTATGGGTACTTTTGCCACGATACACATGTAGGCTTGCATGGCACACGAAGGGATAGCTGACCAGCACCACGCAAAGCCTACTTTTCTCGCCAGTGTTGTTCTACACACCCCGCACCATATACACGTTTAAGGCTGAGTCGACCTAGGGGAGGCTCAGGACTGGTTTATAAATCGTCACTGGTGTTGGCTGTCACTGGGAATTGAACTCTGGTGACCAGGTTTGTAGCCCGGCGCGCTATCCACTGAGTTACCACATGCACACAAACACACATACGTCATATGACACGATGCTGATGGGCCAACGAGGGCACATTTTGGGATATTAAAACATAAAAAATTAATAATAAATGTGATATGATCCTCACCTTCACCTTCCGATTTTTCTGAGATTTCTGGAATCTTCCAAAGCACCCAGTTCTGTTCGGCATTCCTGTCGACATAGATCGATATGTCTTCGTCAAAGCTCAATCAAACGGAGTGAATGCGACCGTTCCATAGTGGCGCTGTACCGCTTTGCTCAGGACCCTCCCTGGCGGTGGCTGTCTTGTGCCCCTTCTCTCTGGTATCCATCAACCTTGCTCTCGCGAGTGTCGAAACGATAGGCACCAACACCTCATTGTTTCCTCCCTTCCAGCAGCCGCCGTGGCAAAGGCAATGAGACTCTCTCACTGTTATTTTCGTACAATATGATTAAGTCAGAGCATGTTCTCCTCGTGTCTGTGTGCGTCTCCGCCGGGTACTCCATTTTCCCCCCGCTATCCAAAGACATGCTGGCTGCCGAGGCTAATTGGCCCGCTGCCTTGTACCCTGTGTGTGCCGGAATAGGCATCGGCACACCGCGACCCTCGACACGATTAAGTAGGTACTGATAATGAACAACAGATTGGTTGAGAAATTGGACCAATAATTGATATAGTATTTATTCTGATAGTCCGGTTGTACTTAGCAATTCACCTGCTCTATCCCCCTTAAGGCATCGACACTCAACAAATCCCTGCTGTTTAGACATTGGCCGTATGAGGGTTATCACATTATTTACGATCACCCCACTCATAACGTGCATCTCCGGTGTGGATCATCCTCGTGAATCAGCCCCGAGAACCACCGTTGCCTCCGTTTACACTGTCCAACTGAAATGCGCTAGGGCCGTGCCAACTCAGCATGGCGCACAAGGTGCACAGCTGGTTTTTCACATCGTGTTGTCGATGTCACGCACAGCCAAGGTATCAACACCCTGGCCCCTGGCCCTGCTTGGCCCCAAGCCAGATTGAAATGTCTTGTGGGCCCCAGTGTGACACAGTTTGGGTCTAGCTAGGCATAGCCAATAGCCAGGTGGAGAACCCATATACAGTTGGCAGGGTGGGTAGGGCGGGGAGGGGGGCGCCAGAACCCCAGCACGGCTCGCATGCATACGGTAGTGGAAATAGGGGGTATGAGGCTTGTGTAGTGTGTGAGGGGAGTCTCACCAGGTGGCGGGGGGAGTGGCCTGCATGCCCGTAACCCCACCTCCAACGGGGGTCACGACCTGCAGGTTGGTGATGGGGCAGGGGGCGGCCATGGCGGTGCTGTTGTAGCGGAACGCGACGCGCAGATTGGTGCGCGACGGCTCGCAGTGCCAGCTTGGCTCCAGCAGTAGCGGAGCCGCGTCCGCTCCTCCGGCGGACACCTGAGGAGGGGACAAAGAGGGGTAGGGCCATGTGGCAAGGTCGCACGGGGAGAAGAGGGGAAGGATTGGGAAGAGGAGAGGGGGAGAGGGGAGGATGAATGGGGAGGAAGATGTGGAGAAGGGGATGGGGGAGAGAATGGCAAAAAGGAGATGGGGAGGAGGGTGGGTAGAATTGAAAGGGAGCACAGGGAAAAGAGGAAAATGATGCGGAAGATGAGAATAATGGTAAAGGGGAGGGGTGGATGGCAAGCAGGGGTCGAGATGTACAGGGAGGAGCAGGGGATGCACGGGGCGGAGATGCAGGGAATCAGCTGAGGAGATGTGTGGTGGATACACAGGTTGATACGGTGGCAACAACCCCACCATCTCATCTCATCTCATTACTGAAACCGCTTAATCCTATATAGGGTCACGGTGAGCCGGAGCCTATCCCGGAAACACAGGGCGTAAGGCAGGAATACACCCGACGACGGGACGCCAGTCCATCGCCGGACATTGCAGGACAATTTTAGTCTGCGAGCCAATCAACCTATCCAGGAGCATGCTTTTGGACTGTGGGAGAAAACCGGAGTACCCGGCGAAAACCCACGCGGACACGGGGAGAGCATGCAAACTCCACACAGAAAGGCACCCGAGCCGAGAGATTCGAACCCGGGACCTTCTTGTTGTGAGGCGTCAGCGCTAACCACTGGGCCACTGCGCCGCCCACAACCCCACCATCCATAGATCTATCTTCCAATCCAACTACCCCACGAAACTTCCACCCACCATTCCCACCCACACCTGATACTTGAGGATGTCCACGTTGTAGTAGGTGGCTGAAGGACTCTGCTCTGAGAGCTTTTTGAGGTGCGAGCACAGCGCAGGCATGTTTAGCCAGAAATCTCGTGTCTCCGAATCGCTCTGTGAGAGGTCGCTACGTGCACACACACACACACGCGCAGACAAAAACACACAGATCCGCCATTTATCAATATAACTGCAGGCTGTAGTGGTGTTAACGAGCACCTATTATGGCCAGCAGGGCACACTGGCAGATGCACCTCCTGCATTTCTTACTCCACCACGTCACTGCATTATAGCCACCGGTGCTCTGTTCGTTGTTCTTGTTACTCCTCCATGTGCTAAATGCAATTATTATTGTTATTTTGCTGTTGCTGGAGGCTGACTGCATCCAACTGCCTGGTCGGGTCCTTCAGGAGCCTTCCCTGCAGAGGCTGATGGCAAATTCACTCAGCTCCACATTCTCCTGTACCATATCAGTCCACCTCTCGCCTGTCCTGTGTCCGTTTTTCCCCTGCTAGCCAACCAAACATGAGCTGCTTGCTGCATGCAGTGACTAGGTATATATATACTAGATGACCCAGCAAACAAAGCCTCGCCTCCTAGAGAAGCTAACTCATTGGACTGTATTGAAAAGTTTCAGTATCTGTGAATTACTGACATAATCCAGTCTGGTCAAATCCACGAAGGATTGTAGACAGACCAGCCTCAATGTGCTAAACTGCGAATGGATTGACAGTTTAACTACAACAACTTCCACTGAAGTCACCATGGCGCTTGTGCCAAGCCTGGTGCACCTTGCATATACGTGATGTGTTGAAGGCTCGCTGACATGTCACGGGCCAGACCCAGGTGCCATTGACTGAGTGCCCAAGAAGACTGGTAGATGTGCCACGATTTAACACAAATACAAAGACCCCCCATATAACCTTAACAGACTGTGGACAAGTGCCGATAGTGAGCACCTATGAAGGTCGACGCGTTACACTAGCAGGTGGGTGACCAGCACCACGCCCGGCCGCCTTTGTTTCCCTTGTGTCTATATTTACACACTGCACTAGGTACTCATTTGAGGCAGAGTCAACCTCGGCAAGGACCAGGACCAGTTCAGAAATTCGTCATTGCTGTCGGCCACGTGTGGGATTTGAACATGGGTCGCCGAGGTTGTAGCCCAGCGCGCCAACCGCTGAGCCACTGCTCCGTACCCACACACACACATACATATGGGTACACACACATACATATGGGTACACACACACCCTGGTGCTCCATCCCTGGCCTCCTGCCAGGTGCACATTTTAGGCCGAGGCGACCTAGGGGAGGGACGCGCCTCCTCACCTGTAGAGTAGCTGTGGGTTGGGCAGCAGCTGTTCGAGGCGGGTGGAGTTGCGCAGGCGGAAGCTTAGCACAGCTGGGGAAGGGTTCCCGGAGAACACCTTCGTGATGCCAGAGGGGAATGAGATGGTCAGCTCACCGGTGATCTTCACCATGCACCTGGCGTGGCACGGGTGAGAGGAATTGGAGGAGAGGAGGAGATAGTGGAGAGGGCTTCAGATGATGATTAGGATGATGATGGCGAGAAAGATGGTAATGATGATGATGGTGGCAAGGATAATGGTAATGATCACGTTGGTGAGGATGATGATGACGATGATTTTGAGGTTCATTGTAACGATAGGGGAGGAATGATGGTGATGGTGGTGAGGATGATGGTGATGGTGGATGATGGTGATGATGGCGATGATGGAGGCACGCACTGCTCGGCGGTGCGGAAGTATGCATTGACGGTCTCGGTGAAGGCCACGGCAACGGGCAGCGTGTCGTGAGCGCCGAGCGTGAGCGGGCTGGGGCCCCGCGACGCGCCTACTCGCAACCACCACGACAACCACAACAACCACACGGTCATTACACACGCGCCTACTCGCAACCACCACGACAACCACACGATCACCACACACACGCCTACTCGCAACCACCACGACAACCACAACAACCACACGGTCATCACACACGCGCCTACTCGCAACCACCACGACAACCACAACAACCACACGGTCATCACACACGCGCCTACTCACAACCACCACGACAACCACAATAACCACACGATCATCACACACGCGCCTACTCGCAACCACCACTACAATCACAGCAACCACACGATCATCACACACACGCCTACTCGCAACCACCACGACAACCACAATAACCACACGGTCATCACACATGCTTATATTCGCAACCACCACGACAACCACAACAACCACACGATCATCACACACGCGCCTACTCGCAACCACCACAACAACCACAACAACCACACGGTCATCACACACGCTTATATTCGCAACCACCACGACAACCACAACAACCACACGGTCATCACACACGCGCCTACTCGCAACCACCACGACAACCACAACAACCACACGGTCATCACACACGCGCCTACTTGCAACCACCACTACAACCACACGGTCATCACACACGCGCCTACTCGCAACCACCACAACAACCACAACAACCACACGATCATCACACAGGCGCCTACTCGCAACCACCACGACAACCACGACAACCACACGATCATCACACACACGCCTACTCGCAACCACCACAACAACCACACACACGCCTACTCGCAACCATCACGACAACCACAACAACCATACGGTCATCACACGCGCCTACTCGCAACCACCACGACAACCACAACAACCACACGATCACCACACACACGCCTACTCGCAACCACCACAACTACCACACGGTCACCACACACGCGCCTACTCGCAACCACCACAACAACCACACGGTCACCACACACGCGCCTACTCGCAACCACCACAACAACCACAACAACCACACGATCACCACACACACGCCTACTCGCAACCACCACGACAACCACAACAACCACACGATCATCACACACACGCCTACTCGCAACCACCACAACAACCACACGATCACCACACACGCCTACTCGCAACCACCACGACAACCACAACAACCACACGATCATCACACACGCGCCTACTCGCAACCACCACGACAACCACAACAACCACACGGTCATCACACATGCGCCTACTCGCAACCACCACGACAACCACAACAACCACACGATCATCACACACACGCCTACTCGCAACCACCACAACAACCACACGATCACCACACACGCGCCTTCTAGCAACCACCACGACAACCACAACAACCACACGGTCATCACACATGCGCCTACTCGCAACCACCACGACAACCACAACAACCACACGATCATCACACACGTGCCTACTCGCAAGCACCACGACATCCACGCGATAATCACACACACGAGACACCTACTCGCAACAACCACAACAACCACACAACCACACGCTCATCACACACACGAGGCGCCTACTTGCAACAACCACACAACCACATGCTCATCACACACACGAGGCGCCTACTTGCAACAACCACACAACCACATGCTCATCACACACACGAGGCACCTACTTGCAACAACCACACAACCACATGCTCATCACACACACGAGGCACCTACTTGTCACAGCCTCATTACCGTTAAAGACAGACAGTACGGTGGTCATCGCGTTGCACGTGTAGGCGTCTGTGATTTCCAATCCCAGGAATGTGCACGCGATTACCCCACGTTAGCCAATGGTCGGAATGAATGAACGAGGCAGAACATCGCGCAGCTAATGTTGTCGGGACGAGACCGGCGCTACTGCCGAGGCAGATCGCAGAGTCGACACAGTCAGTAGATCGCACAGTCGGCACGGTCAGTAAATCGCACAGCCGACACGGTCAGTAAATCGCACAGCCGGCACGGTCAGTAGATCGCACAGCCGACACGGTCAGTAGATCGCACAGCCGACACGGTCAGTAGATCGCAGAGTCGACACGGTCAGTAGATCGCACAGTCGGCACGGTCAGTAGATCGCACAGTCGACACGGTCAGTAAATCGCACAGCCGACACGGTCAGTAGATCGCACAGTCGGCACGGTCAGTAAATCGCACAGTCGGCACGGTCAGTAAATCGCACAGCCGACACGGTCAGTAAATCGCAGAGTCGACACGGCCAGTAGATCGCACAGCCGGCACGGTCAGTAGATCGCACAGTCGACACGGTCAGTAAATCGCACAGGCGACACGGTCAGTAAATCGCAGAGCCGACACGGTCAGTAGATCGCACAGCCGATACGGTCAGTAGATCGCACAGTCGGCACGGTCAGTAAATCGCACAGCCAGCACGGTCAGTAGATCGCACAGTCGGCATGGTCAGTAAATCGCACAGCCAGCACGGTCAGTAGATCGCACAGGCGACACGGTCAGTAGATCCTACAGTCGGCACAGTCAGTAGATCGCAGAGTCGACACGGTCAGTAGATCCTACAGTCGGCACGGTCAGTAGATCGCAGAGTCGACACGGTCAGTAGATCGCAGAGCCGACACGGTCAGTAGATCGCACA
>JAZEWT010000018.1:14197852-14212922 GCA_036362905.1 Mordacia mordax
CACAGCCGACACGGTCAGTAGATCGCACAGTCGACACGGTCAGTAGATCGCAGAGCCGACACGGTCAGTAGATCGCACAGCCGACACGGTCAGTAGATCGCAGAGTCGACACGGTCAGTAGATCGCACAGCCGACACGGTCAGTAGATCCCACAGTCGGCACGGTCAGTACAGCCGACCGGAACCAGGGCAAATGACAGCGGTGAGAAGATGGAGAGCGTAAATTCCGGGAGACTATAAAGAACACGAACGGTACTAGGAAGACTGGAAAAACAAGACAAGACAGCACCATTAAGACTACGGATTAAAAGCCAGGTAACACGGTGGCAGAGTGAGCAGCACTGCTACCTCACAGCAAGAAGGGCCCAGTTTTGATACTTGGCGCGGGTGCCTTTCTGCGTGCAGTTTGCATGCTCTCCCTGTCTTCGCATGGGTGTTAGATGGATACTCCGGGTTTCTCTCGCAGTTAAAAGCCACGCTGCCTGCTAGAATAACTGGCAAGACTAAATTGCTTCTGGCGCCCTGTGGCAGACTGCTGTCCCATCCTGGGTATAGCCCTGCCGCACCCGTGTCTGCCATGATAAGCCCTGGCTTTACCGCAACATTCTAAACGATTTAACATGGCGTAAGAGTGAATGAATGAGTTACAACCAAGAGAGCACATATATTAACACCACAATACAAATAGGACGAGCATAGCATGAGGGATCATGTCAATGAGACAACACACACACACACACGTGTGCATGCTTTTTACACAGACGATACAATGACCTCAAGCCATGCAGAGGTCAAGCGCTGAGATGCGTGTGCCCAAGCATCCTGGTCACTCCTGCTTGTGCCCTTTGCCCACCGTGCAGCCGCCTTGCCTTGGCACTTACCCTCAAAGGTGAAATAAAACTTCCCCCTGTCAAACCAAACCATCTTGAGCTGATCAAAGTCTGGTCGAGAGCAGTAGGGGTTCGGCAATGGACGGGGTGGGGTTAGGGGAATGTGTAGGTCCAGAGGTCACCGGGGAAGTGGGAGCAGAAGGGGTAAGAGGACAGCAAAGTTCAAGGGGTCATAGGGTTAGGGTGAGGAGCCAAAGGTTGCGGAAAGACGTTGTGAAAGTTGCACTTGTTATTATTTAATGTATAAAATTACACCTGGGCTGATCAATCAAGGTGAGTCAATTGACTGACTATAAAGTATCGTCAACTATATTCGTGGTTGATTACTCAACATCCTAGAAGCCTGGCCTTGCTGTGACACGGCTCATGATGTCGACGATGCCACCGAACGCCGTGCCATCACCTTCCGTCCAGCGGCACGGGCGTGGAAGAGACTAAACGTTCGTTTTGTTTGCCCCCCACCCGACCCGATCACAGCAGCAGCAGCCCACTACCTGCTTTTGGTTCACTCAGTGGGAGACGCCCCCCCCCCAAAAAATAAAAATAAAAACCCTACCCGACGACATGGTGCTCTGTCGGCGGCACGGAGTGGCACGACCGCTAGGGAAGTTGTCTTCTGACGGGGAGGCTTGCGTGTACAAGTACACACGTGCGCGTGTAGATGGCGTGTAGGTGGCATACGTGCGTGTACATGTGTGTGTGCGCGTACGTGTGTATGAGAACGAGCGTGCGTGTAAAGGTGTGCATACATGTCCCGGAGGATACGTGATAAGCATGCAAGTGGAATGCGTGGTGTGTGTAAACGTGTGTAAAAACCACAAGGAGGGGGTAAAATTACAAATTAGGTCAAAACAAAAGTCAGCACACGATGTACAAAAATGAACCTGGGATGAAAACAATATAATTTGCCGTTTATGTGTGCATTAGGGTGCTGTTTAAAGGCCACATTTGTTATGTTCTGGCTAACGTCTCCTATTTTTACCGATTTGCCGGTAAAACTGAAGCAGTCAGTTTATACAGAATCACTCAATATTCACCGGTTGTTCGACAGAGTTCAGAAATGCATTACAGTCAAAACACACAATAATTATTATTACAGCTCATACAGCAGCACCTTTCATAAAATCTCAAGGCACTCTATAAACGTGGAAAGAAGTGACTCATGTATATATTTGGGTTTTATCGCTCAAGGTATTAGAATTGTTCTCAACGGCTGTTCTGTCAGAGTAGCCATGGCAAGCGTTCCTCCTCTTCCGCTCTCCTTCGTGACACAACCCCTGCCACGGCCATCCCGAAACAGCAGCTCTGATGAGCAATTCTCAGAAGTGGCAGAGTTAATCATTGAAAACACCATCTGAAAGAGAAGTGCCATCAGGTGGAAGGATTTGATGATCCTAACCGAACAAGACTTCCTGACGACTTTCGACAGAGAGACCCAGTGTCCATGCGCCAGGGAAGCGACGGGCAAATCGCCCCGTGCATGCGCCGATGGCACTACCGAGGCAGGGACGCGGAGTTAAACAGGAGGAGAGCAATCTGTGGCACCTACCCTCGAGTGCGTACGCGAATTGGGGGCAAACTGGCAAATTGCGGGGCGATGTGAGCAACACAGGAGAAGGCACTAGACAAAATGCAAACAATGAAAATGAGCATTTATATGCTTGGGATGGTGAAAACATGAACGCACGGTGACTGTGCGATGGTGCAGACGATATCGATGGAGCATTGTGAATAGGGAACGTGTGCTGAGAGGAAAGAGAACTTGAGGAAGTGGGTGACTAGGATTGTGCCTTGTTACAGATCGATAGATGTTTATTATTATTACAACAGAAAAATACCCAGCGAGCTTGCAAGCTCTTTACGGGATTCCTGCGACACAACAAACACTCGGAGTTGCAAAAAAATAAATAAATGAAAATACATAAATAACAAATTAACAAAACAAAATAAAAAAGTGCGTGAACGAGTGATGAACGAGTGAAAGAGTAGGCAAGAGAGTGGGGGAGTGAGAGGTTGGTAGGTGAATGAACTGGTGTGGGTGAGTGGATGGGTGAGCGAGTTGGTGTGTGAACAGGTGAGCGGGTGAGCGTGTGGTCTCACCGACGGTGGGCGTGGTGGCGTTGCTGGCGGATGCGTTAGAGGAGATGGAGGAGGTACTCTCGGCCCGCGCAAGGGGGGCGAGCCCAGGAGGGGGGCTGAACGGGCGCTGCTCACACACGGACACACGCACAGTGCACGGACACGTACGCACAGCGCACGGGCGTGGAGACAATGCTCATCTGTGTGAACTTAAACAGATTGTTGGGGCAAGCGCTGTTAGCAGCAGGGCACACACACGTGGCCTATGCACAAAGACAAGCTAGGTTATCCATTACCCTATGAAGTCACCACAGCGCACGCGGGTTTCAGCATCACTCAATTAGCAAATAACTGTTGTGCTAAACGTCAGGAGAGTATAGCAGAACATTAAAAACCACTGGTGTCATCATCTTTATCATTATCATCATTCTCGCGCGATGAAGCAATCCACGAGCTGCGTCTATTCTACAGAACCCGGTTCAAATGGTCATCACGTGCTCTCGGGCCAAGGAGGCTCCACTGACCCCTACAAGCAATCTCCTGCTGTCCCCGTGCTGCATGACTGGGGGAGCAGCAAACTGTTGAAATGTGGATTCAGCCTTTTTTTGTTTTTGCACTGGGGACCATGAGAAACGTAATTTCTTTCCTCTGTATACTATCATTGTATACGGATGGGATTGCAATAAAGTTTACTTGTCTATAATTGTTATAATAATTGCATTTATAGAGCGCTTTTCACCCGAGAGTCACTGCCTCCCCCCCTACCCTTCCCAACCTTCATCCACGCTTCTCTTTGTACGTTCCGCAAGCTTCCCACCTCATCCTCCCAATCCCACCAAACCGCATTTCCATCCACGATACACCTCCCGATCTCATTCAACCCCCACGTCTGCTTTCCACTGTCCCCACACTTGCCCCCCGTTCCATTGCACGATCATTGCTGCCCTCTTTCATTGAAACCCAGGTCTCTGCCTGCAACCATTATCACAGCTGTCATCACCAGCTCCCTCACCACTAGCATCACCTTTGTCTGTGTAACAATGCGTGTGTATGTGAGCGGCGGTTGTGGTGAACGTGTAGGGTTATCGGTTGCATTCTGTTAGTGTTACCTTCTGAGTTTCAGAGTAGAGCTTTGTGGGTGGGATTTTTTGCCTGATTGACAGCGGGAGAGGCGAGGCTGGGGCGAAGGCCGTCACTGTGGGTGGAGCCACAGGAGACTGCACCACGATCTGGGGTTCTGTGAACACATGGACAAATACGTATGTATGCCTATCTACACAAACATGTGAAGAAAAAGATAACCTGCACAGCCTCAACAAACTGGCCACTTTCGTCTCCCTAGTGGGGATGTTTACACATCGCAGCAGGCACACAATCCAGGCTGAGTCAACTTAGGGGAGTCCCATGACTCGATCAGATTATTGTTGGGCGTGAGCAGGAATCGAACTCTGGTTACCGGGCTCTTAGTGTAGTGCGCTAACCACTACACAATCGCGTCCCACACCACCGGATGGTACAGATGTCGTGACCTTTATTTAACTATGTAAAAGTTAATATTTTTATACCAATTGTCATGAGGATCGAACTTGGGTCATTGCGTTCATAGTGCAGTGCGCTAACCGCTACATGATCGCCTATCCGCCAAGAGTATGAGTGGGTTCCACCAGTCTAGTCGACCAGTAGGTCGCGTGTGGTGGTGTAAAGTGTGGGTACGTTCACCTCTTCCCAAGATATCTGGCCGGCGTGGAGGGGTAGGCCAGAAATACCCTCCAGAGCCACAATTCTCAACCGGTGGGATGTGACCCATCAGTTGGCCATGAGCCTCACCTAGTGGTTCATGGAGATCAGACCCGAGTGGGCCTCAAGATGCAAAAATTTGAGAACCCCTGCTTCATAGTCAGTCGATTTAAAAATTATAATTTAAGTCATCAGAAACCATTGAACCGTGTACGTTTTTTTAACAGTTGTCCAGCGGAAAGATGTGAGAGAGTTACAATATCTCAGGGTCCTGGAGACAATTTAGTCAGAACAATTAACTTAGCCAAAGTGTCTTTGGGCTGTGGGAAGAAACTGGAGTACCTGGTGGAAACCAACGCGCATGCAGGGAGAACATGCAAGCAACACACAGGAAGGTGGCATCCGGACTGGGTGTCGAACCCGGGTACTTATTGCTGTGAATGGGCAGCGCTGATCACGGTACCACCCTGCATCTCTGTCCAGAGCTCCATCGAGCAGAAGCACTTCTGCCAGCAGCACCACGATCGAGCAATTACGGGGCTGCACCTTTACCTATTCGTATTCAACCAATCCAGCGACAAAACTCCCAACTCAATCCTCGGTCTGACCGCCGCAACGGTTTTGGCGAGTTGGCGTACCGGTGGGCGTCAGAGTGGGAGAGTCTCTCGTGAGCTCGTCCGAGCCCGCTGGCTCCATTCCCTCCGCGCCGTTCGCCTCGCCGGGCGCCGGAGAGGCATGCGGACTCTCGGCCGCGGCGACGCCGCCCTCCGGGGGCTCCAGCTCCCCCCCGGGCTCGCCGAGCACGGCGCCAGGCTCTGCCGGTGTCTGCTGAGCCTCGACAGGGGACGCTGATTGGTCGGGGGTGACAACGGAACCTGGAGATTCGCAGGCATGCGGTCAGGCACGGGATGATCTCACGATTGCAACATACATCTTATAGATTGTTAGTAATATTATGATAATAATATTTGCACTTCTGGAGCCCACTTCACCCGAGGGTCAGAGAGTGCTGCACAGAGCTGTGGCGAGAACGGCATGTCAACAACAACAATATTAGATTAAATCAATTCAAAGTAAAATAATTGCAATAAATCAACAAATGACATACAACAATAGATAAAACAATTGTTAAAAAAAAAGGTAATAAATAATCCTCAGCAGGAGCAGGTCAACAGCAAGCCATCATCCAAGCAGGACAACAGTGAGCGGCATCAACAGTCCTAGTCAGAGGACGTCGAGGCATTACTGAACAAGTGAGTCTTGAGGCAAGATTTGAAGATGCCCAGGGACTCAGCTGACCGAATACCAAGTACACACATGTGAGTTGTTAGTACAAGTGCAATGATACAGGTTGTCACGGCTTGACAGTGATGAGAACAGCCGCCCATAGCTGTTCTTCCGGGATAGCCGTGTCGAGGGTTCCACCTCTCTCCTTCGCGACGTTTCTCCTCTCACGTTGCAGGCATTACCAGGTTCCATCAAGCACGAATACAAGTCTAAGCCATCGTCTTAAGTGTTAAGAAAATTGAGCCTGGGCAGGACGTCAAAGTGGAGGGACGATAGATAAATGTTTCTTGTTACAGCAGAAAGTACCCAGTGAGCTTGCAAGCTCTAGATGCGAGATTCCTGTGACACAACAAACGTCCGAACTGGTGGCGGCCGGGTTCGCGTGTCAATGATCTCAATCGCGTCATGAATGACTGCGCAATCACATCCAGTTTGCTTTTATTTATTTTTTCCCACATTTCCCCCGGACAATCATCACCTTCTCCGGCCTCGGTCGGTGCCTCCATCGACCTCGTCACCGTCTCTCCGCCGCCAAGGGAGGGCTCCCCCTCGTCCGCGATGATGCACGGCTCGGCGACGCCGCACCCTACCGTGGGAGTCACGGCGGGGCTGTCGTCCTTGAGGGGCCCATCCGGTGGAGGGGATGCCAGGGGCCGGGGAGGGGACCCCACTTGCGGAGGAGTTTGTGGGGCAGCGGTGCTTTTTGGGGTGTCTTGTGGAGGCCTGGGTACCCAGATATCCGACTGGCTGTTGCCAGCTTCATCGGGCAACATAGAGCGATAGATGTTTATTATTACAGCAGAAAAAGTACCCGGCGAGCTTGCAAACTATAGATGTGGGAATCCTGTGACAACAAACGTCCGAACTGACCAACGCAACAATGCACAAAACCCAAGGGCAGATACTCACTCACGGCAATGTGTGCATAAATAAAACTTTAACCGTAATCATGAAGGTGTAAAACAGTAACATGCAAGGCTGCACAATTAAACAAACTCTCGGCACCAACTTATATGAAGACGAAGCCACAAACATAATCATGAGTAAACAGTAGGACTCAAGAATGCACAGCACAATGAATTCATAATATACAGAGAAGAAAAGGACTACAGGTGAGCACAGTGAGGAGGGGGGTCACAAGACAATTGACGTAATTATACAGCACAACCGAGAAGATTTCACGGAGTAATCGTCAGCACACTGGACTCAGAAGTCACAAGTTCAATCTCCCTGTGAGAGTTAAAACAACGGAGCACATTTAAAAAATCCCCTTTGCCCATGCAGCAGCTCATAAGGGTTCCACTGCAGTTAATCGATCGGCAGGTTGCGTGTGGTGGGGTAAAATGTGGGTATTCACATTTCTTCCAAGTGGTCTGCCTGGTGTGCAAGCCTCGGTTAACACACCCTGGAGAGGGGTTCTCTCTAGAGGCTGCCTCCAGTGCAGGCGCTTCTGCTAGCAGTAGCACCAGCAAGCAATTGCAGGGCTGCACCTCTAACTTTAACACTGCGCTGTGCATGGTGACTACACTGTCCAAGTGCTGTTCAGGCCCAATCCAGATTAACTTCGCAGATCTTTGATTTCCCTTTGATTTTACGCAATGCTGCGCTGGTCAGTTAGAACGTGTGTTGTGTCGCAGGAATGCTGAATCTCGAGCTTCCAAACTCACTCGGTACTTTTTGCTGTAATATTAATAAATATTTATCTCTCTCATGAAATTAGGCATATTCAGCATGATTTGATGACAGGCATGTAAGTAATGGCATTCCCCACTATTATAGAATTGTAACGAAACCAAGACGACATTTATATAGGAGATGGAATGATATCAGCTGGTGTGGTGGGGCTCGGTGGATCATTACATCGAAGATTCATGAGAGATAGTGATGACGTGGAGAGGCATTCATCCAATAGAGGATTAATCATGGCCAACGATGATTTGCTAGCAAAGTACATTTGCAGCACGTGTTAACAGACCTTCTGTCGCAAAGGCTTGTGGGATTGTCTCCAGGGGCGGACCGAAGAGCGGGTCCGAAGGGAAGAGCTGATTGGCCGTCACCGCGACAACACTGCAGCAAAGCATCATGGGACGGCAGCAGTGGCACAGGGCCAAGCGGAACGAGCGGGATGTGAGAACACGTGGCGTGTGCCAAAAACAAACAGCAGCAACACAAGGCGCATGTGAGGTCCAGTCTGAAGGTTTGCGGAATTATATTCCTAACCATTCAGTGACAAGTGTCTAATGTAGAAAGAACTGCTCTCAAGAGCTGCTCCTTCTGGAGAACGGTGGCGAGTGTTTCTACTCTACTCCACGAAGTTTCGCGCCTCCCACATTCTAGGTATCTCCAAGCAGTATGCCTCCCGACGTGACAGTTGAAACAATGGGGACAAATGTGTTAAATCCTTCCCCACAAGCTGCCTCGCTCTACCCAGCAGCAGTGTAAATGGGTTCTACTGCAGTCTTGTTTACGATCGACGGCAGATCACGAGCGACGGTGGAATAAAGTGTGAGTAGGTTTCATGTCCTGTCAGCAAATAATGAAATGTAATAAATAAACAATGCGATTTATAACGTGCACGGTATTTGTTTAACGTCGAAGGCATTCCTTTGACAGAGACTGCAGAGAGGCGGGAAAAGGCCGTCACACGGGTAAACGGCACCAACATTTGACAGACACTGCGCCCTACAGTATATAATACAGTATGATCGTAGAATGTGGAGGAAATCCACACAGGATAGAGGGAAGACACACAAACTCCACACAGAAATGAACAGAACAGGTTTTTACCATTCCTGGCAATTATGCAGGTGTTAAGATTTCAAAACACCAAATAGACACATTTCATAATGTGTCCAGTTTGCAAAAGCCACAAATACTTGTGGCAAACTATGCAAACAGGAAGCTTTGATAACATATGCATTGTCCTTCAAACTGTTCGGCCTACACCAGACATGGCTTTCCTTTGAGCCTGATTGTCGGTGTCAGCCAGTCAGCTCAGGACAATGCACTATCAATGCTTAGTAGCTCAGGTGGAGCTGTTTACATTATGGGTACTTTTTGCCAGTGTACATATGTAATTAACAGAACAGGTTTTTACCATTCCTGTCAATTATGCAGGCGTTAAGATGCATAATTGCCAGGAAAGGTAAAAACCTGTTCTGTTCATTACATATGTACACTGGCAAAAAGTACCCATAGCATCCACACAGAAAGGTTCCAGAGGTGGGAATCGAACCATCTCGGGCCGGATATTCTGAGAGGAGGCGCGGACGTTAGCGCCGCGGTATAACCCGAAAACACGCCAGCCCAGAGCACTAGCACAGCCGCTAGAACACGCACGGGGGGGGGGGCAGGAAGAGGAGGAGGAGTCACTCACGCAAGTGGCGGTGGCGTCGGCGTCGAGCGTCTCTGCCTTACGATGTCTTCGTCTATGAACGACAAGGGTAACTAAAAATTATGACACTATATAGATACGCAACGTATTGATCCGTATTGCCGACGCAGTCGGCGAGCAATTTGCACGAAACAAAGATCACCTGTTTATGATGTAACTGTTGGGGCAAGTGCTCTTAACGAGCAGCACCTATGAAGGCCAGTGTGGCACACGAGGGGGTGGTTGGTGAGCACCACGACCAGTCGCATCTGTCTCACTAGTGGCATCCACTGTTCAGATGGTTTGGCAGTTTCTTGATCCACCAACCCTTGTCTCCAAAGGGCCGGCTTAATACACGCTTCACGCACGTCAACAACAACAACCGCCATTCGCCACTAAGTGACGGTGATGTCACCATGGCGCCTGTGCCAGGCCAAATGTACTTTGAGGCCATGTGAAGTGTTAAAGGCTCACCAACAGGAGGTCATGGGGCAGTCCCAGGTGTTATAGGTTGCCTAACTGGCAGATGCACCACCTGTTCCCAATTATGCCAACGTGCGTATTTTAGCTGCACAGGGCTCTACTTGCTGTTATGATCGTCACTCCTCAGCCCTCCATTGTTGTTGGAAGGTGACTGCCTCCAACTGCCTCATAGCGTCCTTCACGATGCTCCTCGATTGAGGCCAATCTTGACATCACTGGTACCAATCTTCAGCAAGTCCACTCAGCTCTACATCCTCCTGTACCACATCAGTCCATCTCTTCTCTAACCTGTGCAGCAGCCGTATAGCCCCCCTCTATCAGGCCAAAGAAAAGATGCTTGGGCATGCAGTAGCTGGGCATGCAGGCTACGTGAGACAGCCACCGCAGCCTCGCCTGTCAGAGCAGCTCACCAATGGACCTTTCTCCAGATCTTTCAAGAATTTGTGAACTCCTCACACAATCCAACCTGGTGAAACCCAGGATGGAACATAAGCAGGCCAGCCGGAAAGTTTCGTGATGACACAGGTGTTCCGCTAGGGGGGTCCATGTCTCGCAAGCATGGAGAACGCATGACTGCAGCTAAGAAGAACCAAAGCTTTGTGTGGAGCATTAAGCCAGGCAGCTTCTACCCAGCATTACGTAGTCGATGCAAAGATAATGCTGCCCGACTGATTCGGAGCGAGACCTCTGCTGCTAAACCGGAACCAGCCATAAGCACACTGCCTAGGTATGGAAACTTCTGCACTCTTTCCACAACTGCCCCATCACTCAAGGAGAGCTGAGAGGGTGGAATACTTCATGTCACAAACTACTCAGGCAGCTGCTTGGTTTTGGTGGGGCTTATGGTAAGACCACACCTCTTTCTAGTATGCTCCAGGTTCAACAACAGAGCCCCCAACACCTGCTCATAGAATCAATTTCCAAATAGTCGGCATAAATAATATGGTTGGCCAAAAGAGAGCCAACATGGTTGGCCAACATGGTTAGCTCTCTATGGGCCATGTTGTCGTGGTGGCTACTGGCCAACCATGTCTCATCTCATCTCATTATCTGAAACCGCTTAATCCTATATAGGGTCACGGTGAAGCCGGAGGCTATCCCGGAAACAAAGGGCGCAAGGCAGGAATACACCCGACGACGGGACACCAGTCCATCGCCGGGCACTGCGGGACAATTTTTAGTCTGCGAGCCAATCAACCTATCCAGGAGCATGCTTTTGGACTGTGGGAGGAAACCGGAGTACCCGGCGAAAACCCACGCGGACACGGGGAGAGCATGCAAACTCCACACAGAAAGGCACCGGAGCCGAGAGACTCGAACCCGGGACCTTCTTGCTGTGAGGCGTCAGCGCTAACCACTGGGCCACCGCGCCGCCCCCAACCATGTCTATATTGGCCAATAGCCTCCCCGACATCTATCAGCCTCCTATTGTACCTGTAACAGATGGACATTCCTCTGGTATATCGATGGAAAGCCTCTCGAACTACATAGTCAAAAAATATGTTAAATTAGTAGGAGACAGAGGGCATCCCTGTCGCACTCTAAGTAGAACAGGGAATGGCTCTCACTCCCAACCACGTAGCTTTACCCGGGCTTGCCCACTATCATAAAGGTCCTTAATGACAGTCAGCAGAGTGTCAGGGACCCCGAAAGCACAATAAACAACTCACAGCCTTGGCCTCCTGATGGTATCGTAGGCCTTGACCAGGTAATAATGTAGAGATGCAGGTGCTGTTGAAATTCCCTACACCTCTGCTGTAGCAGCCGGATAGAGAATATGACATCTGTGCAAGACCGTCCCGACCTATAACCACATTGGGGTTCCGCAAGACTCTCCTCAGCGTGCCTGGCAAGGCGATGTTTAATAATTCTTGCCAGGACCTTCCCAGCACAGTGAGGCGCGAGATGCCCCTGTATTTGTTACAATCAGTGCGGTCTCCCTTCTTAAAGAGGGGGACCACTAACACACGTCAACAACACACGTGTCACAGTCATAGCGCTATATGAAGACCATGACACACCGTGTTGGTCACGGGCTGTTAGACTATACTTCACCACGCTAGTCAGTGTGGGTTGAGGAAGGGCAAGCGTGGGCTAGGTGGTGATCAGCACCAGTTTGGGTTAACCACTTGGCACGGTTGTTACAGCCACTGCCAGGAATTTAACTCGGATAGCTGGGTTCACAGGGTAGTAACGCATTAACCGCTCCGCAGCGTGTGCTGAAGGATCTGAAGGGCGAATTTAAAAGTTCAATGGAAGTGAAACTCACTGTGTGCTGCCCCTTTCTTGAGTGCAACCTGCAAGCAGAGTTAACTCGCGATTAGATGAGGAATTCCACACATGCCACTGAACCTTCTTAAGTGTATTTACACAAGAAGTAAAACAATAATAAATTAATAATATTGTCAACTTGTGTCAACAATCGCCAATAGCACTGCCTTAATAGCATATACTGTACTATCATAGGTTTTCAAAATGAGTTTGTGTTGTTGAAACATGTTGTTGTTTATCATGTACGCTAATGATGTATATAACAAAGACATCCCCTGTGGTTGTACAGACTGTTGGGGCAAGTTCTATTCAGCGAGCACCTATTGAGAGCGGCATGGCACACGAGATGGTGTGGCCAATACCACACTCAGCCAGCTTTGTCTCCCAGGTATTGTTGTTTTTAGACCCAACTAGGTTGTCATTTAAGATGGATAGATGTTTATTATTACAGCAGAAAAATACCCAGTGAGCTTTCAAGCTCGTTACGGGATTCTTATGACAACAAATACGCAAGTTGCAAAAATATATATTAAGAAAAAAAAATTTCAAACTAAAAATTAACCAAACAAAATAAAAAACACAACAAAAAACATTTACACACAGCATTGGACATAATTAACCAAATAAATTAAAACACAGTTAAGCGTTGCAATGGGCATTTTTTTTATCGGTAGCATATTAAGTCCAGGTGAACCTAGGAACTCAGAACTCGTTCAAATATTACTCCCCCATTGATGTTAGCCATCACCGTGAATCGAAGCTGGGCTGTCGAGGTCAAACTGTGGCACGCTACCACTTCCCCAATGAATACACATGTACCGTACATGCAGCGACACACGAGGGCACGTGTAGACGCGCGTAAACTCACCGGATTGCGCCTCTGTGTTTAGGCAATGAGCGACATAGAGTGAACAGAAAAAGGAGCGGCATTATTAACGCAGCTCGCGCCGGCGTAACATATATCAAAATTATTTATTACATTTATATAGTAGTGCCCTTTCACCCAGAGCCGTTAGCCGGCACCAATCCATCAGATATTGCGTATCAATAGATCATGATGTAGTGCGCAATTATCGCGTATTTTGCTTGCTTAACGAGGTTGCCAGTTAGCCTGGCTGGTTGGAGGTCAGAGAGCTAAGCCAGCACCCCTGTAGTCCTGGGTTCAGATCCAGATTTCAGCCACCTGTGATTAAACCTGGTTCTCGAGTGGAGCAAGCTGGTGGTCTCAGCCCAGTTACAATTGTTTGCACAAAAAACACCTAATCCTGTATAATCTGGGCCAGCACTTAATGTGAGGAATATTTCAGCTCTGAGAATGAAAAACATCGGTATGGACCATCCTGCAGCAATCGCCACACTCAGCGACAGAGCGAGTGGACGAATGTTTTCCTCTGTGGTACAGAACAAACACCCGGATGGCTCTCAGAGGTGGTTCTGTGATATCCACTTCTGTGACCTGTTCTGCAACACGGAAAGTAAGAATGGGTACTATGTCTCGCACGACCCTTAGTTTGTGTGGGATTCCAGCCAAGCAACAACAGCTTAGGCCAACAAGTGCTATGAATTCTAAAGGTCACCCCAATGATGAGTTTCGAAAACGAAATCCGAACTCTAATTTTACTCCGGTTTTGTCACTCCGGATCGTGACGGCGGACACCAGAGATCCACGCTTATGACGTGACGGAAACCCAGCCGTGACTCGAGAGCGACGAGCACTGGCTCGGCTCCGATGTGCCAGCGAAACCTTATTATTACAAGTGACAGCGAGCAAAGACTTGCTTTCACCCACTGACCGGCCCCATTACATCATCATTACCCCAGCACCCCCATCCCCCTACCACCTATCTCCGTACCGGACTTCTCCTCTATGGCAGCATGGAAGAGAAAAGCGTTATGGTTAAAGTCAGGCTTATAAATGTGACACCGTCACAAACACCATTTAGTACAAAATGACAGATGCTGCTGTGGAAGTGTGCGTGCGTGCATGTGGATCTACACGCGCGTATCGCATGTGAACGCACGTGTGTGTACGTATCTGCGAACATGTATCGCGTGCCAACGCACACATGTATGAATTTTCACGCATGTGCTTGCGCACCCATCTACAGGCGGGTGCCGCACGCGAACGTGCACATGCGTGCGAGTACGCGTTCGCTCACAGCGGGCGAGGGGGGCAGAGCGATGTTGCAGATGGACGCCCTGAGTTCCTGCGCTGCCGCAGTAGGGTCGGAGCCCCCCACGACCTCCTCGGGGGGCTTGATCTCCACGTAGAGGCGCCTCCTGCGGCGGCGGCCGCCTCCCCCATCGCCGCCGCCGCCTTCCCCGGCCTTGCCCCCCCTGGCCTCTTCCTCGGAGTCGCTCGACGAGTAGAAGCAGTTCGTCTTGGGGTGTGCCTTGCTGTCAAGGACCACGTCGGGGTAGCTTTGCATGAAAAACGAGGGGATTAAGCCATGCACACGCCCGTTGTAATACTCCACAGCGTTCGTTAGTCCTCGGTAGTCTTTAATTAGTGACAATAACGTTAGGTTCTCAGCCGCACGGCATGATGACATCGCACACCATGACATCAGTGGGATGACGCGAAACAGACAATTATTATTGTGACCTCGAGATAATCTAATCATTAGTGTCGTTGCGGAGTATTACTATATATATAAAAGACGAGTGAAGTGTGTGTGTGAAATGCTCATTGAACAGTTCAAACATCAAAATAGCTTGGCCAATCGTCCTCAAATTTTCTTCTTCTAAAGCAAAAATTTTTCTTCTTCTAAAGCAAAATTTGCTTCCAAAATGTTGGGTCCAATCTGACTTTGGGAACGTCTAGCTGGCATATAAGCATAACAACTAACATGGCAAGATGGCGGCCGCGGCCCGGGGCCCCGTCTCTGCGGCTCCGTGACGGGCGCTCGGCGGGCCACGCGGTCGCACAGGCGGGCCACGCGGTCGCACAG
>JAZEWT010000018.1:14225229-14235693 GCA_036362905.1 Mordacia mordax
TTCCTATGTGTCCATCGTTCCACGTCCTTATGACAGCGTGTCTCTATCATTCGGTGTCTCCATGATTCCGTGTCTCCGTCGACCAGAAATTCCGCACGCTCGAAGAGTCTCACGTCACGCAGATGAGGTCCTTCCTTCAGACCTACGCTCAGACGTTGTGGGACACGCACGTGAAGATGGAGCACGTAATTACGCGCACACAACGATCCCCCCAATATCCTTGTAACACAGACTGTTGGAGTGAGTCGCTATTCGTGAGTCGCATTTATGAACCCCAACAGTCGACAAGCATGGTGATATGGGTGTCACAGCCAACACACTGCTGAAACTTACCACAGAGGTGCAGCTGAGGGAGAAAATTGACCAAGGAGATGGAGCGATGGAATCAGCTCGGCCCCATCTCATGTCAAAGATGGTGAAGGCTTGGGCAGATATTCCTTCATCCAGAAGTTAATTGATAATGGATGATGATTATGCTTGGGACACATGCCTTTTTTAACCACCCCCGATTATGCAGGATGAGAGTCTCCCCATACATTGCAGGACATGTGGGTTTGTTCGCTGTACTTCACCACGCTGGTCAGCGTGGATTAGTGAAGGGAGTGAGCATAGGAGTGCAGTACATCAACAGATCTGGCTGCACTGGCGTCTGTTTCCCAAAACATAGCCCTGTAGAAACATTCGATCTAGCCTATGTTAATGTAGTCCAAATTTTAGCAATTTTAGTAATCGTCTAAATTTTAAACAAGCGGGTTGTCAGGTGTCTTAGTCTGTTGGCCTCATTTAGTCACGAAAGTTTGACTCAACACTGGAGGCTGTTAACAATTTCAAAAACTAAATCAACTCCACCGACTCGTTCTCTCCTTCGCGACAATTTCAGATAAAGGCTCACCACGGCTCTCCCTTAAAAAACGGCAATTGATCCCGATTCTCACGTGATCACCCACATCTCACCGCTGAGATGAACGTCGCCGGGGTCTGGTGTGAGCCGGGAGGTGGCGTGCCGCTGGGATTGTGCGTAAGGAGAGGTCACTGTGCTGCTCTTTCAGATGCACATGGAACTACAACAATGGCTGGAGATTCACACGACGGAGGAGCTCATGAGGCTGAGTCCCCGGGCAGAACCAAGCATGGATAAGCGAGGTACGGGCAATACAAGGTGTGATACATTGTACCTGTCATGACGCGTGTAACATCCCGGAGTCGATTGCGTCGGCTCCCCCTCATGCGTCTCTGACGATCGCGCTCATGTAGGCAGGCTCTCGTCTAACTCGAGCATACTGACGCTCTCCATGAGTATAACAAGGACGGGTCTATTCAATAACACTCAATAAACAAAAGGCCACGTGGCCACTCGCAGGACAACGCACGTCTGACACGACTCGTTTGCACGCCGTAGCAGACAGAACTGAACTCTTCCCGCACTTCGCCTTTTTTATATCGCCCGGCTCCTCCTCGTCACATCAGCTCACGCCATGATCACGCTCCAATCACGCCACCACCAATCCAAAAGAGTCCGTACACGTAGCCACTACCACCACTGTCGAGTCCTTGTCACCGACCACGTGTTGTTTACTAGTTCGGCCAGGTTTTCCTCAAATCACCCTGGCCGTGCCGTCTCAGTACCACGTGACTCTAGCGTACCTGGTCTGGAGAACGTGAACGCACTCCCCACACATACGTGACCGGGCACGCTCGAGGCTTGCACCACAATTCTCCCCCCCTCCCCCCGGCGAGAGGTCCCAACTGGACCTCCTCGCCATCAATGTGACCAGCCTCGACCGCCGTCACAGAGTCTCGGAGGCGGGCCGCTGACTTCATCAGCCGCTTGGTCACCGAGAGTCCATCACACTCTATCAGGGCCGCGGTGGGTCCTACGACCATTCGGGAGGGGACTACTAGAGCAGTCGCAGTGTCCGTCGGGTGCCACGAGACTGCCACCCGACTCCGCTGCCACATGCGCGTGGGCCGCCTCCGGGGCCCATCATCGTCGTCAGGTTTGGTCATTCCCCGGGCCGCCCCCCCCAGGGGGTGGTCCCCAGGCCTTTAGGCACCGCACGTTGATCACGCGCGGCACCCGCCAGCCTTCCCCTCTCACTAACACGGTCTCGGATGACAGCTGCCGTAGCACTGTGTGGGGTCCGACTCAGGGCAAGGTGAGTTTCCCCACCTGCCCCGGGCGAACCTGCGGGGAGTACGTACACCCATACTCGCTGGCTGCCCTGAACTCTGTGGCCTCACTCCTCGGCCGCACTGCCGCAGCCTGTCTCGTGTGGGCCTCTTCGCCGACCTCGTAGGCCCGCCCCCGAGCTTGGCAGAGGGTCTCTAGGCGCTGGGCGAGCACCTCCTCCGTCTTCGCCGGCTGGGGCGAGGCCACTCCGAACAGGACGTCTGCTGGCAGGCGCGCCTCCTGTCCGTACCTGAGGAGTACGGGGTCTAGCAAGTCGACGAGTGCATTGATGTGCAGTACGGGAACAACACGTATGGAAGATGCACGTCCCAGTCCCTCTGATGCTGGTCCCCCAGGCGCCGTAATTTCCCCACGAGAGTTTGGTTGAGCCTCTCAACCATACCATTCGCCTGCAGGTGATAGGCCGTGGTCCTCGTCCACTGGATCCCTGCCAGCCTGGCAGAGGCCGTCAAACACCTCGGCCTCGAACTCCCTCCCTCCCCTGGTCCGTGATGATCTGCTTGGGGACACCGTGTCGTTGAACATACCCTTCTCGGAAGGCCTGCACGACTGTGGCGGCCGTCTTGTCCAGGATCGCCATCGCTATCGGGTACTGGGTGAAGTAGTCCACCGCTACCATGATGTAGCAGTTGTCTCGTTGGATTGTGGGAAGTGGCCCTTGCAGGTCGATCCTCACCAGCTGGTTCACCCGGCTGACTCAAAACAGCTGCAGCGGAACGGCTTAGCGTGGCGAACCCCTCGCGGTCTGCTGGCACCCCCAGCACTCCGTAACCCAGGTGGTCGCCTCTCGGTTCTGGCCGGGCCAGAGGTACCTCCGTCGAAGTGTTGAGCTCATGCGATGCTCGCCGCCGTGCCCCCCCCAAAGGGTGGTCATGCACCAACCGCAACAACTGCGGTCAGGCTGCAGCTGGGACACACACTCTCCCGGCTTCTCCTTCAGGCCCCCGCTCCCGAACTACCCCCTCCCAGAGGCCCAGCTGGGGGTAGAGGCTCGCCCACGGTCCTTTGATGGCCGTCTGTTCCCAGGCAAGGGCGTCTCTCACGTCTACCAGTTCGATGTCGTGTCCTTGGACCCTCTGCAACTGCTCACTCGTCATCCCCGGGAATTCACAGCCCACCTCCTCCCGGAGTGGCTCCACCCGGGGTTCATTGGCCTCGTCTAGGTGCTCTACGAAAATGCGCGGGCTCGAGATCCGAGTGGCAGAGGTGTCGTCAGGCAGGCGGCACCAGCCCCCTGTGAAGCAGGGGCACAGCTGGTAGGCAGGGTGTCGAGACGAATCGTCGGCCGTCGGGACAAGGCGTCCGCGTTGGCGTGCGTGCGTCCGGCCCGGTACTCAATCCATAGATCACAGTCCTGTAGTTGGGCTAAAAACCGAGCCATCTGTCTCCTCGGCTCCCTGAAGTTAAGGAGGTACTGCAGGGCATGGTGGTCGGTGCGGATACGGCATCCCCAGGCGTGCAAGTACGGGCGGAACTGTTGGCAGGTGAACACCACTGTGTGTAGTTCCTGCCGGGTGATGCAGTAATTTTTCTCGGCCACGCTCAGTGTCCGACTCGTGTATGCGATTACCTGCTCATTATCTCCCTTGCCTTGCGACAGCACTGCCCCCAGGCTGCACCCACTGACGTCGGTGTCCACTACGAACTCCTTCGAGAAGTCCGGGAATGCCAACACAGGGGTATTGCACTAAGCGGTCCTTCAGGCCCCGGAACACGACCTCACAGTCTAGGGTTCACTCGAAGGACCTCTCAGTGGACGTGAGTAGGGTGAGGGGGCGAGCGAGAGTACTCAAGTGTGGCACTAACCTCCGATAGTAGGTGGCGAGGCCGAGGAAGGAGCGTACCTCGGCCGATGTACGTGGCCGCGGCCACTCGGTGATGGATCGAATCTTCACGGGGTCCGTGTGCACTCCCCGCTCACTCACTCGGTGCCCAAGTACACCACTTCCCGCTGGGCGAGGTAACATTTGCTGGGCTTTAACTTGAGGTTCGTCCCCCTCAGCCGCTGGAACACCTCCTAGAGGCGTCCCAGCTATTCCTCCATCGTCCTGCTGAAGACGATAATGTCGTCGAGGTAAATCAGGCAGTTCCCCCATTGTAGCCCCCCCATCACGTGTTCCAATAGCCACCAGAACGTAGCCACGGCATTGGACAGTTCGAAAGGCATCACCCGGAACTCGAACAGGCCCATCGGGGTGGTGAATGCTGTCTTCGGCCGGTCCTCTTTGACTGCCCTGACCTGCCAGTAGCTGGATGCCAGGTCCAAAGTCAAAAAATATCGAGCCCCATTAAGCCCGTCCAGTCTCGTCGATGCGCAGCATCGGAAAAGCATCGCTCACAGTCACGGCATTCCGGCGGCAGTCCATGCAGAAGCGGGTTGACCCATCTTTCTTGGTGACTAAGACCGACGGCGTCGCCCAGGGACTCGAAGATGGCTGGATAATCCTGTCCCAGAGCATTTCCTGCACTGCCTCGTCAATTCTCGCCCGCTCAGGGGCCCGCATGCAGTAGGGCGGAACTCTCACCTGCCGGGCGTCTCCGGTGTTAATACGATGCTGCGCGCAATCAGTTCTCCCCACATCCATGTCGTGCCGGCTGAACACGTCCACGAACTCACGCAGCAGCCCTCATAGCTGCGTCGCCTCACCTCTCGACAAGGCTCCCAAGTCCTCCCGCACTTCATCGAGGAGAGGGGGACCCGGCTTCCAGACCACAGGCCCCACTCACCAGGCCAGGTTCCGCTCATCCACTGTGGCTTGTTCTGCCTCCCCGGCCCACAGGGTGTGTGCTCGTAGCGGGTGGATCTCGGCGACCTCCATCCCGGCTCGGAGTTGTATCGGTGCGTTGTGTGGATTTTACACTCTTAACACTAAGCCTCGCTCAGTGGCCACCACTGTCGCTGCGCCCACAAGTCCGTAACGGTGGGCGAGTTCCAGGTGGGACGTCAATAGAACGTCCCCACTGAGAGCGGCCTCATCTCTGCCGCGGATGATGATACGAAGCAGCCCCTCGGAATTCGGGCATATCTGCGCCCGGCGTCCCACGTAGCTGGTGCCATGTTTCCCCACATCTGGTGCTGCGCCCCATGACCCTGGAATCGACGTCATGTCCGCGTTTCTGGGGGCTGACATCACGCTTGGGCCGTCCCAGGGTCAACGTCACGTCCGCACTTCCGAGAAATGATGCCATGCTTACCGCCCCTTGACTTGACATCGCCTCCTTTGTCCCACCTGAGACACGCCCACCCGGCCCGGTCGCTCGGAATTAGAACGGAATTATTTCCCGAGACATACCTACATGGGCGTACTTTCTTGGGACACGGTCATGTCCAGAGCCTCCAGCGCTCCCATCCTGAAGATGCAGGGGTGGCGTAACCTCGTTGCCACACACACATTGAAGTGGCCCATCGACGCCCGTCTCCGGACTTCCAGCGGGAGTCGCGCAATGGTTTGCAGTCCACCGCCGCTGGCTTGCGCTAGGTCCCAGTCCAGTGAACACAGTCGCCGAGGGTCGACCCCCGCATAATGGCACAGCTTGCTGCTCACTACTGACACAGTGGCCCCCGTTTCCAGTAGAATCCACATTGCGTGCCCTTCCACCGACCCTGGTACCACTGCGATCGGCCCCAATGACATACCGTCACTGCCCAGCACTGGGACGAGCCCCACCACCCTCGGGATCTAACTGCAGTCTCTGGAACTCCTAGGCTACCAGGGCCTGGTGTCGTTTAATGCCTCCCAAGGCGAGGGCGAAGCCTTGCGTAGACAGTCCCGCTGTACATGCCGCTTTCGTCAGCACCGGAAACACATAGTCCTCCCCATGAGCACGGGCGTCGGACTTGCGTCGACCTGAATCCTCCGCCGAGTCCCGACGATCGACGACCCTTCGTCGTCCGTGGTTGCCGTTCAGGGGACCCCGCTCTGAATCCCATCTCCAACGAGTCCAGCCGCCGCTGAATATTCTTCAGCGTATCGCTCAGGCTTATTGGGCTCGCTCCGTGGTCACCACGCTGCAGCACTGCCCTGTCCGCTTCATCCTCCTCTGGGTCCCCAAGGGTCAGGAGTACCCCCCGGCGTCAGCGGGTCCAACCACATTCCGCGCTCTCGCATGCCAAAGCCCTGGCCTGTATTTGTGTGTCAGCTCCGGGCATTCAACGTCATCCTGCCACCAGTCCATCCCTCGCAAGTACCAGAGCAGCTCAATTTTGACTAGACTCTGTGTGAACTGGCATCCCTCCTCCGGGTACGCCCGGTTGACGAGCGCCGCCGGGCTCTCCACATAATCGCGCAGAGGCTCGTCCAGCCGTCTGCATCATCGCGCCAGTTCCTCCTGCATGGCCGCTGGGTCGACTTGGTCAAAACGTTCCTCGACTGCCTGACTGAGTAGGGTCCAATCGTCCCTAGTCCTCGCCTGCAGCGTTCCCAGGAACCGTGCCGAGCGCCCTGACAGTTGGAGGTGAACCAACATCGCAGTCTCCCTGTCCAACCATCCTCCAAGGCGCCGTGCACTGTCCACGTGTTGCTGGAAGTCTTCCCAAGACTCCACGGCGTGGCCCTCGAATGTCAGCGTGATTTTTACCTCCCTGACATGGGTTCGCATTCCGCCAGCAAACTCCAAATTGTTGTGACGCGTGTAACATCCGGGAGTCGATGGCGTCAGCTCCCCCTCAAGCGTCCCCGACGATCGCGCTCATGTAGGCAGGCTCTCGTCCAACTCGGGCTTACTGACGCTCTCCATGATATGACAAGGACGGGTCTATTCAATAACACTTAACGAACAAAAGGACACATGGCCACTCGCAGGACAACGCACGTCTGAAACGACTCGTTCGCACACCATAGCAAACAGAACTGAACTCTTCCCACGCTCCGCCTGTTTATCTTACCCGGCTCCTCCTCGTCATGTCAGCTCACGCCACGATCATGCTCCAATCACGCCGCGCTGCTGACCAATCTGAACGAGTCCGTATGCGTAGCCACTACCACCATTGTCGAGTCCTTGTCACCGACCACGTGTTGTTTACCAGTTCCGCCAGGTTGTCCTCAAATCACCCCGGCCGTGCTGTCTCAGCAGCACGTGACCCAAGCGTACTCGGTCTGAGGGACGTTAACGCACTCCCCACACGTACGTGACCGGGCACGCTCGAGGTTGGGCACCACATACCGATGTGGATTTCCGCAACTCGATTTGTGAGAATTGCTCTGAAGAGCTGGTCTTTTGGGCTTGCCGCGGCGAGCGTCTGTACACCCCACGACATTCCGCTGCCCACGTTGGAGGCATCACAGCGCCTGAAGATGCCTCCAATGCGGAAAGCAAAACGTCGCAAAGAGTAACAGAAAGACGCCTGACAACACTGCCATGACGTACACAGTAGTGTTATAGAGTACAGAAAGTATTAGCACCGTCTATTGGTTGAAGCTGCGGAGAGAACGGCACGTCAACAACAACAGCACTAGAACGGAAAATCAGCAACAATATAATTTTTGGGGGGTTTATAACATGAATGCCTCGACGTGGATTTATATTCACCCTCAGCCGTAACAATAACTATTGTCAGCATTCTCATTTGTCCTGAGATCCACAACAAATCCGTTTGCTATCCGCGTAATTGGCCACCACAGATATTATACTGGGGGCGGCACATTGGCCCAGTGGGTAGCGCTGTCGCCTCACAGCAAGAAGGTCCCGGGTTCGAATCTCGGCTCGGGTGCCTTTCTGTGTGAAGTTTGCATGTTCTCCCCGTGTCCGCGTGGGTTTTTGCGGGGCACTCCGGCTTCCTCCCAGAGTCCAAAAACTTGCTGCTGTATAGGTTAATTGGCTTGCAGACTAAATTGCCCGCAGTGCCCGGTGATGGACTGGCGTCCCATCGAGGGCATATCCTTGCCTTGCACCCTGTCTGCCGGGATAGGCTCCGGCTCACCGGGACCCTGTACAGGACTAAGCGGTTTCTGACAATGAGATGATGACATGAGATGATATGAGACTAATATGGGCCGCTTCCACCCATCTAACCATTTCCAAATATCGGCATTTTTTGGCGAGGGTCACGGCGTAGATGACCTTTGACTCAGGGTAGATTAAAAATAAAAACCGTGACCTCTGCTGATCGCGGTGAGCGCTGCGCCCCCTGCTGAGCTGCCTGCACCACTGCTACTCCCTGTGCTGTGACGCCACGACTGAATAAGGGGGCAGCACCTATGATTAAATGAAGACATTTTGTCGCGTATGGGATGCGTTGAATGACATGAGAAGGAGAGAGTCGAAGTTTCTCGGGTCTTGCCGGCTCCAACCTGCACCATCTCTCCACTCTCACGATGCTGCTGTCGATCGCACGAGAGACTGCAGGCCGGCGCCAAGGCCAGTTAGAAAGTCAGATAGCACGCGAACTCGGCGCACGCGAGTGCACACGTGGCGAGGAGATTCGGATGGTAAAGTTCTGCGTTGTGTTTTTGTTTAATCCCTCCTCGCGCTTCGCGTGCACCGCTCCTGGTTCGCCGACACTCGACACTCACTACCACCACAAGGACTGGCTTCCACAAGTATCTTCTCTCGAAATTATGTTTATTCACTCTGCAGACACAGCACCTTCATACACACCCACCAACACACGTAGTCACATCAACACTCGACAGCACCTTCATACACTCCCACCAACACACGTAGTCACATCAACACTCCACAGCACCTTCATACACACCCACCAACACACGTAGTCACATCAAACCTCCACAGTACCTTCATACACTCCCACCAACACACGTAGTCACATCAACACTCCACAGCACCTTCATACACACCCATCAACACACGTAGTCACATCAAAACTCCACAGCACCTTCATACACACCCACCAACACACGCAGTCACATCAACACTCCACAGCACCTTCATACACACCCACCAACACACGTAGTCACATCAACACTCCACAGCCCTCAATCACGCTTCACTCACTCACACTCACGATAAAAAAAAACACCACGCACACCTAAGATGGCCGCCGCGTGCAGCCACGTGCTCTCCGCGCCACAACCAACAAAAGATTCCCCTCTCTCTCCTAAATAATAATATCTCGGTCGAACCGCTTAACACCACGTACCTTCATACACACCCACCAACACACGTAGTCACATCCAAACTCCACAGCCCTGTGGATAATACAAAACACCTCATTACTAACCAACTAAGGACATAATTTTATAAATATGTGCAGGGCTCACGCAGCAAGCACTCACCTCAGTAACGCTTCACTCACTCTGAGAAACGCTTCCGCAAGGGTGGGCGCGTTTCCCTGTACGTGGGGGCGGGCGTGACGCCAACACGTGTTTCCCTGTACGTGGGGGCGGGCGTGACGCCAACACGCGTTTCCCTGTACGTGGGGGTGGGCGTGACACCAACACGTGTTTCCCTGTATGTGGGGGTATGTGTGATGCCAACACGTGTTTCCCTGTATGTGGGGGCGGGCGTGACGCCAACACATGTTTCCCTGTATGTGGGGGCGGGCGTGACGCCAACACGTGTTTCCCTGTATGTGGGGGCGGGCGTGACGCCAACACGTGTTTCCCTGTATGTGGGGGCGGGCGTGACGCCAACACGTGTTTCCCTGTACGTGGGGGTGGGCGTGACGCCAACACGTGTTTCCCTGTATGTGGGGGTATGTGTGATGCCAACACGTGTTTCCCTGTATGTGGGGGCGGGCGTGACGCCAACACATGTTTCCCTGTATGTGGGGGCGGGCGTGACGCCAACACGTGTTTCCCTGTATGTGGGGGTATGTGTGATGCTAACACGTGTTTCCCTGTATGTGGGGGTATGTGTGATGCTAACACGTGTTTCCCTGTATGTGGGGGTATATGTGATGCTAACACGTGTTTCCCTGTATGTGGGGGCGGGCGTGACGCCAACACGTGTTTCCCTGTATGTGGGGGCGGGCGTGACGCCAACACGTGTTTCCCTGTATGTGGGGGCATGTGCGATGCTAACACGTGTTTCCCTGTATGTGGGGGCATGTGCGATGCTAACACGTGTTTCCCTGTATGTGGGGGCGGGCGTGACGCCAACACGTGTTTCCCTGTACGTGGGGGCGGGTGCGATGCTAACACGTGTCTCCCTGTAGGTGGGGGCATGTGCGATGCTAACACGTGTTTCCCTGTATGTGGGGGCATGTGCGATGCTAACACGTGTTTCCCTGTACGTGGGGGCGGGCGTGACGCCAACACGTGTTTCCCTGTAGGTGGGGGCGGGTGCGATGCTAACACGTGTTTCCCTGTACG